>JBBBDQ010000767.1:1262500-1622500 GCA_037127315.1 Ascarosepion bandense
AATTTTGAAGGCTAAATAAATCCTCTGAGTAAATGGTATCATGGCTGAAACTAAGAACTACAATTATACCTACTTAGAGCAAAACCCAAAGCAAAAACTAAAATAAAAGGGCTGAAAAAAATACAGACATATAGGCAGATACACAGACACACACACAAACATCTTGCCTTTGATATATATATATATTTAATCGATTATCTGCACTATTGTGAGAACTGCAACCTTGAAACTTCTGAATATCGTTTCTTATGTCTTTGTCGATGAGTGTATCAAATTTGATTAAAATTGGACCACTCCTTCTATAATCCAATTTTTTCGATTATCGATTTTTATCAAGGATACCTCAACACAAAACCTAGCTAAGAACACTCGCAGACTCTTATAGTAAAACTGTAAATTTTCAAGAAAATCAGTTCAGCTGTTCCAGAGTCAATAGGTAACGGACACATACAAAGTTCCATTCATAAATAAGTTCTTATATATATATATTTAAATTTAGTGTACCAAGGCAGCAGATAATTTTCTAAACATATACTGTTAGATATAAGAGACAATGTCTATTATGTTTAATCATGAGCCATTCTAAACATCATATTTTGGCTTTAATTTCACATGAAATCAGTCAACAATACAATAATCCTCATTCATACACACAGTAAAAAGAACCTTCACATATTAGAGGCCATCTACATTAAATCCAAACAACCCACACTTAATAAAATCACATTTAAATCTGGTCATAACACATTACATTGCATTTAAATATATGGTTTGGTTATCGTTTCAAGGTCTCACACGGTGTGACATCATAGAACCACATTATAAATTTACGAACTGCGTTTGCTATTTTTGGTAACTGCTATTGTTGCTTAGCAAAGTTTTATGTCAACACAAGATAAAATTGTCACTGATGGTGGATGTTTTCTGTTAACATCCTTGTAACCTTTCTGAAGATGGCTTATCTGAGCCGAAAGCTTAGAATCAACTTAATAAAAAATTATCCAAATGTTGGAGAATTTTTGTCTTTATTTTCACCTGAAATTAAAGCCAAAATACGATGTTTAGAACGGCTCATGATGAAACATAATAGATATTCATTGTCTCTTATATTTAACAGTATATGTTTAGAAATATATATATATATATATATATATAAAATGGTGGGGCTTGTGGCTGTATTTAGAATGTTAACGTTTCCATCATGAAACTCTGGTTCAAATCTCACCAGAGTTGATTTATCAAGAGTGGGTAACCTTTTGATAATATTGGCCTGAGATGATGATCCCAGCATGTTTCACTTTAAGGGAATGTCTGAAAAACATTATCATGAGTGTAATTGTAATGATAATATTGAAAGCTATTTTTAAGCAAGGTTCTTCATGGGACAAAGTGTGTTACTTCAGAATTTTTATATACATTATCAATCTCTTTTGGAGAACACACCCTTTTCTTTCCTGTTGGATATTTTTTTTTCTCCAAATAGATTTTAATATCTACTTATCTTGGTTTATCAGATAAATTTGTTCTTTTTTTTCCTATTGGTTTTTATTCTATAATTCGTCAACAATTTTAATAAATCAGTTAATATGAAGCAATAAACAAAAGTTGTAAAGAAAGAACAGAGCTAAAAACAAAACTATAAAACATTGGTTTTATTTTTTCTACATTTTGAATAATTTCTTTGTACCAATTTCTTGGTCAAATCGGAATCAAAGGGTTTAATATGGCCAAAAGCATGAAAAGCCTAATAGAAATCACTGAAAATAGTTCTATGTGGATATGAAAGAAAAGAAATATTCTGTGGAATGTTTCAGCAAACATGATGGCTTAAAACAACTAATCATGAATGCGTATTGAGGCTCACATTGCATTCTCAGGATGTGAGGTTTGCCGTTTTTCAAAATTTTTCGTAAATCTAATTTCGCCATGAGACATTTGAATTAGTATATCTACAACACACTAGTATATCGTTATAATGGGGCCTCACATCAGTGAGTGGGGCCGGTGTGCAAGTGAAACCATTGAGAGGAAGGCCCCAAAACAGTGCACATTCTCTCCTGATGACTCCAGTTCAAATATAAATTTTGAAAGGAACACATCAAAAGAAGTTCAATAAAGTCATATGCCGTAGAGAGGCTCGGTGGAAATGTTATTGGCATGAAGAGCATTATATATTCAGCTCACTTCAGGTGAGTTTCAATTACTTTCCAGTAATTTCCTTCTATGGCTTTTAATAAAATGTTATACATAAACCGTCCAATGTTTGAAGACTTTGGACTATCAAATTTTGTTCTTTGTGCTATTCTGCCAGTTTATTCATTTTTAAGTACTGCATATATTTCCGTTGGTTCACATACAAGTTGAATGTAAAAAAAGCTGATGACATAGCACAAAACTCCCAAAGTTTTTGACAATAGGTAATGATATCCAAATGCATGCAGGCACTGAACAATTTATCTCTAAATATGCATATTGCACCTACACATAGATGCATTCAACTGTCATCTGGAGTTATGGTTTATGAGACTGTTTAAAAAAATGACAATGCGCAAACATACAACACAACCCTCAACAAAGCTTTCCACCCATCAGCCAACATACTCCATGTTGCATTCCAATTCTTCATTTTGTAAAAAAAGCTGGTAAAGAGCATTCTACATACTCAAAACAAAAAATCAAAGAGTCGAGTTCAAATTCCAGTTGAATTCCTTGTAATCACTTGCACACAAATACCCTTGGGAAAGGTATTAATCCGTCTCTTCAGTTATGGGTTAAATAATAAAACAAATTGGGTTCTATAGCCTTGGTAAACAGCCAGTATACCACAGAAAGCAATGGCAACCTACTGCGAGATAATCTTCTGCCCAGACAGTCATGTCTCAAAAGAGACATGATCGCCAAAAGAGTGTAACACATATGACACCTGACTGACTGACATATTCATAAGATAACACAATAAAAGAAACATCACATGAAGAACTAAGAACACAAACCCTGTTTCCCCATATATGTAGGTGCTTTATTTAGGGCTTTGCCTGCTTATATGGGTGGGTAAGTAGGTGATACTTGGGACAACTTTTGATATGTCAGCTTTTCTCTTACTAACTCCTCGCCCATCTTACTCATACTGATGTGGTTAACAATACAAGATGGCAGTTTGTCTCCTACCAAGGGTGGACCAGAATTCTACCAAATCACAAGCAGGACTTAATATAGACTAACACCCGGACATAACCTATTTTCTTTTTTGTTGCTACTTGATCACCAAAAAAACCCCTCATCTATTACTTTCCTTGTGTTACCCTACAGTCTAAAAGGATGTCAGTCAGTCTGTTAAGTGCCATACATGATACACGCTTGGGCGATCATGTCTCTTTCAAAACATGACTGACTGGGCAGAAGATTATCCCGCAGTAGGTTGCCATTGCTTTCTGCGGTAGACTGGTTGCCGACCAAGGCTATAGAACCCAATCTGTCCTGCTATTTAACCCATAACTGGAAGGAAGAGATGGATTAATACCTTTCCCAAGGGTATTTGCGTGTAAGTGAATACAATGGATTCAACTGGAATTCGAACTTGGCTCCCCGGCTTCTCATTCCGAGCCAATATCCACTGTACCACAACGATGTCACTTAGATGATTAAACTTCAAAAGTAACCTTCTACTGGTTTATCAAACACAGACATTTGAGATCAAAACAAAACTAACTTTTCTATTTCTACATGGGTGTTTATAAGAGTGAATTTATTTTTCTCGTTTTGCCTTTCTCTGTGGCCATAAATAAAGATAGAGTACGAATGACAAGAATTTATTACCATAAATGTTTTTTTTCCCGCCAAATTCAATTATTTGCTTTTGAACTACATATAAATTTCTCTTCAGTAATTTCTTTATCAAAATTAAATTTTAAAAAATGAAAGCTATTTAAAAAAAAAAAACAAGAAATTAAAATAAAATCAGTTTTAGTCATTTTTGTACAGGTAATTACTTATTTTTCATATAAAGTGTCTTGTGTATATTGCTATTTTGCAATGTTTATTATCATATGTGCTGTTTCTTGTTATTTATAACATGTAGAAAATGTGATAAGTTCTATATTTTGCTATTTGTATTATGTGACATATGTATTGATATTATATATATATATATATATATATATACACACACACACACTTCATGTGTAATGTGTTATATATACATTATTATTTTTAATGTCTATTTGTATAAAGTAGCATATCTTGCTGCTGTTCTAAAAATAAAAAAATAAAAGAGAAGACCACACAGTTCATAGAGTTCATTTCTTTGATCAAGCTCTTAATACTCATTCTTTCAGAAGTTGATCTGGAAAAAAAAAACATGTGTACAAAGAAAAAATATATACACACACAAAAAAAATGAATATGTAAAAAGACATGCTAGATAAAAATGCACTTACCTCTGGTGTTGTTTGGTGTTTCAAACCAGAACCGGATCCCTTCCGTTTTTCACATATTTCACCCTCAAGATGGGCTTCCCTACCCGACCCCATCTTGTGAATAGTCCGGCCCATGTTCTGGTTTGCTGTTGAAGCAATGGGCACAGCTGAACAAGAAGTGGCCACATGTGAAGGGCACACCAAGTGCCTTGGCTCACTGACACTTCTGTTTGAAGGGCTGCCTTCTCGAGTATTTGTCTGTGAGTTCTGCCGATCATTGCATCGAATAATGCAAATTGAAATGACCACCGTGACAGGCACGGATACTGTCACGGCCACCAACACGATGAGTATCAATAGGTACAGCTGTATTTTGTCATCTGATTGTATGTTAACTGCGTTTAGCATGTCCGACGTCTTGTTGCTCACAGTTAGCATTAAAGAGAGTGTGGTGTTGGCTGACAGGACAGGAGTGCCACTGTCCTTGACTGCAAACTGTAGGTCATAAGATCCAGCATCCTGTGGTGTAACCACTCGACTGAACGATAAAAGACCAGTATAATGGTTGATGGTAAACAGCTGTTCATCATTGCCACCAATGATTTCATATTTCAGGAAGGCATTTTCCCGACTGTCTCGGTCAGATGCCTTCAGGACGGTGATATTACTCATCTGATGGGGGTAGTAGACAACATCCATGATAAACGGGTTCAGGTTTGGGAATGTGAAATACGGGGCATTGTCGTTTTTGTCTCTGACTTCTATAATAACTTTGGCTGTGTTGTTCAACGACGGCCGACCGTTATCCTTCACAAAGACCTGAAATTTATAGACATCCTTAAATTCATGATCCAGTGACATGACAGTTGAGATCAATCCACTGTCTGAGATCTGGAAAGGTATGAAGTCCTTGTCATTGGTTAAAAGGGAGTAGGTTAGTTTGCCGCCAGGTCCCTGATCTGGATCACTCGCATTGATGTAACCAACATGAAACTTGGACTTCTGATTTTCAAAGATGGAAAATTTGAAGGTGTCCCTTGAAAACTGGGGCTGAACATCATTGACATCCGTCACCTGGATGGAGAATTTGCTTTCACTGTGTAGTGGTGGGAAGCCTTTGTCCTGGCAAATAATTGTGATGTCATGATGGTCGTCAGTTTCCCGATCAACCGGGTTTTTAACAACTACTTTATATTTTTTGGTTCCCAGGCTCTGCAGCTGGAATTTATTATGGTGGAGGTCACAGCTGACCTCTCCATTCTGACCAATGTCCAAATCGGTCACCTTCACATAAGCTATAAAGCTGCCGACAGCAATATCTTCAGAAATAATGGCTGTTTTTCCTGTTGATGCTGAAATAAAGTTCACATCTATCGTGGGGGCGTTATTCTGCTGATTGATTACATTAACCAGAACCATGGCTATGGAACTCAAGGGTGGACTCCCGCCATCTGTGGCTTCCACAAATAACTTATAAATCATCTCCTTACCCAGCGGAAACTTCTTTCTCAAGAAAATCTCTCCTGATATTGGATTTAGCTCAAAGTGGTTTTTGGCAATTTCTGATGTCTTGGAACTGAAGTAATATGAAATCTTGCCATTTTTGCCTGAGTCTAGATCAGTTGCAAAAAGACTGGCTACAGGTATTATTCTTTCATGTTCATTGCTGATTGAAACATTGTAAACATTTTGGGAGAAGATGGGTGTATTGTCATTGACATCAGTGACTGAGATGTGGACATCTAATATAGATTGCTTTGGCTGCAAACCGCCATCTTTTGCAATTACTTGCACAAGATAGGAATCCTTCACCTCTCTATCTAGCCTGTCTTTTAAATCTATGCTCAGCTTGGATGTGCCATCAAGACTTTTGGAGACAGACAATGTAAATGGCTCGTTTTCTTTATTTTTAAGTTCATAGTTAATCTGTGAATTTGCAACTCCAACGTCCCTATCAATGGCATTCGGAATTGATTTCCGCATACCTTTTCCATCACCTTCGGAAAATGTTATATTTACCTGTTTGTCAGGAAACTCTGGCTGGTGATCATTGATGTCCTTTAGAGTCACCTTAACCTCTAATATCCGGATAAATGAGGTTGCTTTGCGTACAGCCACATCCACCATCTTGAAGCATTCAGTGCTGTATGTACACAGTGTCTCTGCATCCAGTATCTGGGCAGTGTACAGTTTTCCAGTTTTTTTTGTCACTCTGAACAAGTTAGAGCCCCCAACCACACCCTTCTGTAGCTGGCTAAATGTGATGAGGCTGCGATCTTGTGATTGCACACTGTCCATGAGGTGAGAATCAGCAGAGATGTCTCCAATATATGTACCAGGGCTTTTGCCTTCCTCCACGTAGTAGGTGAGGTCTGCGCTCAGGCACCTGTGCAGGACAGACAACAGCACACATACCTGTTCCAACATATCCACAGTCAGGAAACCAGCTTCACGAGTGGATATCAGGACCCTCCACTTTTGCTCAAGTCAAGACTCAATCTGCAAAATCAAATAAAATTCACATTTTTCTTTTTTTTCTTCTATGATAGACTAGCTTATAGACAAATTTCCAGCTTAATTATTTCTGAATTATCTGGAAGAGATCTGGTTAAAATCCTTTCCTAAAAAGAAGGAAAAAACTTAGACATTTTAAATGTAGCAGAAAATAGAGAAAAGAGACAGGCTAAACTTAAATCCCTCTGAATTGGATAGTGTTGTATCGCCGAGCTTGATACAATACACAGAGCAAGTGTGCTACAGTATTATTCAGCACAGTATTCAGTGCTAAAAGGAACAGTACAATAGTTACAATGACAGACAAGACAGAACTTACAACACAGAGAAGAGGAGTTTAGACATGACGTTCTGTATTAAGTATAGAACACCATGGGTTTAGATCACAAAAGTTACCAAAGTAGTCAGTCTAAATATTACTTGAATGACTTGAATTTTATACCTCAAATGCTTCTATCCTTTACTTAAGTAGACCATTTCAAACCATAGGCCATTCCATCATTGTGAATGCTGAAGGGGTGTCAGCCACTCTACAGATAGGTTTGAGTTTACTGACAGATAAAATTTTTATCCAATGACATATTAAGGCAACAAATTCAATTTTGTCTCGTATAGTAATGAAAAAACTTTGTTTTAATTAATTTTTTTTTTTTTAATTTTATCACCCCGAGCAAGGTGGTAATGCCACTGATGTGCAGGGGGATATGTAATAGTGAAAAGATTGGAAAACGAGAAAGCTGGAAACCACATCCTAAACAGGGAACAAGGGATGAGCCTCTTCAATGTATTGAAACTAAGGACCGAGATATGATAAAGGTGAATAATGGCCAAACCAATACTTATGTTTTCCTTAATTATTTTACTTTTTCTTTTTACCATTATTCAGTTCAGGTACTTCTATGTACCATGTCCCTTCAGGACATGGGCAATCATAGCCCTCTACATCTCCCTTTCCCTTGTAGCCCTTAACACACCTTCTCTTGTTACCCCTTTCAAAACCTGTTCTGCCATACATTATGTCAAGTATGTCACATATTGCTTCCCCCTGTCTCTTCTTCATGCTATCCATTCTGTGAGTATCAGATTCTCCAAGCCATCCTTCCTCATTACATGTCCCAGAAACTTCAGCTGTCTTGTCCTGATTTTAACTATCAATTTCATTTTTGTTTCCATCCTCTCCAAATCCTCATTGTTGTTCACATGTTCAGTCTATGGCATCTCAGCATCCTTTTGTAGAACCCCATTTTGGTTGCTTCAGGTCTTTCTTTCATCTTTAATAAGACTGTCTCACATTCACTGCCATATTGAAGGACAGCCATCACATAACAATCCAGTACTCTTTTTTGTTGCTAGCAAAATTTTCCTGTCTCTTAATATGCTTAGAATTTTATTGGAAATGACAGTACAAATGTAGAAGGTCATCTATTTAAATTATCAGATCTATTTAACGTATACAGTGAGCCAATTCTGAGAGCTATATAAGTCCTGCCAGGATGTGTCATTGGCAGCCACAATCTGAACAATATAAGATATGCAGATAATACAGTTTTGATAGCAGTTCAGCTACTACCCTACCAAATTAAAGTTCTCTCTTTCTATATTGTTGTTCTATCAGTGACCTTTTAACTTCACACAAATTTTAAAACAACCAATGATGGGCTAAAGTACTTGGAACAAAACAACTTCCTGTCATCAAATAACTAATTCAATGCCACAGAAAAACTAATCAACTGATTTACTGTTTATTTTTGAGTTTTGTTTAATGGCATATCAACACCTCTGTGGGTTATTTAATGCCAAAAATGTAGGGTTTTAAGATATTCTTTTTAATATTTATTTATATGAAGATGGTTGATTTAGTCAGATTTTAATAAACATTTTCTTTTTATTTTATTTTAGAAAACTGAAAATGTCTTCTAGTTTTGTATTAAAAAATGTCTTGATGGTCATAATTTTTTTTCCTTCAAAAATATATTATGGTAGTAATTTTTTTTTCCTTCAAAAATGTATTTTTGGAAATATTTTTCCTTCAAAAGTATACGTTTTTCTATAAAAGTTTTTTTTTTTTCATGCATCGAGGCAGCAAGTAATTTTCTAAATATATGCTGTTAAATATAAGAGACAATGAATGTCTACTATGTTTAATCATGAGCCATTTTAAATGTTGTATTTTGCCTTTAATTTCAGTTGAAAATAAAGACAAAAATTATCCAACATTTGGATAATTTTTTATTCATTTGCTTCTAAGTTTTTGGCTCACATGAACCATCTTCAGAGAGGTTATTTAGACTGTAATACAATAACATCCACCATCATCGACGATTTTATTTTGTGTTGACATAAAACTCCGCTTGGCAATGGCAATAGTTACCAAAAATAATAAACTTTTATAGTGTTTTGACCCTGGTTAGGGGGTTAACTATTTGCTTATAGCTGGGACCCTAACAGGTGCTATCACTCCGGGTTAGGGTGGACCTGGGAACAAAAGCAATTAAGAGGTGGTTTCATGCTCCTCACAACCTCCCAATCAGAGGCCTTGCTGCCAGATGCAATTTGCCATCATACCCAGGACCATTATTCTTCGTCATCTCAACCTAACAAAGTCTAATTAAATCATTGAATCTCATGTTAATACAATATCTCATTATTTACATCATTTACTGTTATTTTTATCATAATTTTTCAGCCATGGTTCCCTCTCCTGGCTTCTTGTGTATATCAATCTGAGTAACCTGCAAGTCATTTGGAACTGAACACTTTATTTTATGGGGGTATATAGTTCTCATCCCACTGCTCATGTCTAGGGATATAATCTAGTTATTATTTAATACTATTCAGTTACTGCTTGCCCATTTATGCTGATCAACAGGTTAGGTTTAAAGCTCCCAATTCACTACAACAAATTGTTGAATGGATCAATGGCCTAGTAGTAAATCTGTGAATTTGGTGACAGCGATTGTATGTTCAATCTCTGGGCCAGGCAGTGTGTACTTACACCCAGAGTAAACAGGCAAACAATAACTGATCAGTACTAAATAAAAATAAAAATTACACAGTATTCCTAGACATGATCAGTCGACCCCAATAGATTAAATAAAGGATTCGGTTCAGAATTCACTGTAGGTGACGCAGATCAATGTACACTGGAGAGCACAACGTCCAAAGTGTTGTGATAATAACAACAACAACGAAAATGAGGACATTAGCCTGAATACAAATATTGTAAATAATGATAACACCTCATCCTATATACTCTGACAAACAATATCTCATATTTAACATTACATATTATTCAACTGTTTTTTCAATCTCAATCAATGTAAATACATGTAGCTCCAGTTTCCATCTGAAATGAGAACCTTACATTTTTGTCCAAGATGGACTCTACTATTACTACTGGGATGTATGTTTTATATCAGTTTATTCATATGGCTCTTTCAGGTACTTGACCAATATGCAGCTAGGTGGTCATGTGAATCTGCACTTGGTAGTCTTATCTGGTATGACATTGAGTGCCAAGCCTGTTCTGATATGATATGATCTGGGATAAGAACCACACTACAGAATGATTGCTGCCTAAATATGTTTAATATATATCCTTTTCTGTTTACCAGTAAGGCTTTTCTTAATTCTTGACCATTGACAATCCATAATTCTGAAATTTCAGGCTATATTATATGAAGACTGGCAACATCAGAAATTAGCACTTCTCATACAGATGTTCGTTTCTGTTTTATTTAAATTGTGCATATGAATTTTTGCATGTGTATATATATTTTCATTCACTGACATAACTAAAAAAGATTTCTATTAAATTAAAAGAAAAATCTTCACAAGGTTCTATTTATTACTAAGTGATTTTAAAAAATCCAGTACTATCTTATAATTATTTAAGTTTTTAGAATTAAACTTTTTATATATATATATATATGTACACACACACACACACACATGTAAATTCTAACTTACAAACTGAAGACAGTGAAAATGGTGAAAGCATGGGATCAGAAACAGTTGTTAAAGTTTTATTTCTTAAATTGATCTGTAATTTGCTTACACGAAATTGCAATGAGCCCTTTTTATTTGTATAACTGTTTTTGGGCAAATAATTTATCTACTTAATTTTGAATTATATACATATATATGTGTGTGTGTGTGTGTGTGTGTGTGTGTGTGTGTCTATGTGTACTGTCACTATTCTAAAGTTCTTGACTTAACCTTTAAATATTTACATTCAAGCCTGAAGGTGAATGTCATCCAGGTTTACACTCGCGCCTAGAAGTGAAATTCAGCCAGATTTACCCTTGAGTCCGAAGGTAATCATTGGTCTGGTATAGCCGTGTCAATCTTATTTATTTGTTATCTTTATCTGATTATATACACCACCACTTGTCAAGTGGTTAATTTTCCATAGCCGTGTTACTTTGAAGGGCAATTCAAATTATAGAACTAGTTTAAAACAATGTTCATTACTCCAATTGGTTTTGTGCTGAACTAAACTGAACTGAGTTAACACTATGATAACTAAAGCTATTGAAATTTTCTATTTGAGATCAAAATTTGATTCAAGAAAATAAAAATTATCTTCAACTTATCAAAGCAACCAAAGTTAGATGAAAAATGCTGTTTACTTCACAAAATGTTCAGGTCTTTTTAAAACGCAATTAAACCAATTATTATAATTGCAGGAATGAAAATAATTTTAATTATATGCCTCCTTCTTCCCTTTTCTTTTAATTTCATTGTAATTTCAAAATTCTAATGTCTTTTGGGATCATGAGGAATTTTCCAATATTTCTGCCTTCGGACAAAGGCAGATTCAAGTAAATTAAATTATTAACAATTCTCAATGCACAATGTCCACTCACTTTTATCTTCTTGCAATAAATTGCAGCCTTTTCCTTTTCAAATTGTTATAAGTTAATTTTATTGTGCCAAATACATCCATCTCATTTCTTTTTTTTTTTTTTAAATGGAGATGAAAACCGACAAGCAAGTACAGAAATGGGTACATTTGAAAAGATTTCATATTGGGTATGAATATGCTTCAACATTGCTCTGTTAAACAACAATAGGCATTTCATTGTATAACTGAAGTAATTTTCACAGCCTAAACCTAAACATAAATAGACCTTTTTTTTTTTTTTTTTTACTAATTTATATATGTATATCAAGTGGAGTTCATTTTTAAAAATATATTTAAAAGACATTAAAACTGGTAAAAAATAGAAAATTAAAAAGCATAAATTATAATTCATCCATATATTAATTTAAATTTAGATTATTATCTTGAAAGCTTCATATCTGCTCAGTTTCATATTTAAAGCAAAGAATTTTCTGAAGAATTAATGGACTTATTTTTAATTCTACATTTTATTACTTCATGTAAGATTAAATGTTGAATTGAAATTACACCCTATATATATATATATATATATATATATATATATATATATAATGGGTGTAATTTCAATCCTGGGTTAAAAGCAATCAGAGTCTAACCATACTGATGAGCTGTGATACAGCAAAACAGATCTGTCTGCGGATGATTATATATATATATATATATACATATTAGTAGAAACTCATAGTATGAGTATCTTTTTGCTAGCAACTTGCTTTATGAGCTGCTATTCATAATTTTTTTATCAGATGATGAGTAAAAATTTACTGTTTGAGTGACCATCATACACAGTGGTGGTCGTTGATTGAGGTAAAGGGAGGCAATCAACAGTGTTGCTAGCTGACATCATCAATTTCTAAGAAATATTCAGTCAAACTGAAGCATCTATGTGAATGCCAGACATCCTGAGAATTTGCTTACTGAAAAACCAGGCATTTCAGGTGGTTTTTGGGGACTGAAATAGATTATTTTTCTATTAACTTTAATGGAAGAAATTGTTTTGTAATATGAGTAAACTGCAATATGAGCTCCATCTGCAAGCAAATGAAACTTGTACTGTGAGGACCTACTGTGTGTGTGTGTGTGTGTGTGTGTATATATATATATATAATATTTATTCAGAAATTATAACATGGATATGTTATAATATAACTACAAAAGTAGCTTTTTTCTTTCAATACTTCTTGTGTCTTGTCAAGTGATGTGGTTTATTTCAAATTGAATGGTTTTAAAAGGTTAAAAACAAGCAAAACCCCTTTAATCAGGAAGGCATTGTTGTATGTACAATGCGGACCAATCAGAGTAAAGCAACTTCTAATTTGGAGAATATGTGGGCAGACTGAAGAATAATTTTGGTGGGCATTAGTATTAATATTTAATTAAATTGAGATCAGCATTATTAATTAACTATTATATCTACTTTATTATTGTTACTAAATTTTTAAAAAATTTCTAAGATTAGCAGTTTATTAGATTTAGAAAATTATTCATATATTAAATGAGGAAGAGAAATAATGCATACATAAATAAACCTACAAACATCCACACATGGAAAATAGATGAGTACATTCACAAATACTGGCAAACAGACACATATACAGATTAATATACATACCCTATACTGCTTATGGCATATCACGTTGAATACACTGGTTCTCATTCTATCACCAAAGTTAAGCAACATGAGCCTGGTCAGTACTTAGATGGGTGACTGCTTGGGAATACCAGGCACTGTAAGCGTTCAGTGACGGATGTGTGTTATGGTGTAGTGGATGTCGACTTGGAAGGAGAAATCGGTGAGCCGAGTTCAAATCCCAGTTGGGTACCCTGCATTCACTTAAGCACTAGTACACTTGGGAAAGGTATTAATCCATCACTTCCCTCTAGTTATGGGTTAAATAATGAGATGGGGACTGGAGGTAACCCATCTAGTGTTGGTGTTACAATAAAAACACCCTTGTTAGCCCTGGCAAAGCATCAAGTATTCAGCTATTTGAAAAGATTATGAATTTCGCTACAAATTGCGGCAGGGTTCCAAAAGCACAAGGAATATTGGAGGGGTGTAGTGGGTTTTAGGGCTGCAAGACAACAGCGATACTCGGATATATATATATATATTACACACAGAGCGTATAAAAATACTCTCTCAAAGTTTTGGGGTGACTTCCTTACGCCACAACATAGACAAAAATTTATATGCACATCATTTGTTTTTGAATGATATGTTGCCATGGATGCTGTCTAAGCAATGTGATGATAAACAGTGGCAAAATTTAGACGACTTGTCTGCCTTCAGTTTGGAAAAACAATCTAATACATTTGTACAGACACACATCCAACATCATTTACACAGCCATATATTAAAATCATATCTGCCTGCTAACAATATATCTTGTCATTGTTAAATGCAACACTTTAACTCACTTTCTTCTTTTAATTATTTCACCCCAAGCAAATCAGGACTGCTACTAGTGCACAGGGGATTACAGTGAAAAAAAAGACAGACTGGGTACAGGGGGTATTGAGGAAACGATAAAAGATGAATGGGATTCAAGAATATAGATGACAACTGATGTTGCATTTAAAGTTTTGGAGATTGCACTATCAGGAAAGCAAGTAAATAAGAAAGAAGTGTGAGAAAAAAACTGTTGGAATAGAAGTAGCAGTTATATTAAACTATTTCAATGGCAAGAGGGTGGGACCTAGATGCCAATTTTGTAGCATTCAGGTCATCAAAACACCAGGGAAAAACGATTCACAAAGAAGTTGTGCTTCACTGGGTGAAGAGACTCAGCACTAGGCTATACAAGCAGAAGGATCCAGTCATATCTACCAGACAGTCTCTGCAACCACATCACTCCTGGCAATCTTATTGAATAAACATACTCTTTAGTATTTTAAGATATTTTTGTGCAATTTTGGTAAATATATGTGTGAAAATGAAATTTTAGTGTTATTTTTATTTTCACTTATTTTAGGTGACAATTTATCCATCACACCATACACCCTGATTGAGCACTCTGGAAAAATAGTAGACTTTGATAAACAGTAGCTACTCTGGTATGTACGCATCGCTCATTCAATGAAATGAATTAGAGCACTCTAGCTATTGTGCGCTTATAATGATATGCGCTAAAAAGTCTGCCTACTTCCACCAAACACGCATAGCCCAGGGGTAGTGTTGCTGATTGACGCCATTTCGGTCAGGTTTCAATCCTGGGTAAAAAAGCAATCGGAGTCTAACCATACTGATGAGCTGTGATATGGCGAAACAGATCTGTCTGCAGATGACAATATATATATATATATATACATACATACATACATACATTATATTATATATATATATATATATATACACACACACACACACACACTCTAGAAAAAATGTTTGGTTATTCTACAAATTCATGGGTAATACATATTTCGCAGCAAAACCTGCTGCTCTTCAGACTCAAATGATACAACAGTTAATATACAAAATCATACAGAAAAGAATTCTTTTTTGGGATGATTTTGAATATTAACTGTTGTATCATTTGAGTCTGAAGAGCAGCAGGTTTTGCTGGGAAATAAATATTACACATGAATTTATAGAATAAGCAAAAATATTTTCTAGATTATCTTACTGTTAAATTAAATCAATAAATTTAACACTGAGTTCTTTTGAGTTTGTCTATCAGCATTTACCTGACTTAAATACTAAACATTCTACATTTTATATTCACAAAATTTTTATGAAATGTGTTACAAAATGGTTTACCTCAGAGTATTTTAAATTGTTTCATCATTACTTTTAAATTGATTTTTCTATTTGAGTTGATGCTCTGTTTTTTTTCTAATTAAACACTATATTTATTTACATCTACTGGCCTAAATAATTGAGAAATCTTGTTAAGAAAATATGTATCGTCTAGCAGGTAAGGAGCCTGTGTTAATACACATCAAATCTAATGACAGGTTCCCCTAGTAGACGCAGGTTCAAATTAATTATATCATCAAGTAGTGAAGAATATATATATATCATTGTTATTATAATAAAGACCTGTGTGTGTGTGTGTATATATATTTCGGAAATTAATGAAGGTTAACAAAACTGGTGATAAACAACTGACAAGTTGAAATGATTTATTTGAACATTATTTTTGATCGATACTCGTTTTCAAGTAGATATTCTGTTTATAATCAAACAGTATTATATATTTATTTCTACTGGCCTGATTATTTTTGATAAATTTTTGTTACAAATGACACACATTTTCATAACAAAAATTTATCGCAAATAATCAGGCCGGTAGAAATAAATATATAATACTGTTTAATTATAAACAGAACATCTACTTAAATACGAATATTGATAAAAAAATAATGTTCAAACAAATCATTTCATATATATACATATATATATATATATAAGTAGCCAACCTAGAGCCAACAGATCTACCTAGGTTTCACCTAAAGGATCATCAGGTCAAGTTGGCTAATTAGGCTGAAGTCTCGGGGTTTTTTCTTTTGACTAGTACTTTGACTAATGTTCAAGTGCTTAGTTCATTTCTTTTTTTGTTTCCATTTTTTAACCCTCCGCATTTATACTCGGTGGGTTTTTCGAGATGTGTTTAAAGATAAATTTATAGTTATATATATATATATATATATATATATATATATATATATATATAAAATAATCCTCTTGAATATTTTGCTGTTATTTTTGATGGCAGGGGTACACTCATTTAAATATAAGCATGTATGAATGTATGATGAAAATTTAAATATAAATATCACTATGTGTACTCTATTGGAAAACCAACAAACTAATCTGAAATATCAAAAAAATAGTTCAAAAACAAAAAATATCCTTGAAGAGCTTTCAGATATTTTTAACTATACTAAGCACTGATGCAATACTATTAAAGTATTAAATAACAGAAAAATTACTTTAGAAACAAAGAAAAGGGTGTGGAACAGATATGTCATATCAATCCTCTTGTATTGAAGGGAATTTTCTTACAGATGAAATAGAAACTTGAGACAACAGCGATTTGGTTCTACAGGAGGATGCTGAGAATACTATAGATATAGTATGTAGGCAATGAGAGTTTTTAAAAAAATACAGACAAAAAGGATACTTAACAGCAGAAAGAGATAGCAGAAATTTTTAGGGCATTTAAGTTAGAGAGCTTTGAAAATTGTCACTTACAAAAAATATTGAAGCTAAGAGGGACAGAGGGAGTAGTGAATGACATAACTAAAAAGCTTGTGTAAATTGCTAACAGAAAAAGTATTAGGAGAGTTAGCAGAAATACAAACTTTACGAAGAATTACAAAGTTACACATCATACTGAAACTAAGTTAGACAGAGGGAAACAGTGGGTAACCTAATGTGTTTGTTGTAAAGGGATGGCAGGACAGACACAGAGAAGAATAATTAGGGGTCAAACATTGCCTAAAACTGGAGTGTCATGAACTCTACAGCTTGAAGAGAGACAATAAAAAAAGGAAGTATAATTTTCATCAACATTGCAGTATATTTTGTTAAGGCAGAATCAAGATTAATCTCGTACAAAGTAAGGTGGGTCCTGCCTTACAGACAATCTCATGTCATAATATTTGAGACAAGATTTTACAAGTCTGGATACTCTTCCTGACACCCTACTCAGACATTCACTGTAGTCCACGTACTGAGTGTTTTTATCAACACAGCATCTCTTGGAAGGCTGCTGTTTACGACTTGTGATACCACCCTAGCTTCACATATATAAATGTGTGTGTGTGTGTGTGTGTGTGTGTGAGTATAGTATGTGGCCTACCTCTTTGATTCTAGTAGGTGTCCTACCTGTACAAGGGTATATTTATAAATATAAGTATTCTGCTACTTATTGAAAATAATTATTTCACCTAAACTTTACCAGACAATTATAATACACTTTTTAAGGTAGGCCACATACTATACCAGTGACAGGACTTTTTAGACCACATGCTACACAGACATACATGCATATACATATATATTTATAGTAAAATAATAAACAAAAACTTAAAATTCTCCAGGTTCACAATATCAAAAGCAAGCAACCAGTTTATTACAAGTGTAGTAGTAATGTTTCAGGATGCATTTGACCAACATTTAATATCATTCTGCATTTTTAGCATCTCTGGTTAGCTTTTTTATATTTGAATACATGCAAAAATCTTTACTACAATGAACAATTTAAAATAATTATAGCAGAGCTTGTTCATGCCATTTTTCAAAAAATGGCTATCACAATGATCACAGTTGCAATTAGTTTGTCTTTGCAATTCACACATAAGGATTATCTCAGAGGAGATCAAAGTATTTGGGTTAACAAAATCTACGTCATCTTTCTCAATAAATTTCAACTTAACATCAAGAAGTGAATGAGAGAACTAGAACTTTTTTTATTAAAAAATAAATCAACATATGTCTATATTATTCAATGAAATAAGCTTGAATGAAGTAGTAGTCAGTCATGGTTGACCATGGGTAGCATCCTAGTTGTCTGCTTGGCTGGAGCATCAGCGTCTGTGACTGTAGGAGCCAATGTGGGAGTGACAATCTTTGTTGCATTGGCTGCATTTATGTTTTATTTCTGATCTGTTGGAGCTGTCATTTTGCTTTCTGTGAACCCGCCTCTCCAGTTGCTCCTCCCTTGATTTGAGTTGTTGGACCAGAGTTCCTCTCCATTTGGACTGATTGACTGCTACGCTCTCCAATGACTGTGTTGATGCCCACAGCCTTCATATCGCATTTTATGATGTCACAACACCACTGTTGTGGCCACCCAGTGGGTCTTCTTCCAGAGGCCAGCTCTTCATACAGGAGGTCTTTTGGAATGTGACTGTCTGGCATGTGGTAGACATGGCCTAGCTAGCAAAGTCAGTTTAAAGAGTGTGAACATGGTGGGTAGACTTGCACAAGACAAGAACCCATAAGGCAGCAAGTCATGGACTACATACACCAGGCATCTGAACACCTTCCATCTGAGAAGTATTTGACACATGCTGGGAATCTCATGGCAAGATAAGGTGCCCAACACTTAGGTCCTGAATGAAGATATGCTGACGATATATATATATATATGTTTTAGTGGAACATCCTGCCATCCCGAGAATAGAATGCTCAACTTGATAAAAGACAGTAATGAGAGGTACGAACATGAAAAGGTCTTAGGTGAAGGCATTCACTATTCAATAGTGTATTCTGCTCCAACGCATGGCTTGCCTATATGTGTATTATTGTTAATTGTACCTGAGTACAATAAATCTGTATTTCTTATTCCTGGTGTTGAGTACCATTCTTCAACTGACCTATTTATACAGTATTCCTTTTAGGGATATATATATATATATATATATATATATGCCATGAGCTCATACAAAAAGCTATCCTTTAACAGGTTCTGTTTTTTTGTTCTGCAGGGTGATATGTCACCCTCCTCACCAGCAGAAAAGCTGGTGGTGGAATTCATATGGCAGGTTGTACTGGGTTGCACATTACTAGTAACAGGTCAATGTCTGACCTGTCATAGATGAAAAAAATATGTATTTAATGATTTGGTAACTATCCTTAATTTATAGAGAAAAATTTACAAAAACTTATTTCATTTACTAAAATATATAAAAACAGATTTGGGTAATTTATATACCAAGAGTGCAGAAATAATATTGTTGCTTCAAATTTGTACCCAGAGACTGAAAAGTTTTGGGTAGTACCAGTCTAAATGAAAAGTTTAATAAAAAAAATGATCATTAATTCGAAAGCTTCAACCAGACGAAGAGAAAACTAATTATCCAACTGTGAAATAAGAGGAAGCATAAAAAAATAAATTCTTTTCGAGGCGATCCAGCTTCTACAGAAACCTAATTAAACCAATTATTCTAATCGCAGCAATGAAAATAGTTTTAATTGTACGCCTCTCTTTTTCGCTATTTTTTTTCTCCTTCTAGGAAAAATCTTATTGTGATTTCAACATTCATTAGATTAAAAATAGCTTGGTTTCTGCTTCCATCTTGACTTGCTGATGGGTTTTTCATTTTATTTCGGCCCGTATGACCAGGTCCATTAAGCAAAGTAATGACTCCAGCAGTGTATTCTGTATTCAGCTATCACCAATTACTATTGTTCACCCAATACAAGATACGAGAGCCACTAAAGGTAATGAGATACTGAATGAGATTGTTTTATGGATATAAGAGGAATAGGCAAGAAGTTACATTATGAGGATATGTAGAATAGGTAACAGTTGACCCTGAACTTGGAAGGGTTAAAATTTTAGTGATTGTGGAAACATCTCAGTAATCTGTTCCACAAATCAGCAGCTCTTGGGAAGAAGCTATTTGAATGAAAATTTCTTATGAACCAATGGAACATAAAAAGAACAAGATGGTTTGCCCATGTGTGTATTGCATGGCAGCTGGAATGTCTGATCGGGTGATAATTGAGAAATTAGCTCATCAGAACATTTTCCATGAAAATAATGACACAGTAATAAAAGGCTTCAGATATTAATTCTGTGGGTTGTAGAGTAAAAAATAACCGTCTACAAGATTATGTAAAGAATTTTGGGCAAACTTGGAATTTCGTGCCTGCAAAAAAAAAATTGTCGAAAGTAATGTCTTTCCCTTGACACTGCTATTATTTTAACTACCTTCACCTCCCAGCGGGGATTATTGTTTAAAAAGTAATGATTAGAGGTGTAACTAAACCGAAACATATGAAAGTTAATTTATGCTATTTTATTTTTTTTTCTTGAGAATTTACAACAAAAATAGTAAGACTATTAATTGTTAGCTTGTTTATTGACACTATTTATTATGATGTTTATTAGAATACTTGGCAAAACATCAGCTTATTGCCTATTGATTTAAACTTTATGAAATGATAAACAATACAATCTTTACATTATTCAGACTATTGTCCTCATCTCTGTCGCCATTTGTACGACATTTCGGGCGTTGTATGCTCCGGCCTTCTTCAGGTGCTAAGAATTTTGAACCAAACCCTTTATTACAATCACTGGGGTCTATCATTCTCATCCCTTGCGTAGTAATACCACTTTTTTTATAAGTCATGAGTTATCTCCCTCTAACCCTGCAAGTTACTTGTTCACCACTGCTGGAGCCTGGTATTATCAAGTCATATGAACTAACCAATGTCTATATCCACTGGGCCATGTGTCCTTAAGGACAAGAACTGAATTTTGGGGACTTACAAAACTAATGTCCAATAACCCTTTTTACCAGAGTTCATATTGTAATTTTTTTTTCTTAATAATGTAAATACTACCTCATCTCAGAAATAATATAGACAAATGGTAAATAATACTCACTTGGTATGTATTGCATGGCTTTCTTCTGACCTTCTTGCTTTCAATATGTCCTGTGAATGTCATATTTTCCAAACCCTTTTTCCTCATTATGTGCCCTAGGAATTTTAGCTGTCTTTCTGCTTATTTTTATTTATTTACTTATTTTTGAATCATATCACCCCAAGCAAGGCGGTAACACCACTGATGTGCAGGGGGCTACATAAGAGTAAAAAGGAGAGTGAAGAGAAGGATAACTAGTTAAAAAGGAGCAAGAGAAGAATGGAAATACAGTTGTGATGACAGCTGCAAAGGTGGAGAGAAAGAAAAGGATATACAGGGCACAGTGGAAAGAACTAGAATCAAGTAGTTAAGAGATGAGTATTGACCTTGCATTTAAATTTCTTTATTTTTATTTTTATTTTCTTTGAAACTTTCTAATTACTCACACATTCAGTCTATGGTATTCTTAACATCCTTTTTTAGAACCATATTTTTGTTACTTCAAGTCTTTTCAACAGTGATCAGATAGTCCAGCTATCACTAACATCTAAGAGAAATTGTATTATGTAACAGTCAAATACTCTTTTCTTTGTTTTTAATGAAATTTTCTTCTTTCTCACTGGATTTAACCTGTAAACAGAGACAATCTAAAAAGAACTAGAAGTTCTGTAGCAGATAAGAAAAAAATTAAAATCAACACTCTTCTTCACTTTTATAAAAATTTACAAGGATGTGTGAAATCTTGGTTTTTCCCAAACAGAAAGAAGATTGACCATGTGCTTAAAGATCAAGTCAAAACCAGATTTCACAAGTAGATGTTAAAATGATTTTCAACCAATGGGAGTGATGTGCAAGACCAAAAAGGACTTTGCAAGTAACTGCAAAAAACTAGATTACAATAAAAAGACTTCATCAGCATCAGTCAGTCAGATGAAAGCCATGAGATGAAACATCTAAAATGTAACTTCAACTTCAAGCGACACGGATATTGTCCTCTTTCTCTTTCTCTTTATCTCCTTCAACAATTACTACTATGAACATTTTGTATGAACTCTTGATACCCTTAACTTTCTTATTGAACATTTATTTCTATGAATTCTTGTTATTTCTCCTTTTAATAAGTTTGTGTTTTAACATGAAAAATGTCTATTTTATTCCTACACTATTCCACACTATTTCATCCTGCCAACAATCAACCTTCTGATGATAATTCTGCATAAATCCTGCAATCTGTAGGGAGTTTGACTATGTCTGACACAAGGCCAAATCAAAGAAACATAACCATTTCCCTACACTACAGTTCTACTACCAGGATTTAATATTGGTGAGCACAATCTTAACATAAAATGATACTGTGCTGATGTCAGACAAAGAAAGAAACTAAATTAACTCTGAGATAATGTAATGAAAAAAATTAAAAATAAATGACTAATGATCAAATATAAAAAGACAATGTTTGAACAGTCCAAGATGCAAAAGAAAAATTGGCAACAATCAAGCAAGTACAACAATTTTATTATCTGGCAAGTTTTTAACAGACAACAGAAAATAAGACAAGGAAAACTAAAGGCTCACTGCAAAAGGTGTTTTTCAAAAGTTAAATAAAATATGAAGGAACAAGAAAATTTCATGAGAAATAGGGCAAAGAGTGTCAAATTGCTAGGTAATATGACTCCTCTATATGGCAGTGAATGGTAGACAATTTCCTCACTGATTAAGAAAAGTCAGTCTAACAGGGATATGGTTCTACAGAATAATAATGAGAATGCCACAGAGGGAACAAAGAAAGTTTGTTTTTTTAAATAAATAAAAAAAATAATAATAATAGAAGACATTTAAGAAAAAACATTTGAAATTTCTCTGGCACAGGGAAAAAGGCCTTGGAAATTTTGATAATTAAGGACAGAGTGAAGGCAAGAAGGACAGAAGAAAATAATAAGATAACTAACCTACAAAATTTTGTAAATTGATGGAAGAACGAGGACTGATGGGGGATAATGAGGGGACAAACATTGCAAAGAGATGTAAATGATATGTTGTTGAGAGCCGGGGTTGATCATATTTTTAAAGAACACACAACATAAAAGTAGAAAGAGAAAAGAGGGCTAGGAAAAAATTAATTCAGAAGATACATTAATGGGAAAAGAAGCAGAGAAAAATATTAGTTAACCTCCTCCTGAGAAGAAGAAATTTAAATTTTTCTATTCTATGCTAGACAACACCAAGTCACAAGAAATGAGAGTCATAATGGAAAACCTGAATGCCAAAGTTGGTAAGGAAATAGGTGAAATGGTTGGCAATTTCAGACTAGGAAATCACAGAGAGAAATGGTTTCAACCTCCCAATTAGAGGCCTTGCTGCCGGATGGAGTTAACCATCATACCCAGGAGCTATTAATGAGAGAAACAAATGACAAAGCTGTGGATAGTCATGATCACCCACCACCTGATATGATAGGATACACAGAAGTAATGTAAGATACCATATCTATCAGCTTCACTCCATGTATTTTTTGATGCAAATTCATAAGTTTCATTGCACATTTAACTCCTTTTAGTTAAAAATAAACAAACAAAACAAACAAAACCTTCCTTTTAATGTCAGAAAACTGGAAGCTGTAGAGAACCATGATTGCACACAATTATGGAGGCTTCTGGTGTTCCAAAGATAGCAAAATAGAAAAGGAAAGAATGTTGCAGTCGAAATATCCAAAGTCTTTGAGCCTTTTTTTCTTATCACTGCTATCAAAGGAATGTGTTTTATTTCACTATAATTTAACTATTCTCTTTGTTTAGCTTTTTGGCTGACCTTTGAGGAAACATTTTGTCAAGTTCTCTCGTAAGTACATTAAACAAGAGGAAAATTGGATTCATGCCTTTCAAAGTAGACAAATGCTTCAACCAAAATTTGAACTCATTATCAATTATATCTTCTGTATCAACAACAATAGCTGGATTTCATCTTCTGTGGATATATGAACATATACATACATACTTACATACATCTAAGTCATAGGGTATTTTTGTCTAAATGTCTGTTTCTATTAATGTCTGAAATCATTTAAACTCATCTTTTTTATTGTATTCTTCTTCAGCTAAATTATGTCCTGAGTCTTAATTATGAGTTATTATAAGTCTTGCAAAGATAATTACTTTATTTTTTTTTTTGAGCACAGTGAAGCTGATCTATTTTTGACAAAAACAAAGCAAAGAGCACTGAAACTGCTATTTAATATCTACTCCAACAGTGAATGTGGGACAATGTCATCAGATGTTTTAATAGAGACTTAAAGCGACAGATGTTGTTTTACCATAAAATCATCCGAAAACAATGAACAGAGACTGTGAGCTATGAGGAACCTTTAAGAAAAATAGGAACTTCAAGGAAACTTGGAGTTAAAAATGAGAAAGAGAATTAGAATTTCTGGGATATGAAATAAGGAAAGAGTTCCTGGAGAATCAAACACTTACAAGATATACTGAATGTAAGAGAGGATAGGACTTTGTGTGAAAAAATGATAAGACATTGACAAAGGATGGGAAAAAGTTACTTAGAGCAAGAAAACACCAAGTTGTGGCATGCTATAATAATTTCTGTTCTAAAAGGCCATGGTGAATAAAAGAAGCCTGTCAAGATAAACAGTTATGAGAGAATGGCTTATACTTTTACTAGCAGTATAGCCCGGTATTGCTTGGGTGTAATGAAGCTTTAAAACTAATCCATGGTTCTGGAGCTCAGATTCTTTGGATGTTGGCACGAAAGACTAAAAAGCAATAGTTGTTTCCAGTTAAAGTGAAACCGTAGACTGAAAGAAAAATATATAGATCTACGTCAAATTTTGATTTCCTGATATTGATATCAAATAAGTTTTTTTCATCGTAAACTGAATTTTGAAGGCTAAATAAGTCCTCTGAGTAAATGGTATCATGGCTGAGACAAAGAACTACTATTATACCTACTTAGAGCCAAACCCAAAGCAAAAACTAAAAATAAAAAGGTTGAAAAAAATACAGACATAAAGGCAGATAAACAGACACACAAACATCTTGCCTTTTATATATATTATCAATTTTCTGCACTATTGTCAGATCTGCAACCTTGAAACTTCTGAATATTGTTTCTTATATCTTTATCTATGAGTGTATCAAATTTGATTAAGATCGGATCACTCCTTCTATAACCTGATGTTTTCAATTATTGATTTTTGACATTTATCTTGGCACAAAACCTAGCTAAGAACACTCGCAGACGCATATAGTACAACTGTGTAAATTTTCAAGAAAATCAGTTCAGCCGTTTCGGAGTCTGTAGGTAATGGACACACACACACAGACACACACATAGACAAAGTTCCATTTATAAATAAGTTTAGATATAATCATTTCACCCCAAACATGGCAAAAAAGCATGCGAAAGGGACAAACATTGCTAAGAGCTATAAAAGATACATTGTTGAGAGTCAGGGTCGATTGCATTTTGAAAGGACACACAACATAAATGTAGAAAGAGGAAAGAACACTAGGAAAAAATTAATTCAGAAGATACATCAATGGGAAAAGAAGCAGAAGAAAATATTAGTTAACCCCCTCCTGAGAAGAAATTGAATCTTTCTATTCTATGCTAGACAACACCAAGTCACAGGAAATGAGAGTTATAATGGAAAACTCAAATGTCAAATTTGGTAAGGAAACAGGTGAAATGGTTGGCAATTTCAGACTAGGAAATCGCAAAGAGTAATGGGTTTGATGATGCACAGTAAATGACCAGGTAATAGCCAACACCTGGTTTCAAGAACACCCAAGACAATTATGTCCATGAAAAAGCCTATGAGGAGAAACAGAAAACCAAATCAATTATAAAAACTATCAATAATAAATTAAAGATGAATACAGAAGGATGCTGAGGATGTCATGAACCAGAGATGTGAGCAATGACAAAGTTTTGGAGAGGAAGCAAACAAAAAGAAAACTTAACATCAGCAAGTAAAAGAAACGAGGAGGACAATAAAATAGCAGGCTTCACTGAGACTGAAGAGGAATTTAGATTTTAGAAAATCATAGTTAACAAAATAGTTACAAGTTGCAAGTCTCCACAAGCAAGAAGTATTCTTCTTATACATCTGTTCTTTTGTCTTGCAATGGGAATGCAGGGAGACCTGAATTCATGCCTTTGCAAGGACATTAATACCAAATGAATATTTCCTTTAAAAAATGCAAACAAGATCTTTCAATTATATTTTCTGTTTCAATAAATTCTACTCCACTTGTGTTTATGGTCTCACACCCTGATTGAGCATTCTGGAAAAATGGTAGGCTTTGAAAAAACAGTGGCTACTATAGCATCTATGCATTGTCCATTCAGTCATGAATTAGAACTTTCTCAGCCATTGGCATGTGTTCATTGTACATAACATGCTAAAAGTCTGCCTTCTTCTAGTGGGTGCCTGTAGCTCAGAGGTAGAATCACTGACTGCTGCCAAATCAGTCGGGTTTCAATCCTGGCTAAAAAGCAATCAGATGTTTAAGCGTACTGATGAGTTGTGATACAGTAAAACAGATCTGCCTGCAAATGATTATAGACTAAACTATCACCTGGTTTGACACTCCACCCGCGTCTATTGAACAGGTGTAGAGGCTCATCCCTTGTTCCCTGTTTAGGATGTGGTCTCCGGCTTTCTCTTTTCCAACCTTTTCACCCTTTTCTTTTTTATTTTTTTCCATTAAAGCAGATAGTTTAGTCTATCACCCAGTTTGACACTCCACCCACGTCTATTGAACAGGTGTAGAGGCTCATCCCTTGTTTCCTTGTTTAGGATGTGGTTTCCGGCTTTCTCATTTCCAATTTTTCCACTCTTACGTAGCCCCCTGCACATCAGTGGCGTTACCGCCTTGCTCGGGGTGATATGATTAAAAAAAAAAAAAGATATATATATATATATATATATATATATATGTGAATTATTTGAACATTATTTTTTATCAATACTCATATTTAAGTAGATATTCTGTTTTTAATGAAACAGTATTATATATTTATATCTACCAACCTGATTATTTACGATAAATTTTTATTACGAAAATGTGTGCCATTCGGCAGGATTCAAACCTGCGACCCCTATCTATATAGGGGAAGCTATCATTTGATCAGGCACACATTTTCGTAATAAAAATTTATCGTAAATAATCAGGCCAGTAGATATAAATATATAATACTGTTTCATTAAAAACAGAATATCTACTTAAATACGAGTATCGATAAAAAATGTTGAAACAATTCATTTCACATTGTCGGTTGCTTATAACCAAGTTTCGTTAAAATATATATATATATAAACTAATGAGTGCATTTTATTGTTAGAATGTCTATTTCTATTAATGTCTGCAATCAATTAAATTCTTTTTTTGGTTTGCATTTTACTTCAAGTAAATTATGTTTTCATTCTTAATTAGGAGTTATTAAAAGTCTTGCAATTTCATTTGTCTTTTTTTTTTTTTGTATACTGTTCTTTATCACTTACAAAAATTCAAAATCTTATTCCCTAGAAAACAGATGTTAATTCATAATTTTTCTTGCTTATTATTAGCTGATGAAAAGACTTATTTAACACTAACCAAAATCAGATTTTCTATAGGAATTCTTCTCAGTAATCTGTTATATGTCTGAGTGTGATATATATATATATATATATATATATATATATATATATATTATAAATTATATTTTAGAACATGTACATAATTTTTCTATGTATATCCACGACAAAGGTACACTTGTTTCAACATCGAAATTCAACAGATTAAAGTTTCAATGTCGAAACAAGTGTACCTTTTTCATGGATATATATATATATATAGAAAAATTATGTACATGTTCTAAAATATATTTTTTTTTTAATCATATCACCCCAAGCAAGGCGGTAACGCCACTGATGCGCAGGGAGCTACGTAAGAGTAAGAAGATTGGAAAAGAGAAAACCGCAAACCACATCTTAAATAGGGAACAAGGGATGAGCCTCTTCACCTGTTCAATAGATGTGGGTGGAGTGTGAACCGGGTGATACTTTATTCACAGCTCTATATATTATATATCGAGCACTGTTTTAAATTAATGTTTTGGACATTGTAAGAATTCTTTCTTTGTTCTGTATTTACTCGGATATATATATATATATATATATATATATATAGATAAAACATATATAGGCTATGTTTGGAAATAAAAGTTATGTTTACTTAAATTTCTTGCATTCACTGACGTGCAAATAATATTGGGAATGGTATGAATTCATCTCTTATCCTTCCAGTTATGGATTAAATAGCAAGACAGATTAAATACTTTAGCCTTGGTTGACAACCAGTCTACTGCAGAAAGAACTGGTAACCTACTGTGAGAAAATCTTTTGCCAAGTCAGTCATGGATCAAAAGAGACATGATTGACCAGCTGTATATCATGTATGACACTTAACTGACTGCATAACTTTCAGCAAACCGAGATATTCAAACGCTTTCTTTGCCTGCCACTAAAATTATTCAGAAATATCTGAACTATCAGTTCTATACAACTGCTTTCTTAGATCAGTTTTTAAACATGGCTTTGAGTTAGTTAAAGTGTAGGTCCCAGCAAGGAATGTTTCATTTTTTTTATTTTCACAATTCTCAAATGATGTATATCAGGATCAAAATGGTTGATAAACTGTCCAAAATTAATGTTTGTTTTGTTGTAATGAATGAAAATACCTTAACTAACATTGAAGTATTTTCAATCATTTCAGTCATTGTCAAGAACCATGTGCTATCAGTGTGATATGCAAGATTCTATTGGCTACATCCTGGTATTTTACAAAGTGTTGAATGTTTGAATCTATCAAAAGTGACATCCTGTGTAACAATTAACAGTTGCAAGACCGCACTAAAAATTATTGCATAAAATATTACGCTTTTTTTTTTCTATACACATTAGATATTTCATGGACACTTCAAGATAGCATTCCCTGTGGTAAAAGATATTTAATGTGAGTTGTTTATTTTGTAATATAACATCTTATTCAAAAATTGAAAAAAATGTAATAAAAAATGCAGAACTTGTTGCTTAAATTTAATAAAACTTGTTTGAATGACTGATATTTTTATGGCTTATAAAACAACAGTGTGAGAAGGGAAAAGAAAGGATGAGAGAGAAAGAAAGAGTGAGAAAATTATGAGTTAGCAGAAAAGAGAAGTTTTTTTTTAAAACACGGAGAAATAATGAGAGAATGTAATAATAAAAAGGGAAGAAAACATGGTGACGAAGAAAGAGAGGCAATGAGAGGAAAAAAGAAAGGGGTACAGAAAGAATAAGAATGAAGGATAAAGTGAAAGTCTACGTAAGAAGAAAAGAGAAATTTCTTAAAGACTGAAAAACCAGTCAGTCAGTTAAATGCTGTGCATGATACATGCTTTGGGTGATCATGTCTTGAAAGACTGAAGATTATCCTGCATTGCTTTCTGCGATAGACTGGTTGCCGACCAAGGCTATAGAACCCAATCTATCCTATTATTTAACCCATAACTTGAGGAAAGAGATGGATTAATACCTTTCCCAAGGGTATTTGTGCATAAGTGAATGCAATAAATTCAACTGGAATTCGAACTCGGCATCCCGATTTGTCGTTCCGAGTTGATATTCATTGCGCCACAACACACATCCCTGAAAAGTAACTAACACAAAATATTAACTCGAATGTAAAAGGCAACAACAATAGATAGCAAGCACAAATGTTGGATTAGATTAACCTGTGTCAAAAGAGAATTTAAACCCACCCCAAATAGAAAACTGGTACATCACAATCTTTCTTTTCATTCCTTTCATGTGTCATTATATTCTACAAGCCTTTGTAAAGATTATGACTGATTATCAAAGCAGGAAAGCCATCCTGACTGACATATAATCTTCCTTGCTCTATTTTGCATTATTTGGACATAACTACATCAACAGAGACTTCCCCTTCTCATCCATTAGAAATTGTATTCCAAGCACTGACTCCACTGAATGAACTATTAGAGAAATTATCAGTATAAAAATTGATATATATGGTTGGTTAAAGACTACATTACTGAATCGTTTCACATCTCATGAGGAGTATAAGAAGGTGGAAATTGGGCCTTAATTATTCAATCTTTTCCTAAACAAGGCTCAGCACATATCTAAGCACAGATCTGAAGAGATGGGCTCTAATCATTTTTAAGTTCCATATTTCACCCAAGCAAGATAGAACTACCACTGATATGCAGGGGGTTACAGTGAGAGAATAATAAAGTCCAGAGTATGTCAAAGAAAGGTTAAGAGATGGATAAGAATGAAGAAGATAGAAGATGGCAATTGATGTTGCATTTAAACTTTTGGAAATTGTAGCTATCAAGAAAGTAAGCAAGTGGAAGGGAGTTCCACAAATGAAAAGTGCGAGAAAAGAAACTGTTAGAGTAGAAGAGATAGTTACATTTAACTATTTTGACAGTAAAAAGGTAGCATGTTGATGCCAATCTAGTCGCACAAGTAGATACATGTGGTCAGGGAACCAGGGGAAACAGCTTGTCAGAGCAGATGCCATGAAAATACTTGTAGAAAAGACAGAGGGAAGCTACATTACATCAGTTAGAAAATGACTGAAGGTGAGCTGCCAAGTCAGGATTGATTATATTGCAGATCTTCCTTTCGATTTTTTCAAGAATCTCATTATGAATAGCAGGAGCACTCGGCCAGATATGGCAACAGTATTCAATGCACAGATGAATGTTCGATTTATAAATGTGCAAAAAGGATTCTGATAAGAAAAACTTCCTGGCTCAACACAGTAGCCCAACCTTCCTTGCAGCAAATGCAGCTATAAATTTGATATAGTCATTCCATTTTAAATGAATCTACTAATAGTGATCATGGACTAGCACTATAAAATCACAAAGAACTGCACCAAATAATAGAAACCTCATCAGTTGAGGACTTTCAACAAGTGAAACAATTAAAATGGATATCACATGTAAGTTGAAGAAAAAATAATGATATAATCAAGATGAACCTCACTACTTCAAAGAAAAAGTTATGAAATAAAACATCAGTCAGTATTGAAAAGAATAATAATAGTTACAGGATTTGAGAAATTGTTTTTATAGAAAGGTTTTATACATTTCAATTAACAGTAGCACTGGTGTCTTGTTTGATGACTGCCAAATGCTTCTTCATAAACAATTGGCTAATATATCCATAACTGTTTTGTGTATAATTTTAATCAAATAAATGTAATATCTTAATACATATGCTAATGAAGAAAACTTCAGCTGTGAAACTGACTGTTACCACATTATTAAAAAAGGGGAGAATACTGAAGAATCTCATGTCTGGAGAAATCAAAGATAACTGCTTTAGTAGCATAAAAAATATGCCATACAGAAGCCATTAATAAATAGAGAGAGATGAAAGAAAAAGCAGTCAAGTTTCACAGCAAGGTTGCAGCAGCAGTGATAAGCAAAGAGAGACAGCAGTGAAGTAGGTAATGCATAACAGTAGCAGGTAGGCGGACGAGCAATAAGCATATTAGCTTTTAAGTTCCACAAAACAATAGCACAGTGAATTAAAGAATTAGTTTATATATTTGGTGACATAGTCAATCTCTGGCCTGAATAGTACAGATGTCATGGAAACAGGGAAAGCAACAACTGAGCAGTATTGAAATATATCCCTAGATGAGACTTATCAAATGAGAACAATTTAGTTGTTTAGATTAAATAAAGTGTTCTGTTCAAAATTCCCTGAAGATTATCAAGACCAACAGACACCTGAAGAAAGTCAGAGGGTAAAATGGTTGAAACCTTCAGTACGTAGACAATCACAGACTTTCGTTTGTCACTGTCTCTTGTCACACTGTATATCTTTCCTTTTGGCATCTCTCCCAAACCCCGTTTCGCCATCCATCTACTCAAGCCTATGAAATATGTCACTTTCTTGCATCTGTCTTTTATTCTATCCATCCTGTGAATATTAGTTTCTCCAGGTCTTCTTTTCTCACTACATATCCCAAGAACCTCAACTGTCTCTTAGTGATGTTAAGTATAAGTTTTTGTCTTCTTTGTATCCTCACCAACACCTTGTTATTGCTCACATGCTTGGTCCATGGTATCCTTAGCATCCTTCTGTAGAACCAAATTTCTGCTGCCCCAAGCCTTTCCTTCATCCTTGAGGAGATTGTCCAACATTCATTGCCATACAGGAGGACAGATATCACATATGACAACAAAAATTAATGACAACACTAGCCTGTATGTAAATGAAATAGAAATAATAAAAAACAAAAAATCCTCAAAGTAACAAATAAAAGATTACTAAAAATCTATCTCAACAGTTGTTTGTGCAAGAAATAAGAAATGTGGGCAGACACACTTTCAAGATTCTTCAGTTAGAAGTGTGAGATCACTGAGTGAGCATGGATACTGTGAAGCAGCAGTTACAATGAGTGAAGAGAGACATCACATTTTAAACAAGAATTTTGTCAAAATATCACATCAGGGACAAAATTAAGGTGAACATTATAAAGCATCTGATGGTGATCCCTCAAAAAATTAAAAACCACATGCAAATGTATGATTGAAAACAAGGTAGGAGAAAGACATCAGCAGTGGCCATAATCTTTTTCAATGATATCTTTTACTGAGAGCACAACTATCCAAGAATGTATTTTAAAAATATATATATATAAAATTTTAGGGACATTACATTTTACCTGAAATTGTAATCTAAAGCTTTTTTTGTTAATGTTTGTATACTTGTTATGATGCACATAAATTTCAAGTAGTAAGCTGTCAAAACTGGAAAAAAATTGTTTTTCTTCAAAATACAAAATGATGCATTTTCTCCGAATGTTTAATAATAAATAATAAAAAATAAAAAAAGTTTCATTTGTGTGAAGATACAGCTGAGTCAAGTGCTCCTCAAGGACTAAGATTTGGGTTCTTATGACACATCGATGATCCTAAGAGAGACTGACATGAAAAAAATATGCAAGTTTAAATATTTTAAATGCTTTTTTAACAAAACATTGAAAACGTATTCCCAAAACCTGAATATTGGAATAGTAAAGATGTCTTCAGAGCTCAGAAAAGGATTGTAAAACAGGAAACTTTTTGTAGAAATAAAGAAAAATCTGTTATACTTTTGTAATATCAGTCCTCTTATATGAGAGTAAATGCTGGACAATCACTTCAGAGATGAAGAGAAGACTGTTGGCAACAAAAAATGTGATCCTACAGAAAGATGCTGAGATTACTATAGACAGGACATACGACAAAGGAATGAAAAAGGCTTGGAGAATTTGACAGTGCATATTAAAAGCTTGTGTAGGATTATTTTTCATTTTTTTTCTAAAGTCACCTTATTCTCTTTACACTTCCAGTAGCCCCTTGTGTCTTATTGAATTTACTGACTTGATTGGGACGAACTAAAAAAAAAAGGGGGGGGAGTCTGGAAAAAATATAGAGCAATCTAGCTGATGAACTTTTGTGAGTGGATGGAGGAAATAGGTGTAAAACGCTTGGTTAAGGAACAAATGTTGCTGAAGTTTGCAAGAGATAAGTGGTGGAGAGCCATAATTGCCAACATTTTTAAGGGCTACGGCATATAGAAGATAATAAACGTTCTCAAATAAAGAGAGTTTAAAGTTTATTTAATTGAGATAACGATGCAATCTTGAGGAAACAAAGTCTTACCAGGATTTATTATCAGTGGGCATAATAATAACAGCATAATATACAAGATGACATTGTTCTCATGATGGGAAAATTGCAAAGACTCTACGAGAAGGTAACAAAAATAAGTTTGAAGCAAGAGTTAACTTCAACAGTAAGAAGATAATCTATGGCAGCTATCAAAAGGAGCTGCCAAAGAATTTGATTTGGAGCCATAAGAATTATATAGTTGGAAAAATGTGACTGACGTGTGCAGTAACAGATTACAGTACTTTGATGTTGGTGTGTCAGAATATCAAAAATATCTTCTAGAAAATCAGTTAAATATTAAGACAAAAACATTTTCTTAGAAACAAAGAAATCTAATATCTATCCTCCTATACGGCAGTAAACATTAGATCAGTTAGTTAAGTGATACATGTTTTGGTGATCATGTCTTAAAAGAGACATAACTGAATGGGCAGAAGATTGCTTTCTACGGTAGACTGGTTGTTGACCAAGGCTATAAAACCCAGTCTGTCCTATTATTTAACCCATAACTGGAGGGAAGAGATGGATTAATACCTTTATCAAGGATATTTGTGTTTAAGTGAATGCAGGGAATTCAACTGGAATTTCAACTTTGATCCCCAATTTCTTGTTCTGAGCTGATATTCACTGCACCACAATGCACATTCAGACAAAAATTAGAAAAATTCTTTATATTTAAAGAGGCTTGAAACAACATTTGTGGTTCTACAGAAAAATACTGAGAATACCATGAACTAATCATGTGAGCAATGAGGAAGCTCTAAAGAAATTGAGAACTGGGACACTTACACTTAAAATCTGAAAAAGGCAGCTGAAATTTATAAGAATATAAGAATTTATATTTATGAGAATATAAGGTTTGGAAAATTTAACACTCACTGTATGTATGAAACAATCTGAGATTCAATAATGAATTCAAAATTCACTGAAGGTTACTCAGATTATCAAGCACCTGAAGAAGGGTAGAGGGTACAATGGTCGAAATGTCATCACAATGAAAAGGCTGATATGAGTATAAATGTTAATTTTCTAAATACTCAAGATTCTTTATCTTAGAAAATCAGGCATAAAGTCAAACCTTGCCAAAAAGTAGAAAAGATATTCTGCAAAAATTAAGTAGTGATTGTACCCATCATTATAGATATGCATAGTAAAGTCCTGAAGAAGAACCTGGTAAAACAATGAGCCATACTGGAAATGTGTTGACAACTTTATTAAAATTAACTCGAGCATTGAGGGAAGCACTGGAGTATCAAACAATATTTGCTTTTACTTTAGATAAAGTGAAAGCCATCAGTTATGGCTGTTGTGTGAAGACTAAAAGTAAATAAATAAATAAATAAGAATATTTTTCTAAAACAAAATCTAATAAGCCATTTTATGCCCAGAAGCTGGGAAAGAGAATTTAAGAAATTAACCTCAATTCCAAGGAACAGGTTTGGGAAACAGTCCCCCACATTTAAGGTTTTCTTATTTGCACCTGCAACAACCTCTACAGTTCCTCATTTTTGCCTTATGAACTTAACTTGCACTATTATGATGCTTCAGTAGCCATTTTGTTTCTTCTATCTCATATTTTTAAGCATTTTACTGTTATGCGAAAATTTTCGTTTTGTTCTTTCTTTTTTTGTGTTTTCATCTCTTATCTTTTGTCACATGTCTATGTCTCTTTGACAGCAACATAAACAAATATATTTACACTGAATAGCTGGCTCAGAGATGTTTGTGTTGCTAGTAATTGGAAGTTTTTTTTTTTTTTTAGTGAGGGGCATCTGCATGTATTTACTCACAAATGAAATAGGCAACAAAAAGGGGGAAAAGGAATGGGGCATTATGGTACCTTGTGTTTGAGGAGGGGGAGTTGAAAAATTGAAGGGAAATGTGCTAAATAACAAATCTGTAAAAGGTGCAGACTTGGAACAAAGACTAATTAGATTACGAATAGAAAGATATATGAAGGGGAAGGAACAAAATGATAAAAAAATAGAAGAAAATAGGCAGGAAGAAGTAAAATAGGAAATATGGTCAAGGAGAAGAGAGGTAGGAAAGTATGAGTGGGAGGCAAAAAAAGAAGCAAGTGGGAGCAAAAAGAAGTGAGTGGGAGCAGAAAGAAGAGCTGAAAGAAGAGTGAGTGAGAGTAAAAAGAAGAGTGAGTGAGAGTAAAAAGAAGAGTGAGTGAGAGTAAAAAGAAGAGTGAGTGAGAGTAAAAAGAAGAGTGAGTGAGAGTAAAAAGAAGAGTGAGTGAGAGTAAAAAGAAGAGTGAGAGAGTGAGTGAGTGACAGTAAAAAGAAGAGTGAGTGACAGTAAAAAGAAGAGTGAGTGACAGTAAAAAGAAGAGCAGAAAGAAGAGTGAGCAGGAGTAAAAAGAAGAGTGAGCGAGAGCAAAAAGAAGAGTGAGCGGGAGCAAAAAGAAGAGTGAGCGGGAGCAAAAAGAAGAGTGAGCGGGAGCAAAAAGAAGAGTGAGCGGGAGCAAAAAGAAGAGTGAGCGGGAGCAAAAAGAAGAGTGAGCGGGAGCAAGAAGAGTGAGCGGGAGCAAAAAGAAGAGTGAGCGGGAGCAAAAAAGAAGAGTGAGCGGGAGCAAAAAGAAGAGTGAGCGGGAGCAAAAAGAAGAGTGAGCGGGAGCAAAAAGAAGAGTGAGTGGGAGCAAAAAAAAGAGTGAGCGGGAGCAGCAAAAAGAAGAGTGGGAGCAGGAAAAAGTGATTAGAAGCAAAATAAATAGTGAGAGCAAAAAGAAGAGTGAGTGGGAGCAAAAAGAAGAGTGAGTGGGAGCAAAAAGAAGAGTGAGTGGGAGCAAAAAGAAGGGTGAGTGGGAGCAAAAAGAAGAGTGAGCAAGATCAAAATAAAAAACAAAACTGAGCAAGAGCAAAAAGACAGAAACTTGATATATAACAGTGAAGTGATATATAACAGTCAGTTAATTGTCATACATAACTCATGCTGGGGCAAATGTGTCTCTTTCAATCCATGTCTGACTAGGCAAAGGAATTTTTCCACAGTTGATTGCCATTTCTTTCTGGGGTAGACTGTTTGTCAACCAAGGCCATAGAACCCAATCCCCATCTTGTTATTCAGTCCGTAGATGGAGGGAGAAGAGATGGATTCAGCTCTTTCCCAAGGTGCAGAAGTGAATGTTATTAATTCAACCAGAATTTGAACTTTGCTTTTTGATTTCTCATTCTAAGCTGATATCCATTGCACCAAAATAAACATCCATGATGTGTAAGATGTATATTCATTTTAATTGTTGCTGGGATACTCAATAGAATACTTAATGAGTATTGTATTCAGAAGTAATTTGTAACTATACTGTCTTGTTAACCATTACACCATGCTAATGGGCAACAAGCATGTGCTATTGAATACTAAGTACAGAAAATTCGCAATCACAAAAGTCTTAGTCTGCTTTTCACACATTACTGGTGTAGAGCAGCCGGTTTTCACACGTAGACCCTTTTGCCTGTGTGCTAGTCATTGATTCCTAGTGAGTTTAAACTTCACCACTTGCTCTTCCCTTAGAGTTGACTTTTCCTGAGAACTAATTGAACTCCAGCATCGATACTTCCATGAACATTTCACTCTTCACCTCTACAAGTCAATTCTCAAATGCAACCTACCCTCCTCATTCTCGGAATCAGAGTCATTCAGTAACAATACCTTAAAAGATTACTATTCTATGTGTTTGGTGAATTGTAACATAAAAATGTGTGCTTTATGTATTACTACATGCAAGTGTTCAATCTTGAATTAATATCATATACTTGGTGTGTTTTCTCGGTGTTATTTGCAAATTCCTATAAGCGAGTTCAATCTTCATGTCTGCATTAATATTTTTCTAAACATATATTGTTAAATATAAGAGACAGTGAATGTCTATTATGTTTAATCATGAGCCATTCTAAACATTGTATTTTGGCTTTAATCTCAGTTGAAAATAAAGACAAAAATTCTTCAACATTTGGATAATTTTTTATTAATTTGGTTCTAAGCTTTCGATTCACATGAGCCATCTTCAGAGAGGTTATTAAGACAGTAACACAATATTTTTATATTTGTTATATATAATTTTATATATAAAATTAATATTTTTATGCATCAGTGATAAAGTGTTCAGTTTTCACTAGTGGTTCCACATCTGTGACATTTTCCCTGTCACTCACAAATTCCTTCTGTAGCAAATTCGTTCAACATTAGTTGCTCTACACTAATAGCTTTATGTCTGTCTTTTGCACATTAATACAGCTTAGAGTTAGCTGCTCAACACTAATAATTTTATATCTGCCATTGTATATTTTATCCATTACTGCTTCCAAGATCTCAGTTTTCACTGGGGACTTACAACTGCAGTCATTTGTCTGTGTTTATGTTACTTATAGATTCCTACTGTAGTAACTTCAATCCACACTTGGTGTTTCAAATCTTATGCCTTCATTGGTGGACCATCTCTACAGCATTCTGTCTGTTTTTATGTCACTTGATTCCTATTCCATTCAGATATGTATTGTGGTGCAGTGGATATCGACTCGAAATGAGAACATGGGGAGCCGAGTTCAAATTCCTGTTGAATTCATTGCATTCACTTGCACGCAAATACCCCTTGAGAAAGGTATTAATCTGTCTCTTCCCTCCAGTTATGGATTAAATAACAGTACAGATTGGGCTCTATAACCTTAGCTGGCAGTCAGTCTACTGCAAAAAGTAATGGCAACCTACTGCAGGATAATCTTCTGCCAAATCAATCATGTCTCTTTCGAAACATGATCGCCCAAGCATGTATCATGTATGGTGCTTAACTGACTGAACTGATTCCTCTTCTAGCAAGTTCAAACCTCACTGAGTGCTCAGTTCTTAAAGCCTTATGCCTATCTTTGTTTCTTGTACACACTACTACTGTAGAGTCCAGTTTTTACTATTTAACTCCACAACTATGGCTGTATGCCTGTGTTGCTTTCATATTACTACTGTAGTGAGTTCAGTCGTACTGGGTGTCATATATTTGCAGCCTTATGTCTCCCCTGTTTTTTCCTTCATATGAAAATATCAGGAGTTGATACATTCCACCACAACATCACGCAATGCAACACTTGATAGCAAAGTAATCAGTTTTGTATTTATCTTTTCTTTGAAGTTCTTTGTTTAATATCTTCTCACATCTGAAAAACAAAAGCGTTAAGAGAAATCTCAATACCTATTGACAATCCTATTGGTTTCATCATCAGCTTGCCCAGTTATTGGAAAAACATTGATCAATACATCTGAAAAGTGGGTAATGGGTTCAGAGAGCAAAGTACGCCATTACGAAGAGATAAACAGAACACACTGGCTGCTGTTCAATTTCCATTGATTATTATATTTTTGCAATTCAGTCAACCCATTGCGCATGTGCACTGAGGGCAAGGGAAGTTCACAATCAACTAAATCTAACTTATTGAGGTTGTTTTTAGCCTGTGACAGCTTGCTTGACAGTTTTGGAAGTCATTTCTAATAGTCAAAGTGTCAATAGATCTCCCATTTTGTTTCCACACCAGACTAGAAGCTTCATCTCTCATCTACTTTTCTAGATAAGCACTTTTTCAACAGACAAATTTTTATGGGATATATATATATATATATATATATATATATATATTATTTTATTAAGATAGAAGACATTGAGAAAAATTAATTTTGCTTTTAAGTGATAAAAAGTACATAAAAAAGCTTGTAAGCAAGTGAATCTACTTTCTCAAACTTGTTTTCATCCTGTCTGCATGATGATCTTGGAAATCATTGCTTTTAATCAAAATATCAGTACATTTGCTATGTTGTTCATACATCAAACTAGAAGAAGATTTATAATTGGAGTAGATAGACTAAACTCTCGCCCGGTTCACACTCCACCCTCGTCTATTGAACAGGTGAAGAAGCTCATCCCTTGTTTCCTGTTTAGGATGTGGTTTCTGGTTTTTCTCTTTTCCAATCTTTTCACTCTTATGTAGCCCCCTGCGCATCAGTGGTGTTTTCGCCTTGATTGGGGTGATATGATTATAAAAAAAAAAAAAATATATATATATATATATACATATATATATATACAGTAGAACCTTTGGTCACTCACATCACATCACATCACAAATAATTTTACAAATAAAAAACAAACATCTTGGGTGATGAATGTTGTCTTGAGCAATAAACATGCAAGCCAACGACAAGCTGGGAGTATCAGCAAGTATCAGTTGTAGTATAACTTTAACTCCATAGAAGAAATGTCTTCAGAGGAAAAGAGAGGAAAGGAGAATGTTCCTAGTTCATTAATGACACAAAATTTCTATAAAATGAGGTGCTAAGTTTTGTGGAATTATATCACCCTTATAAAGCAGTAGGAAACTGCAGCATTATTTTTCAATTAAAATGCTATATCTCACTTCAGAAACATTTTAAAACAAATAAAAATTTCATGTGACAATTTTTTTAGTGAGAGAAAAGCCCAGTCAGTCAAGTGATAGTAAACTTAAATAAAAAATCAGCGAAGAGAAGAAACTCTAGAAAAAGAGAAACCTGTTGTTTTAACGGAAGGGTTTTCTCTTTTCAGACAATGACACAGGCTACCATTTTTACCATCAACTCTCCTCTGTACAGGGACTGTAATATTTTTTTTTTATCAATCAGTTTCACCCCAAGCAAGGCAGTCAATTCACTAAGACAAGAGGGGTTACTGAGTGTAGTAGAATTAATAGTAATAATAAGCAAATCGTAATAATAAGCAAAATAATTATTAAATCGTAATAATAAGCAAAATAATTATTAAATCGTAATAATAAGCAAAATAATTATTAAATCGTAATAATAAGCAAAATAATTATTAAATCGTAATAAGAAGCAAAATAATTATTAAATCGTAATAAGAAGCAAAATAATTATTAAATCGTAATAAGAAGCAAAATAATTATTAAATCGTAATAAGAAGCAAAATAATTATTAAATCGTAATAAGAAGCAAAATAATTATTAAATCGTAATAAGAAGCAAAATAATTATTAAATCGTAATAAGAAGCAAAATAATTATTAAATCGTAATAAGAAGCAAAATAATTATTAAATCGTAATAAGAAGCAAAATAATTATTAAATCGTAATAAGAAGCAAAATAATTATTAAATCGTAATAATAAGCAAAATAATTATTAAATCGTAATAATAAGCAAAATAATTATTAAATCGTAATAAGAAGCAAAATAATTATTAAATCGTAATAAGAAGCAAAATAATTATTAAATCGTAATAAGAAGCAAAATAATTATTAAATCGTAATAAGAAGCAAAATAATTATTAAATCGTAATAAGAAGCAAAATAATTATTAAATCGTAATAAGAAGCAAAATAATTATTAAATCGTAATAAGAAGCAAAATAATTATTAAATCGTAATAAGAAGCAAAATAATTATTAAATCGTAATAAGAAGCAAAATAATTATTAAATCGTAATAAGAAGCAAAATAATTATTAAATCGTAATAAGAAGCAAAATAATTAGCAAATCGTAATAATAAGCAAAATAATTAGCAAATCGTAATAAGCAAAATAATTAGCAAATCGTAATAATAAGCAAAATAATTAGCAAATCGTAATAATAAGCAAAATAATTAGCAAATCGTAATAATAAGCAAAATAATTAGCAAATCGTAATAATAAGCAAAATAATTAGCAAATCGTAATAATAAGCAAAATAATTAGCAAATAGCAAAAACAGAAAAAGTAATCAGATTGACATTGCATTTAAATTTTTACTGATTGAAGTTCAACTATGTTTCCATTCATATTTTAGCCATTTATTAAGTTTATCTTTTTTTGTGCCAAATTTAGAAATTTCATTGATTTTTATATTTGTGAGCAAGGTACAATAGTAATAGTTTAAATAAGAAGTCCAAGAACAGATTCATCCATTTTAAATTGATTCCTACAGATAAAAATAGTTTTTTTGGTTTACAAACATTTTAATTCACAAATGGCTTTCGGGAACAAATGAAATTCTGTCAATATTTCTGAAATTAAGTATATTTCAGGAGTGCGATAGGTAAATTGTCTCCATTATATATTTTTGATTACAGGCATGCATGTTGTTTGTTTTTGATTTTGTCAACTTCAAAATGTAGTAGGGTCAGTTGACTCCTGTCTGTGAATTGGAGTTTTGTTTAACAGCATATCAACCTCTATAAGTTATTTAATGCCAAAAAGGTGGGGTTTTAAGGTACTTTTTTAAAGTTCAGTTATAGTGAGAAGGTTAATTTACTCAGATTTTAATGAAAACTTGTTTTTATTTTTTATGTTAGAAATCTGAAAATGTCTTCTAATTTTGTATTGAAGAATGTTTTGCTGAGAATAATTTTTTCCCCTCATAGATATGTTATGGTAATAATTTTTTCTTAAAAAAAACGTGTTGTTGGTAATATTTTTCCTTCAAAAATGTATATTTTTCTATAAAAATCTGTTTTTATTTACATATTTTTATAAAAGTATATTTTTATACTTTCATAGTGTTTTGACCCCAGCTTGGGGGTTAACTATTTGCCCATAGCTGGGACCCTAACAGGTGCTACCACTCTGGGTCAGGGTGGACCTGGGAACAACACCAATTAATAGGTGGTTCTATTCTCCTCACAACCTCCCAATCAGAGGCCTTACTGCCGGATGCAGTTTATCATCATACCCAGGACTACAATAGTGTTGAAAAGAAAAAAAGATGTAAGCATACATATAAAATAAAACACTACAGAAGATAGATGAAGAGAATGACAAAAAAGGACAGCAAATAAACTGCAAGAAAACCAAATACATGGTCATCAGCAAAAAGAGCAGCCCAAAATGCCAAATACAGGTGGGGGATACTAAAATCAAGCAGGTACAAAAATTTAAATACCAAGGGAAATGTTCTAACAGAAAATGGAAAGTTCAACACAGAGATCCAAAGGTGAATTGGCATGGCAAATGACACGTTCCAAAAGCTGAGTAAAGTATTAAGAGACAGAAAACTCTCACTAGAAACAAAGAAGAGAGTACTAGATTGCTAAGTGATGTAAGTTCTTCAATATGGCAGGGAATGCTGGACAATATTATCAAAGATGAAGGAAAACCTTGAAGCAACTGAAATGTGGTTCTACAGAAGGATGCTGCAGATATCATGTGAGCAATGATGAGGTGTTGGAAAGAATGGAAACGAAAAGGAAATTAATATTGAGCATCAAGAAGAGACAACTAATGTTCCTAGGACATGCAATGAGGAAGGAGGGCTTGGAAAACCTGATACTAACAGACCAGATAGTGGGGAAAAAGAGACAGAGTGGATAACATATTTGAAGGGCCTGAGCAGATGGATGACAGGGTGAGGGCTGTGAGATGTTACAGGAGAAAGTGTGCCAAGAGCCACCAGGGACAGGGAGATGTGAAAGGCCATGATCACCTACGTCTTCTTCAAAGGACAAGGCACATAAAAGAAGAAATATTAAATTCCATTAATTCAGAAAAATATCAAAAAGCTATTTTATCACAGATTTAATGAATTTTTGCAGAATTATCACCTCATATCGTACAATATCATAAAATTCTCAAATTATCCTACAATTATTGTATTCAATTGCCGACTGTAAAATTCTTAAATAACCATAGAATTACGTTATCAAAAAGAATTAGCATTTTCAAAAACTGCTATCATCATAATTCTGACAAGATAAATCATTCACAAAAATAATATATAATGGCTGAGACACAAATACTGTGTTTTCCAAAACAGAAGTGGGAAATGGAAGAATGATTAATAACAAAAATCAAACATGAATTTCAGTCAAGAATGTTGATATTCACTTAGTGTGTAGTGCCATTGAAAAAGCCCCAGTTCATTGTTCTCTGCTCTCTATCTCTTCAACAAATATCTCCAAGTTTACAAGCTATGATGTCTTATGAAGAAGTGGGTGACAGTACAAGTCAAACCTTTTAGCCATAACCCATAGTAAATTCAACTACCCATATTGTAGCATTAATCTGTAAAGGTAACTTTTATAGGGATTCAATCAATCATTTATTGTTTTACTAGCCTGATATAATAACTTAATTTTGATTTGAAAGAATTAAAAAGGATTGAAGGGGAAAATGTGGTGCTACAATTTGAATGCACATTGTAAGATCAAAATTTGTTTTCCAAAAGCTAAGCAATGTATTAAGAAATTTGAAAATTTCATTAGAAACAATGAAAAGAGTGCTGAACTATTATGAAATATCAGTTCTCTCATAGTGCAGTGAATATTAGACAATTCTTTGCTGGTGAAGAGAAAGCTATGAAAAACAGAAATAAGGTTCTATAGAAAGATACTGAGAATACTATAGATAGATTGCATAAATAAAGATGACTGAAGAAAAAGGGCATATATATATATATATATATATATATATATATATATAGTCATCCGCAGACAGATCTGTTTCGCTGGATCACAGCTCATCATTCTTCCAGAGTCCTCAATCAGGGTGTGAGAGCGTATATATATATATATATATATATATGCAGAATCAGAATAAGACTGCTGAAATTTCCGTGGCTCATAATAGGAAAAGGCAGTTCGGACATATCAAATACAAAATGGAGAGAGGGAGGCACTTACATGACAAATTTTTGCTAATGGATGGTAGAATGGTGACAGGAGAAATGGCAAAAAGAACAATCTTCATAAGAAAAGACAGAAAGTTATGGAGAGTTATGATCAACAAAATTCTGAAGGAATACAGCATAAAGAAGTCAGTTGTGTGATTCATTTTTTTTTCTGTAAATTTGGTAAAGCCTACAAACAATTCTCGAAAATAAGAAAAGGAAACCAAAAATAAATTTTAACTTTTTTCTGTCTCTTCTGACTAAATCCTAATTCATTTTGGATAGAAAGTTACAATGTTCATTAAAAAAAAAAAAAAAAAAAAAAAAGAAAAAAGAATTGTCATAATATTAATAAAAGAGTAAATCAAGTTAACAAAATAGAGAAAAATAGAACGGATAGCAAATATTAGTTTCAATAAAAGAAATAATCCAGACTTTGCTAAAATGGCTGCCAAAATAACTCAATAGTTTTTGAATCTATATTTATACATAAACATGACAGCAGGGAGTCAGATGACTGTTTTTAACACAAGGGGACATTTCTTTAATTTTAAGTCTTCATATACATATGACAGGATGACACACAATGTCTTCCTAATAACAACTTCAAACAGATAAAATGGGTTAAACTATATACAAAACAAATCTAAAATATGTAAATAAACAAAATTTCAAAGTTTAATACTTTTCTATGCCCACTTCCCTTTCATGTACAAGTGTAGTTAAATCAATGCTAATATAAATTTAGTCTGATGAAGTCCCTAAATTTTTTTAGAAACATCTATTATTTTTCAGAATGTGATGGATTTTTTACTTGATTGATTAATAAATAAAAATTATTACTTCTCAGAAATTGCTTTGTTTAAATTCTTATACAAAACTAGGGAGAGTTCGTCTAGAACATGTTGGATCTAACAACAGCTTCTTCGACAAAGATAGACACATTCCTCCTGGTGAGCACATATTTTTTTTTAATAAGATTTATTGAATATTCAGGCCAATAGATGAAAATAGATATAATTTTTAACAAATGTAGCATCTACTCAAAAGATGAGATAAAATCTGCTGGATTAATAAATAAAAAATCCATTCATTCTTTATATATATATATATATATATATATATATATTTGAAGATGTAGTAGGAGGATTGGAACAATTATTAAGTAAATCATCGAGCTTTATATTCGACCTCAACAGAATGCAGAAAGCACTGGACTGCCGTTTCATCCTATATTTGGGACTCTTCAGTAGTGCGCATCCACTACCAGGAATTGAACCCAGACAGTTTTGGTTATGAAGCTGATGTTATACCAACTATCCTATGGGCAAAGGAGCTTGGATTAGTTGCACCACGGAATTCGTGAGGAGTGGCGCACTTCATTGAGCTTAATTCATTACCTCTTCATCACCAGGGCCCGTGGTACAGTTGGTATAACATCAGCTTAATAACCAAAACTGTCTGGGTTCGATTCCTGGCAGTGGATGCGCACTGCTGAAGAGTCCAAAATATAGGACGAAGCGGCCGTCCAGTGCTTTCTGTATTCTGTTGAGGTCGAATATAAAGCTCGATGATTTACTTAATAATATATATTTTCTTTACATATACTGTTAAATATAACAGACAATGAATGTCTATTATGTTTAACATCATATTTTGGTTTTAATTACAGGTGAAAATAATGAAAGAAATTGTCCAACATTTGGATATTATTTTTACTATGATGGTTCTAAGCTTTCGGCTCACATGAGTCATCTTCAGAGAGGTTACAGGGATGTTACATAAAGGCATCAACCATCAAAGACAATTTTATCTGGTGATGATTGCTATGCAATGATAACAGTCACCAAATAGCAGACTCAGTTCGTAAATTTGTAATGCAGTTCTATGATGTCACACCGCATGAGAAACCGAAATGTTAACAGAACCACATGTCTAAATGCAATGTGATGCGTTGTGACCAGATTGAAATGTGATTTTATTAAGTTAGGGTTGTTTTGATTTAATGTAGATGGCCTCCAAAATCCAATACAATGTTTAGAACAGCTCATGATTAAACATAATAGACATACATTGTCTTTTCTATGCAACAGTATATGTTTAGAAGATTATCTGGTGCCTCGATACACTAAATATATATATATATATATATATATATATAGTACAAAGAATGTTACTTTAACTGAGCAGGTTCATACTGACTTCAACCTTTTCTGAAGATATCATTATGATGTCCTCACTCATCAGGGCTGGTTTTCACTGACGACTGCTAACATCAAAGCAGTGTCCTCACAAAATTTCCAAATCAGACGGAACCTGCTCAGTTAAAGTGACAAATTCTTTGTTTATCTCCACCCTAATACTGAGCATTTTATGATAAAAAACACCTGCTTGCCCAAATTAATTTTCTTTGTAAAACCACTAAGGAAAAAAAAAAAAGGTAAAAAAGAAGCAAATCATGGCACTAAATATTATCACAACTCAACACACACACATATATGTGTGTGTGTGTGTGTGTGTGTGTGTGTGTGCATTACTCTTCAGGAATGAATTGAGTTCTTTCAGTGACTGGCATGTGACTCAGACTGACACCAAATAGGTTGAATTTCGATCCTGGCCAGAAGCAAGTGGATGTGTCTAGCCACACTGATGAGCTGTGATACAGCAAAACAGGCTTGTATGTGGATGACTAATATATATATATAATCATATAATTATGAATTAATTGTGCATTGCAACATGAAAATCTCTGTTTCGAGATAGCTTCTCTTCATCAGGCAATGCTGGATATTGGTTGTGCAAATGATTTACATTTAAATACAAACAACTTTCAATTTGCTGTTTATATAAGTAGGAAGATGTAAAAAAGTAAATGCAGGAGTAGCCAAAATAGTAACACCTTGGTCCTCTTCACCTGGATTTATATATATATATATGTAGAACTTATTTACCTACTGAAAATAACATTTATAAGAGTAAGTATTGTTTTTTTTTAATCCCTTAACTACTTGAAATGTAAGTTAAGTCAATTTTAAGTATGAAAAATAAATTAGCAGATATCAGTTTAAAAAAAGTTAAAATTAGAGATGTACATTCCTTAAGTCACTAAGTGAGCCTTTTTTTATATAATCATTTCACTGGTGCACAGGGGGTTACACAAGAGGTGAGTGAAGAAAAAGGGGAACAAGATACAAGAGGTGTCAGAGAATGGATAAGAACACTGGTGTGAAGAGAGCTGCATGAGAATAGAGTGGAAAGGGAGAAGAAAATGAGACAAAGGTTGTCAGAAAAAGAATGCAAACCAAGGAGATAAGAGATGGCAATTGACATTGCATTTAAATTCTTGGAGATTGTACATGTCAGGAAAGTAAGTATATGAAACGGAATTCCACAGGTGAAAAGTGCAAGAAAAGAAGCTGCTAGAGTAGAATTTGCAGTCACATTTAATTGGTTTCACTGTAAAATGGTGGGACATAGTCACTAGTTTAGTAGCTCAAGTAAATTCATTTAGAGTGTTTGCCAGGGGGTAAGCTCATTGGAGCAGAAGCCATGAAAGTATTTGTACAAGAGACAGAGGGAAGCCTCATTACATTGGTGAGAAAGTGACTAAAGTTGAGTGAGGATCCTGGCTTTATAAAAACAGTTACCTATAATGTAATTGGCAGGGCACAGTTAAGCTGAAGGATTAGTTTCTTTGATGAATGCAGGTTTAATTACTGTCTGGAAGAACATTTTCCTTCACATTTTGCATCAAAACTTTTTATCACACCAGCCACTGTCTGAACTGTCAATTAATCATCCTACGGCCATTGTCTGTGATAGACGTTACTCTAAGGAAGTGGATGAAAATTGTAATGCTGCATGAACATGCTGGAAAGCCTTACAAAGAAATCACAGGTATTGTTGGTGTCAGCCGTTCAACTGTCAGTTGTGTCATCAAGTCAAGAAATGAACTGAATCCATCAGACCAAAAGATAAAGGAAAATGCTGACCGAAGAGAAAAACAACTCCAAAAGACAACATATACATGATCTAGAGAAGTGTGAAAGATCCTAGGAAAATGTTACTTGTTTTGTTTCTACTAATTTGCACAAGGGTGTGTATGTGTATATATATTTTTCTAAACATATACTGTTAAATATAAGAGACAATGAATGTCTATTATGTTTAATCATGAGCTGTTCTAAACATCGTATTTCAGCTTTAATTTCAGTTGAAAATAAAGACAAAAATTCTCCAACATTTGGATAATTTTTATAAAGTTGGTTCTAAGCTTTTGGCTCAAATGTTGGAGAATTTTTGTCTTTATTTTCAGCTGAAATTAAAACCAAAATACAATGTTAAGAATGGATCCTGATTAAACATAATAGACATTGATTGTCTCTTATATTTAACAGTATATGTTTAGAAAATTATCTGCTGCCTCGATACACTAAATATACACACACACACAGATATATACATATATGTGCACGTTTTGTTTAATTCAAAGTATGTTCAGTTTTATTTTTAGAACATCTTCTAGTAAGATGTTCTATCTCAAAATCAAAACATCTTTCACCACAAAAGAAAATTTTAAATGGAGTCTAAAATATCTACTTGACAGATAAAATAATAATGATACAAGCGAACATTCATGATCTTACTTTATACTAGTCAAGGACTGAATTATCATGGATACAATAAAAAAAGTCAGTATGAAGACAACAAAATCTATTTGATGCTAATGACAGACAGTTGAAAATACTTAAAAATAGACCAAAGCATGATCTTTACACAGTTCATCACAAAATTTAATCAAGATATACATCTTTAAAAATTCCAAAAATATAAAATTTGACAGACAAACCTTGTCAGTTGAATCTAACAACATTTTGTTTTTTTATAAAAATCTTCTTATGTATCTGATGATTACAATTTTTTATTTAGTGATGCCTTTTATTGGCTTTAGAACATGACATTCTGACTTGGTTCATAGCAAATGATATTGAGGCTTGGCTTAAATTGTTTTATCAATAGTATTTCTATTACCTTTAAACACATTTGACAATTAGTTTTTTTTTTTACAATTGGATTAAAGCAATTTGGATCATAATAATTATGGACAGGTTCTACACTATTACAGCACCAAAAGTAAAACTGAACACCAGAAAAACTAAATAAAAAAACTGTCACATTCAATGAAACATACACACATGCACATTTTATATATATATATATATATATATATATATATATATATATATATATATAAACTTATTTATAAATGGAACTTTGTCTGTGTGCGTGTCCGTTACATATAGACTCCGAAACGGCTGAACCAATTTTCTTGAAAATTTACACAGTTGTACTATAAGCATTTGTGAGTGTTCTTAGCTAGGTTTTGTGTTGAGGAACCCCTGATAAATATTAAAAATCGATAGAATTGGGTTATAGAAGGGGTAGTCCGATTTTAATCAAATTTGATACACTTATCGTGAAAGACATAAGAAACGACATTCAGAAGTTTCAAGGTTGCAGTTCTTACAATAGTGCAGAAAATCGATCATATATATATATATATATATAAGGCAAGATGTTTGTGTGTCTGTTTATCTGCCTGTATGTTCTTTATACAAATCCACAATTTTTATCCAATTCTCACCAATCTTCACACAAATTTTCTTTATGCTGAGTGAGCTTCAGGATCAAGGATTAGTTTTAAAGCTTTCATTACACCCGAACAATGCTGGGTTATACTGCTAGTATATATATATATATATATATATATATATATATATATGTGTGTGTGTGTGTGTGTGTGCACACAGAGAATGCGATGGATAAATTTTCCCTATTTTATATTTTTAATTTTGCACATGTGCATTGCTTTTGGTCAATTGCACAGTATAGTAAAGTCAGTTGGGCACTATCTATGAAAAACAGCACCATTGTACAATTCACTCTGCCAGAAATTTGGAAATGGCATGCTCTACTTGTGGTGGAGACTTACCTCGCCGAAGCAAAAGAAGGCGGTTTGTTTGCACGTGCGTTCGTAGACGTAATGGAACCGCGAGGCGAGCTCATGCGAGGCAGTTTTTCGAATGACAAAAACTTTCTTTTTTCTTGGCATTTGTACTAGAAGCTCCAATAAAAAACACTCTAGAGTTTTTGGGTCTCAATCTAAGAACAGGCCACATCATGGTAATGGTAACATAGTGCCTCCATTCATCTTCCAACAGGGCCTTTGACTTAACACAGAGGTCTACATCAAGGTCAACTGACAAGGTACTTTCATTAAGCTTTTTATACAATTTTTAATGTTTTTGTATTAGAAAACACATACACAAGAAAATTTTTTATGTACAATCTTGTACAACACAATATAACATTGTTCATACAACCTAATCTCCCTATACTTTGTCATGTGATATTCAATTGTAATGGTAGCGAGACTTTAGTTACCATGTCAGAATTTTTCATTTCTAAGTAGGGAATTTCAAGCTGCTACCACATTGTCTTTCATTTCTTGTTATATTTTTTTACCTTTAAGAATTTTAAAATGCAGATTAATTTCTTAAATTTAACAATAAAGCTAATTGTATAGATAAAGCTCCTCAATAACTCATGTGGAAAACTTAATCAAGGAAACTGGAAAATTGCATAAATATTTCCATCATTTTTTTATATAAATAATCTAATATATACACACATTATATATATATATATATATATATATACACACTTAACATATTTTATATATATATATATATATATACATACTTAACATATTTTATATATATATATATATATATATATATACACACACACACACACACACACACATTTAACATTTTATATATATATATATACATATATATATATATATATATACACATATTAAAGATGTTATACATCTATACACATACATGCACATTGAACATATATGCGTGTGTGTGTGGTACATCCAATCTCTTAAAACACATATACACACAGGTCTATTCATTCATGTGAAAGCCCACAAATGGTAACTGGCATTTTGCATCTCATCTAAAAACACTCAAGAATTCATTTTCTTGTCCAAAGTTAGAATCTAAAAAAGTGAAGAAAGAAGGTAAATCTCTGAAGCATGAAAGAAAATTGATGTGAAAGAATTTGATCAAAATATGGAATTTGAAATTTTATTAGGATAAACTATAAAAATCAATAAAATAATCACAATAGTAAATTACTTCATAAATGCATCACATCTATGAATTATATTTATGGATGCATTTCAATTTTGCGCATGAAGAAGAAAGGTGTTTGCATGTAAAGTAATTTATGAAGGTCTTTACGCGTATAAATATGTGTGTGTGTGTAAAAATTGAGATATAAATAAAGTATATCTGTACAAACACACGACTAAAATTCTTGAGAATCACTATTAGATTTTGCCCAAATGTTAACCAGCACCCCAGATTGTTTTCAAATATTTCCTTTCCAAAACAAAATACTCATTTGACTAATGATCATATACATGATAAAAACGTTAAAAACTAAAAGAAAATGGTTAAATTATTATATAAATTAAATCACTATATACAATAAATACATAACTTATAAATTCAAAATAAAAAAAATATAAAAAATAAAAAATTCAACTATACATATTGTTCACACTGTTGTCTTTTTTTTTTTTTTCTTGCTATCTTTACAATGTTTCAAACATTCTATGCTCTGGTCTTCTTCAGGTGTTTACAATTTCAAACCAAACCCTTTATTTTATCCACCAGGTGAATTATTATAGTTCCACATGCCATGCCTCTTCCAGATATTTCAGTCTGAGTTATCTCCCTTTTAACTCAACTCTCCAAATTTTGGAAATCATGACTCTTTGGGTCAAGTCATTGGATTCAATCGATATTGTTCTCCATATGTCCTTGAGGACATCAGCGCATGAATTTTTGAGATTCATAAAATTAATTTCTCAGTGAAAATTTTTAAGAGATCATATTACAATTTGGTGTTGTAATTATTTTTCTCTAGCACTCAGTATTACTATTACCATCTCATATTCATGTCTATGCTTGGCCAGCTTAGAAGATTTTTGTAAACTAGCATATGTGTTCCTTCTTTAAGTCTTATTTTCCAGTGATGTTCTCCGTTGTATTTCAACCTCTTCTCAGTTGGATGTGGTGCAGCAAACATCGACTCGGAACGACAAATCGGGGAACCGAGTTTGAATTCCAGTTGAATTCGTCGCATTCACTTATGCACAAATACCTTTGGGAAAGGTATTAATCAATCTCTTCCCTTCAGTTATGGGTTAGATAATAGGACAGATTGGGTTCTATAGCCTTGGCTGGCAACAAGTCTACCACAGAGAACAATGGCAACCTACTGCAAGATAATCTTCTACCTAGTTAGTCATGTCTCTTTTGGGACATGATTGCCCAAGTGTATATCACGTATGGCACTTAACTGTGTTCCTGCAGTCTTATCTTATCTTAAGGGAGTGGTCTGTCTTTTCTTTTTTTTTTTTTTACCACAGTTGCAAAGGATGGCTACTTTCTTAGTTTGTCATAACTGCTGTCTTGTACCCATGGTAGTTAAATTATAGTGTACTGCTTATACTGACACTTTCTTGTTCATGTCTCTCAGGGTTACCAATCAGCTGGTCCAGCAGGATGTATGCTACCAGCCATAATTATTAGGCTACCCCAGTTTTTTAAAAGAAGTGATATATTTCATACTATTTTTTAGTATTTATTACCAAGTGGATAATTCTAAATGAAAATAGAATTATATTTTTGTTATTATTAGTTTGCAAAATTCTACAAAACAAGGAATTGGAGTAGATAGATCTATCTATCACCCTGGTTCACACTCCACCCACGTCTATTGAACAGGTTAAGAGACTCATCCCTTGTTCCCTGTTTAGGATATGGTTTCCGGCTTTCTATTTTCCAATCTTTTCATTCTTATATAGCCCCCTGCACATCAGTGGCGCTACCGCCTTGCTCGGGGTGATATGATTAAAAAAAAAAAAAAAAAAAAAAAAAGAAAAAAAAAGCAAAGATGAACTTGCCCAAACCACTCTAAATTTTCTTCATTCTTTCATTGATGAAACTGCAATATAGGTAATTATTAAATATCTATAAATTCATTTGATGCACCTTTTACTGTGCAGTATTAACAAAAGAACCAATCTATTTTCATTTACAATTATTTACTTGGCAATAAATACTAAAAAATGGTATGAAATACATAATTTTTTTTAAAACACTGAGGTGGCCTAATAATTATGGCCGGTAGTGTAGATTCTATAAAAGAGTAACCAAAACTCTCTGTAGTTGAGTAGGCTAAAAGCACACCTGGTCATATGGTGGTTTATACTACAAAGGAAAAAATCTTTTTTTTTTTAAAAATCATATCACCCCGAGCAAGGCGGTAATGCTACTGATGTGCAGGGGGCTACGTAAGAGTGAAAGGATTGGAAAAAAGAAAGCCGGAAACCACATCCTGAACAGGGAACAAGGTTATGAGCCTCTACACCTGTACAATAGACGTGGGTGGAGTGTGAACCGGGCGATAGTTTAGTCTATCTACTCCAATTAATCTATCTACTGAAAATTTTTTTTATCAAAGTTGAAGAGGCCAACCGGTATAATTCAAACATTTTAAAAAAATTAGGCATCTATTCAAATAGGGTTATCCACAAAATTGGAAAAGTTGTGTTTTCAAAAGCACTCTTCAAGTGCTATCTGATCGGATGTCCTACATGGTCAAGTGTTCTAAGACACATCAGATCTATTGACAGTTTCTCCTATAGGATGAAAGTTTAAATTATGCTGGAGAACAATTCAATAATGTGTGTGTGTAAAAACTAAAATATAAAGATATATATCTGTAAAAAGACAGCATAAACAAAGACAAAAAAAACTTTGTTTTACAATGTTTCATCAACTAAGGAATGAAATGCATTGCTGAAAAACAAAATCTCCCTCTCTCTCCATATTATGTGTATGTGAGTGTGTTTATATATATATATATATATATACTAGCAGTATAGCCCAGCATTGCTCGGGTGTAATGACAGTTTTAAAACTATTCCATGGTCCTGAAGCTCAGACCCAGCCTAAAGAATATTTGTGTGAAGTTTGGTGAGAACCAGATGAAAATTGTGGATTTGTCTAAAGGACATACAGACAGATAAACAGACACACACAAAAACACATATATATATTATGTAACCTTGAAACTTCTGAATATTGTTTCTTATGTCTTTGTCTATGAGTGTATCAAATTTGATTAAAATCGGACCACTCCTTCTATAACCCAATTTTATTGATTATCGAATTGTATTGGGGGTACCTCAACACAAAACCTAGCTAAGAACACTCACAGAGGCTTATAGTACAACTGTGTAAATTTTCAAGAAAATTGGTTCAGCCGTTTCAGAGTCTATAGCTAACGGACATACACACAGACAAAGTTCCATTTATAAATAAGTTTATATATTTGTCATCCACATACAAATCTGTTTTGCTGTATCACAGCTCATCAGTGTGACTAGACATCCACTTGCTTCTGGCCGGGATCAAAATTCAACTAATTTGGTGTCAGTCAGAGTTACTAAACTATAAGCACATGGAATCAGAGAAGGCAAATTTTAGTGTGCTATATATAAGCAGTGTATACGTATTCCAGTCACTGAAAGAACTCAATTCATTACTGAAAAGTAATGCATAAATTGAAGAAGTGGTATTTTTTAAAATTTTCCTCTCTAGAGAGCTCAATCGTAAGGAGAGCATGAATTGATACACATATACACACACACACAAATGTAAAATATGTATAAACTGATAGAAAAGATGGTTGGTTGCTTGTTTCTGAGTACAGATATTTGATCTGCTTGGGTCATTAAAAACTAACTGTTGCTGACATTTACTCAGGCATATTGTGTTCCTTCAACATGGTCATGTATACACCACCTATGTTTAATGAAGTTGAAGCTTTTATACATTTCCCAATGGTGTCATACATTGGGATCATCTTTTCAGACTGATAACAAAAAAAAAATCACATCCTTGACAAACTGGCAATGGTAAAATTTTAAGTTTGGGTCTTAAGATGAAGAGGCACAATGAAGTAATGGTTAGTGATTCAGACTGAGAAATCTAAGAGCTAATAATCCCAGTCAAGTTCATTACATTTCCTTGCGGAAAAGGCATGGTTCAGTCTCTAAGAAGAATGAGAAATATGATACTCACCCTTGCAAGGAGGTCCCAGCTAGGGTCCAATTGGCAGACAGAGAGATAAATAACTACAGATCCCCTACTCAAGTATTCGTAGCTGAATGACAGCTACTTATTGATGACAGTATTCACACTTAAGTTGGGAATATGTATCTAAAAGTTGGAAATATATATCTAATGGGATATTCCCTCACAAGGTTTGAATCCTGTTCAGAGCGCCATTTAAGATTTAGGTAGTCATAGCAGAATCAACTTGCAATATAATAAAGTACTAGTTTCTTTGTCTAAATAAATCCTATACTCTTCTATCTCTAATTATTGGTAAAATAGCAGTACATATTGGGTCCTATAGCTTGTTTGACAACCAGTCTTGGAGAATGAAACTCAATTCAAATTGGTTCAAATTATCCTAAAACTGTGGATAAAGGTGGCTGAAGGCTGCTCACTAAAATTCCTACTGCATACATGAATGAATACAGCATCTGCTACAGTTGGCCATCATTGTTCAGATGCAGATTTAAAAGCTCAATGTTTGAAAGGAATGACTGCAAACTTAGCCACATACACACATATATACATATGCATTTTATATATATAACATGAGATAGTAATTAAAAAACCTCTACTGTTCAATGAAAAACCTAAAATCCAACCTCCTGTTAATTATTATCTACCCACTTACAAAAAATCTAAGGTCCCACTATGTATCTTACCCAGACAAAATTAAAAAGTGACATGTCCAGATCCAAGCCATTCTGCCCACTTTCATTACCCAAATATTAAAATTCCATGGTTACATAATTCTCATTTTGGATTGAACAATACTGACACACCTCAAACATTACCTGCAACTACCACTTCCTAATTTTTTAAATAACCATGAATTCATCTTATATTTTAAAAATAAATCATTTTCACTGTTTATCTTTAAATAAACAGTGAAACCACTATAATAACAAAATATATACACACACATACAAGGAATTAATTAGTTAATGACATTTTTAATATTTCCCTATAACAATAAAAATATCTAATTTAAAAATAAAAGATATAGGCTTAAGACCGAAAAGTAGACCCTTCCTTACTGTGATGCACTTTATAGACAAGCAGTAAAGCACACTGAATTAAATGTAAGTTTCCCCTACAAAGGGGGATATAGTTTCAATCCCTGCTGAAGAACACAAAGATTTCTTGCATGTTCAGGCTAATATACATAATACACAGTATTTAACAAATAACAGAGCACCTATTTCAAATATAAGGTGTCCACTATAATATATAAATAAAATACACATATATAAACAAACACATCAGAGCTGGTCAATAAGTGCATTGTCTGACTCATAGCTAAAAGCTGAATCGGAGTCAACATTTTTCATGGTTTTATATTTGAAGTTAGATCATTTATTCACTTTCATGCCATACATGATTGGGCGATCATGTCTCTTTTAATCCATGACCGACTAGGCAGATTTTCTTGCTGTAAGTTGCCATGACATTCTGCAGTAAACAGGTTGGCAACCAAGGTTACAGAACCCAATCTGTTTTACTATTTAACCCATAGCTGTAGGGAAAAGAAATGGATTTACAACTTTTCTCAAGAGTATTTGCACACAAGTGAATGCAGTGAATTCAACTGGAATTTTAACTTGCTCTTTGATTCCTTATTCCAAGTTTATATCCACAGCACCACAACACCCATCAAATAGAGAGATACAGCACTAAATTAAGTGAAGCAATAGAAATGTGATTATTCAGAAGGATGCTGTGGATACAAGAAACTAGTCAAGTGTTAGCAATGATAAGGTTTAAAAAAAAAATGGAAACAAATGCTCGTACTTATCAGAAAAGGGTACTTGAAATTTCTTTAGCTAATAATGAAGAAAGAGGGCTTGGAAGATTTGATACTCACAGGACAGAGGGTATAGGCCATAGGGATAAAGAAAAGCAATACATAAACAACCTAGAAAGTTTATTTAAATAGATGTTAGAACAGGGTTTATGAGAGATAACAGAAAGACAAAATTTATCAGAACTACAAATAAGAAATTGTGGAGATCCATGATCACCAACATCCAGAAGGGACACAGCATATAGAAGAAGACAAAGAAAAATAATCTTAGAAAATAACTTGTTTTTAACCTCCTTAGATTTCAAGTTGATGCCAGTGGACATATGGTTGTCTTCATATAAACAGGTACGCATTTAACAATTGCAATGTATGCATAAATACAGTGTTTTCTATTTACGCATTTGTACATGCCAATGTTTTCTTTTGGGTGCATATAAAAACACTTTATCTTTCATCATCACACTGTTTTCCCTCGTACATACTCTAAACCCATTAAAAATCCAGAATCGAATCAGTCTATTTTCGATCAGCCATAAATTTAGATGTGCTCTTTTGTGCCGTGAAACAATAAAATTTTAAATGCATTTTTGAAAAAGCCAAGCTAAACAAAGACACGAGATTCATGCCGAACAAGAAAGATAATAATCAAAGAAAAAAATATTTAAAAAAAATAAAAAATGAAGAAAGAAAGAGAGAAACAATATCACAATCAACTACAAAAATGTCTGCTGAAAAGGAATCCGATTCAATATTCTTCAGCAAATATATGTACTCGTGTGCATATCTTAAAATGGATAAGAAGTGCTTGGCAGGGGCGTGAAGGCAAAGTTGTAACTCTTTGAGGCCTGTAGAGTTCCATTTGCAGAATTTTCAGTAATATGTCGCCTTTTCAAAGAAATGTGTCGTTTTTGATGGTTTTAACATGGATAAATGATAGAGTGTGTATGTGAAAGCATCTAACTAATGTGTATGTATGTGTACATTTGTTTGTTTTAATGCTTATGTTAATACTGAACTAATTGTGTGTGTGTGTGTGTTAGTGTGTGTGAGGAGAGAGAGAAAGAATATACATAGAAACTGTCAGTTTCACATCTGGAGAGATCATCAGATAAATGTCAGTTAAGTGCCATACATGATACATGCTTGAGTGATCATGTCTCAAAAGACACGACTGACTAGACAGAAGATTTTCACGCATTAGTTAAGTGTTTTTTTTCTGCAGTATTATCCCACAGTCAGCCGTTATTATTTTCTGTGGTAGACTGGTTGCCAGCCAAGGCTATAGAATCCAATCTGTCCTGTTATTTAATCCATAAATGGGGGGAGGGAAGACATGGATTAATACCTTTCCCAAAGGTATTTGTTTGTAAGTGAATATAAGGAATTCAACTGGAATTTGAACTCGGCTCCCCGATTTCTTGTTCAGAGTCAATAACCACTGCACCACAACACACATCCTAGATATCAAGCATGATAAGAATCTTAAATAAAGAAAACTCAAATAAAAAAGGGATAATTGTTAATTATTATTATTCTTAATTATACCAACAATAATACTTCATAAAAATCCTTAACAACAGTAATGATAACTAGCTAATAAAAATAAATTAATATAAAGTCCTGAATGAGGTATTACCTCTATTTATTGGAGGGTTATTTAAGGGGCTTCTATACTTCAGTCAGTCAGTTAAGTGCCATACGTGAAACACGCTTGGGCGATCATGTCTTGAAAGAGACATGAATGACTGGGCAGAAGAGTATCTCACAGTAGGTTGCCATTACTTTCGGTGGTAGACTGGTTGCCAGCCAAATCTGTCCTGTAATTTAACCCATAACTGGAAGGAAAAGACGGATTAAAACCTTTCCCAAGGGTATTTGCGCGTAAGTGAATGCAATGAATTCAGCTGGAATTCGAACTCGGCTCTCCAATTTCTTGTTCCGAGCCGATATCCACTGGACCACCACGCACATCTATACTTACTTGTACATTAATCTTCAGTTGCACAACTATATATATATATATATATATATATATATATATATATATATATATATATGCACATACCTATGTTCACACATGAATATAGATTATATATATATCTAATCTAAATCTAAACTTATTTATAAATCGAACTTTGTCTGTGTGTGTCCATTACATATAGACTCCGAAAATGGCTGAACCAATTTTCTTGAAAATTTACACAGTTGTACTATAAGCATCTGTGAGTGTTCTTAGCTAGGTTTTGTGTTGAGGTACCCCCCGATAAATATAAAAAATTGATAATTGAAAAAAGTGGGTTATAGAAGGAGTGGTCTGATTTTAATCAAATTTTATACACTCATAGACAAAGACATAAGAAATGATATCCAGAAGCTTTAAGGTTGCAGCTCTTACAATAGTGTAGGAAATCAATAATATATATATATATAAAAAAGCAAGATGTTTGTGTGTGTGTCCGTTTATCTGCCTGTATGCCTGTATTTTTTTTCAGCCCTTTTATTTTAGTTTTGGCTTCAGGTTTGGCTCTAAGTAGGTATAATTGTAGTTCTTAGTCTCAGCCATGATACCATTTACTTAGAAGACTTATTTTGCCTTCAAAATTCAGTTTACAACGAAAAAAACTTATTTGATATCAATACCAGGAAATCAAAATTTGACTTACATCCATTCAATTTTCTTTCGGGCTATGGTTTCGCTTTAACTGGAGATAACTATTGCTTTTTAGTCTTTCGTGCCAATGTCCAAAGAGTTTGAGCTCCAGGATCATGGATTAGTTTTAAAGCTTTCATTACACCCAAGCAACGCCAGGCTATACACACATGTATCTGAAATAACACTTTTCTTAAATATATATCTCTTATATAATACTTATAATGGCAGGTATATAAGATTACAAACAAATAGAAAATGTTTATCACTCTTGACAACTTTCACTTTGCTTCATCAGAGAATGAGATATCAAGAGAAAGAAAAATTTTGAATATTCTGGTGCTTTTTACTTTTGCGTTGAATAATTTTCATTGGTTAATTATGTTTCATGTGCATTTGACTTGTTAAATAAACATAAAATTATTGGTGTTTGGAATTCAAGGACAGATGATGCATCTATTCAATGTTTCAACAAATCGATGGATTCAAAGAGTAACATGTTTGTGTGTCTATGTCTAGTAGACATTATATTTGTTGGTTTCTCACAAGTTAGTTTGGGAATATTTTTATGTATATACAATTTGCTTTAGATAAACATATTACATTCTTTAAGAAGAGATTCAATAAAGGTTGGTGATGTAATATGACATGTGCTTATAATTATTAACATTATTAGGCTCTCAAAGTCAGTCAGTTAAGTGCCATATGTGACACACGCTTGGGTGATCATGTCTTGAAAGAAACATGACTGACTTGGCAGAAGATTATCCCGCAGTAGGTTGCCATTGCTTTCTGTGGTACACTGGTTGCCGACCAAGGCTATAGAACCCAATCTGTTCTGCTATTTAACCCATAACTGGAAGGAATAGATGGATTAATACCTTTCCCAAGGGTATTTGTGCATAAGTGAATGCAATGAATTTGGCTGGAATTTGAACTTGGCTGCCCGATTTCTTTTCGTTCCGAGTCGATATCCAATGCACCACAACGCACATCCAAAGTACTCTCCCTAAAAAATGATTTATTATTAATTATGGTGGCATTAGTAAAGCCACAGTTAATGTTAGATTTGTTCCTGTTTATTATGAGAGAGTTTGATGATTATCTAAATATCAATCTTTTTTGTGTTCATAGATCACATGCTGTTTCCCCTATATAAAGTATTTCACATTGTAAACAATATTTTTGCTAAGTACAAACATTTGAATATCGTGAAATTTTCTTTTTCCTAATTATATCTCCCATTTATATAGACATGGTGGTAAGTTTACTATTAGGGGTAAATAATTTAGTTTCAAGTTTAGTAGAAAGAATTTCTACCTCATTGTCTATGTACTCTCTACAAAGATAGCAAGGTAGAAACGGGCTCAGACAGATAGCGAGGTAAGAACGGGCTCAGACAGATAGCGAGTTAAGAACAGAGTCAGACAGGGATGTAGTACAGTGATATCCTCGTAATAAAAATATTACCAATTATGAATAATATATATATATTATATATATTAAATAAGTCTTTTTTATATGGACTATTTTACTCAACAAAGATTTTTGAAAATAATCACCTTCTTTCTCAATGCAATCAAACATTATACAGCAATAATTGCTGATGAAAGCTTAACTAATAAAGATACTAGGCAATGTTAATCATAATATTAGCAGTCTTCTTATAAGGAAATATTTTGCATTCAATAACTGAATAGCTAATTGTAGTTTCAGCTAAAACTTATTAACTTTTTCTCTGAAACAATTTTTCAGAAAAATAGTTTTCTCAAGTTGCTGTTCCCACTCTTTCCAGCATTAATAGGGGTTTCGTTTGTAACCTTTTATTTGAAGTAGTGTGGAACATCAACATTTTCTTACTGAGTTACATGTAATGTACATTTTAGCTGCTACTGTTGTTGTTGAAAATCCACAAGCAATGGTACAGTTCTTTGTTAGTCATCCTGTAGAAGTCCATCATCTTTGAAGAAAGCTGGTCTTCACCACAATTCACAGCCTTCACTCATTCAAAGCCATTTTTAACAACTGATCTAAAAAATAGGTTCTATACAGATGACAGTTTGGATATTTCTGAATATATATATATATATATATATATATATGAAATTATTCATCTGATCAGGCTATTCAGGAACATGACTTGAGTTTTCAGAAAGGAATTATCAAAAATTCTAGATTATATTATATACCCAAGTATATAGTAGGTATAGATGAAATAAAAATCCATATCCAAAAAAAAAAGTAGAGTGTAGAATATTTATTTGAAATTTGTAATGTCAATATGTTGTAATATCACTAGAAAAGTAGCTATTTTTCTTTTGTCTTATCAAGTGATGGTGCTAATTTCAAGTTGAGTTTTAAAAGGTTCAAAGCTAGTCAAACCCCCTCAATCAGGGAGACATTGTTATGTAGTCTGTGGTGAACAATCAAAATATAAGTAATTTCTAATTTGAAGAAAATAAGAACAAACTCAAAAACAATTCATTAGGGCATTAATGTTAATATTTGATTAAAATAGAGATCAGTATTACTAACTGACTATTAATCTCACTTTATAACAAAAATTAACCTTTATTTTCAAAAGTATTTTACCAAGTAATGTTAGACACTACATATTTTAAATTCTAAGTTTAAGCATTAGATTTAGATTATTATTAAATTATTCAAATATGAAACTGGATAAAGATATATATATATATATATATAGATAAATACCACCCAAATATGAACAGACAGACATATATATATATATTCATACATATCCGCACATACATATATATATATATATATATATTCATACACAATGATGAAAGGGGTTTGGCTAGTTTTGAAACTTTTAAAACTCTTCAACTTGAAATCAGCACTATCACTTGATAGGTATTGAAACAAAATAGCTACTTTTGTAGTGATATTTTAACATATTTATATGATAAATTTTAAATATTCTATATATATATATATATATATATATATATATATTATATCAATAGATTCCAAAATTTATGTTCTGTTGAATAGCTATTTCAGCAAGAAAATTTTTAATTCATCAGCAACAATTAAAAATAAAAATTTTATTAAATCAAATACGGTACAAAAATTCACATACTGAAAGAAGCTTGAAAACATGTCCATACACAGGTAGGTTTAAAAAAAAAAAAGAAGAGAGTGGGGATTAAGAAAAGAAAAGAATTGTTTAAAATTTGTTGTCCAGACATATATATATATATATATATATATATATATATATATATAGAGAGAGAGAGAGAGAGAGAGAAGAAACACACACAGAGGGTGTATCAAAAATACTCTTCACAAAATTTGGGGAAAGATTCCTGATACCAAAACAAGTTAAAGATTTCATATAAACAAATGTCCAAAAGGCCATTGTTGTACCTTAACACAGTGTGATAGGTACCGACATGGCGGCTCAACTACAGCCACTTTCCCACCAACAGGATGTGGCTTCCCTTTGTCTGTTCTATAAATACTTCCATGGCTTCTGCTCCAATGAACTTAAGTCACTGGTGCCTCTGCAACAGGTGTTTACTTGTGCAACCATACTGGCAACTGGGTCTCACCCATTCACAGTGAGATCAACCAAATGCAGACAGCAATTCTACTCCTGCAGCTTATTTCTTCGCACTTCCCCTGTGGAACTCGCTTCCTTATTCTTGCTTTCCTGATGGCTACAACCTCCAGAAATTCAAATGCAAGGTCAATATTTATCTCTTAACCACTTGACCCTAGTTCTTTCTTCACCACCCTGTATATCCTTTCCTTTCTCTCCACCTCTGCAACTGTCATCACACCTGTATTCCCTCCCTTTTCTTTCTCCTTTCTAAATGGTTTGTCCTTCTCTTCACTCTCTTCTATCTAGTGCTTTTACTCTTATGTAGCCCCCTGCACATCAGTGGTGTTACCGCCTTGCTCGGGGTGATATGATTAAAAAAAAAACTCACTCATAACAAATGTTTAAAATTTCTTGCACTTGCTTCTACATGTATGCATCTATCAGATCAATTACTGGTGAAACCCTTTTAAATACTCTCGCACTGTGTAGAATGTTTTCACAGTTCCCAATGACACATTGATGAACAGTATCTGCATTATTAATGTCTGCTACATAAAACAATTGTTTATATGGCCCCCATAGATAAAAATCCAAAGAATTGAGGTCAGGATGACATGCAGGTCTGTTCCCTTTTGCATTATGTTAGATATTCCAAGAAACGGTTGTTGAATTCGGATCCCAGAAGCAGTTTTGGTAGAGGAATCACTCCCAGCAATGCTGTTGCTAACTAATTCTTTTCATAAAACATGATGTATGTATTTACTTCTCAGAAAATGTATATTTTAAATAAGTACAGCATATAATGTGAAAACAAACATTAGCCCAAGCTTTTTAAATGAAACTAGATAGCTGCTGATAGCTGTGTTAACATCAAGTCAAAAGCCATCATGACTGAGCAAAAAACTAAAGTTTAGCTCTGTATATATGGATATTGTCACATGGATTTTATAGACATATTAATTGGTACTGAATAATGAAATTATCACTGATCCATTAATTGGTTCTATATACAGGCTACTGAAGGAATGAGGAGACGGGGCCTCTCCCATATATTTTGTTTAAGGTTAATGCTTAGGGTTATTTATAGTCATTTGTTATTATTTTATCATTATTTTATTTATTTATTTCAGAAAGTTCTTTTTTTTTTTGTATAATTTATTCTGTATTTTTCAATATATTTTGAATAAAATTATTATTTTAACAATTATTGATAATATGCCTATATAATCTATATCCATAAATGCTGAATATGCTTCTGTTTTTTTTTTAATCCTTTACCAAACAAGGCAATAAAGCCACTACAATGCAAGAGGTTACTGGGTGTGGGAGGATGAGGAAAGAAATTAAGGAGAGAGAAGAACAGAATGACAAGAATTATGACAGATGATAACAATTAATATTGCATGTAAATTCTTGAAGATGAAAGTTGATTGGGAAACAAGAATCCGAAAGAAAGTTTCACAAGCATAATAGAAGAAACTGTTAGCCTATAACTTAAGGTTACATCAAGCCATTTCAACTGTAAAATGACAAGACCTTGCTACAGAACTAGTGCTTTCTATTGCTCATCTTTTACTTTATGAGACAATTTTGAAAAAAGAAAAAAATTACCTTCACTTATATTTTTTTGTTTTGCTGGCTATACAACAACACATCAGCAAATTTATCAAAGTTATTTTTTCCTAAATTGCATAAATTTTCCATTCTGCCATGCTCTCATCCAACTTAACCCACATTATGTAACAAATACAATTGAATGTTCACTTATCAGTTCTTACTCTGAGTTCTATGGAGATTACATTATATACAGTTATTAATTATCCAGTATCTACTGACAGACCGAAGTACAGAACTAATCTTATTTATAAATGAAACTTTGTCTGTGTGTATAGACTCCGAAACGGCTGAACCGATTTTCTTGAAAATTTACACAGTTGTACTATAAGCATCTGCAAGTGTTCTTAGCTAGGTTTTGTTTCGAGGTACCCCCGGATAAATATCGAAAATTGACAATCGAAAAAAGTGGGTTATAGAAGGAGTGGTCTGATTTTAATCAAATTTTATACACTCATAGACAAAGATACAAGAAATGATATTCAGAAGTTTCAAAGTTGCAGTTCTTACAATAGTGCAGAAAATATTATATCAATACCAGGAAATCAAAATTTGACTTACATTCATTCATTTTTTTTTCAGTCTACAGTTTTGCTTTAACTGGAAACAACTGTTGCTTTTTAGTCTTTCGTGCCAACATCCAAAGCATCTGAGCTCCAGGACCATGGATTAGTCTTGAAGCTTTCATTACACCTGAGCAACGCCGGGCTATGCTGCTAGTTTATAATATTTGCCTACAGACTCAAATATATGCAATCAATATTTACCTAAAGACTCAAGTATAAACACCAAATGCTTACCAATACACTGAAAAATAATATTAAGAAAAAAAAAACAGGAAGAGAAATGACTTGGTACAGGAAGTAGTGAGGAAAGCATATAAAAATGAATGGGATTTAAGAAGATAGAAGATGGCAATTTACATTGCATTTAAATTTTTCGTGGTTGTATTTACCAGGGAAGCCAGTAAATGGAAGGAAGTTCCATAGGTGGGAAGTGCAAGAAAAGAAACTGTTTGAATAGAAGAGTAATAAGTATGGAACCGAGATGCTAATCTAGTAGCATACTTGAATTTAAGTAACTACAATGAGTTTCTGGTTTTAGTCATAATACTGGTATGAATTATAAGTATGTGTCTATAGAGTAAAGACAACTGTTATCACCTGACTGCAGGTAGGTCTTGCAACCAATCAGTCCAGAAGCATCTCCACATATCAAGGTCTTTAGCAAGTTAAAGTCATGAGATTGGATCCATCAATAACTTACTAGGACTGTTGCATAATATACAACCACTGGTATTACACAGTAGCCCACTATTTGAGTACTGACAAACCTCATTGTTGCTTAACTTTATCAGACATGAATTGGTGTTTCAACATGATGTAAAAACTAACCTTACTAACCCTCCATTTTTCCTTAATATTTACCAAATAACCAATCAATATTTCATACAAAGAATCCTTTTCTTTTTATAACATTTGTATGCTTGACGGTTTTCAGAATTGGATGGTGGAGCAGATTTTGGAAGCGATACCAAGAGAAAAAGTGTTGAAAAGCGTTGACAAAGGATAGAGGCAAGTTTAAGTTCCATGCTCACCTATATTCTGAAGGAACAAGAGATGGCACTTAAAGAAGAATGAATATTAGAAGACTTACCATAATGTATTATTGATAGACATAATCTTAAACCTTTGAACCAGAAAAGTTACATGTAGAAGTTTGATGATAGCCAGGGGACAAATTTTCCATTATATGCCCATAAGACTTAAATGGGGTGGGGCTAAGAAAAAGCAATAACTAATTTAATGAGATTGTGAGACTGGATGACAAAATAAAAACAAAAATGGTTCATTAAAAAAAACAAAAAAAACAAAAAAAGGGTCAAAGTTGTTTCTAGTGAAAATGAAGTTGTGGAGCACCATGAAATGATTTAGAATAATAATAGAAAATGAAAGCTATGAAACCTGTTAGGAAAATGTTAGGGCACTGGAAATAATATAACACAGACTAGATCAGTCAGTCAGTTAAATCATATGTGATACACGTTTGGGCGATCATTTCTCAAAAGAGATATGACTGACTGGGTAGAAAATTTTCCCACAGTTGGTTGACACTACTTTCTGCAGTAGACCAGTTGCCAACCAAGGCTGTAGAACTCAATTTGTCCTATTTAACCCATAGCTGGAGGGAGACGAGATGCTTCACCAGGGAATATTTGTGCCTAAGTGAATACAGTAAATTTAACTAGAATTCCAACTCGACTCTCCAATTTCTCGTTCCAAGCTGATATCACTGCACCACAATCCACATCCATTAGACAAGATACACAAGTATGAGTCTGTTGAACTTAGGGTGTATTGAAAATTTTTATTCAGTCTATTTTGGGGCAATTATTTTTTTTAATGATTTCAATAAATTAAAAACATCAAAAAGAAAGAAAATCTAAAAAGAAAGTTTATAGCATTCTACAGAGATGTAAATTTAAAGCAAAATGTCTATAAAAATAAAAAAATAAAAAAAAACAAAAGAAAAAAAACTTCATTCTTCTCTCATAAAAACAAAAACTCAAAGATGTGCACAGTGAATAAAATCAGAAACTCATAAACATTGTCATGTTAAACATTTCCTTACAAGGAAATATTCAGCATTCATTCATCAAGCAGGCAGTGAATTAATTAACTTTAGGAAGAAATTTATTTATAAAAAAAAAAAATCATTCAATTAAAATAACTTTTCAGTAAAATATGTTTTCCCAGTCAATCATTATTACTGTTTGCAGTATTGACAGGTGGGAGGGTTTCAAAGTCATTTAAAATATCAACATTTAGATTATGTCATTTTACTCTCAAAGATATATGTTATTCATTTTAGTTGTTGCCTTTAAACAAGTCCTCAAGTGATGTGGTTTCAGTCATCTGGTTAATTGTGATACTATACTGCTACACAAGGGGCTCACTAAAAGCTACATGCTTCACTCAAAGCTTTTTTTAAACCACTGATCTGAAAGAGTGGTTGAATGCAGCTGACAGTTGAGATATTTCTGAACATGTTTGGTGCCATGCATGGCATTCATGTTAAAGTCTTGATCTGAAAAGACTAGAAACATGAACAGAGTTCTTAGTTCAATATCTTGTTTTTTTTAGTAATGGGGATGAAACTACTCTGAAGCATTGCCAATTCAATGTTCAATTTTCTTATCTTCTAGATGGGTTAGGTTTAAAAAATAAAATTATACTGGTTGCTTTCCTCTTGTGAGTTTCTTGCTTTTTTTTAACAGTGCTGTGAAGATTTTAACATTCAGTTCAGTCTATTTCTGTTAACTTCTCTTGTCAATAGAACTGGCAAGTTTTGAAAAACAAAACAATTTTCGTTTTTTCTTTTTAAACAATTGATAATTTTTCCTATAATGGGTTTTGTCTTGTTTGTCTTTTTTGTTCTTTTTAACTTGTTTTCTTTCTACTTTACGCAATTTTTATTAAAATGCTGCAAATACTAACTAATAATTTAATGAGAAAAAAAAGCTGCCAGTATCCAACCCTTCCTGGAATTTGTGAAATGTTTTGATTTTTATAAGCTGAGTTGGTTTTTGAAAAAAATAAAAACTAAATAAGATAAAAATCTAAACAAATTTTGGCTGGATTTTACAGCAAGAATTTCTTCACAACTATCAAATTGAAGAAACTGAGCTAATCTTAAGATAGAACCAATTTGCATTGAGAGAACCTGTTTGCTGCTATATTAGCAGGTCAGTGAGCAAGTGATGCTAATATCCATAACCATCCATGGCAGGGCAGATTTTACAGGAGAAAATCAGTTATTTGAATTATTTTTACCCCATCTCTTTACTCTGTTTAGATTAAAAAAAAAAAAGCAAAAAAAAAAGCAGGGTTTTCCATTTGTATCAGTTACTAATCAGTTAACAGTGAAAAGACCCCAAGAATATTATTTCTAAAAGCTGTGTCATCTACATCATAGCAATATCAGCAGAATAAGTACATTATTTAAATACTCATAAGGATTTTTTTTTTATTAGGTTAACAAGTGAGAACTCGGAGTTTCTTTAAAAAATCACAAAATAACAAGCCTTTGCTTGATATTTAGTTCTGATTTTTTTTTAAGTGGGCTAAATTTAAAATTCTGCAGACGTTAATAACCTTGGTGCAAGAACTTGCAATCATTCGGCAGTGGCAATTAATAAATATTTTATTACCACTTACTCATCCCCCCGCCCAGGTCTGTCTCTCTTTCTCTCATATCAGGGGACACCAACTGTAGGAAAGGAGGTATAGAGTTGATTATTCATTTCCACTTTGACTTATTATAATAAGAATGTATATACAAGAATATATAAAGATTGTTTATATAAAGATTGTTTAATAATAATAGCAATGATGAATGACAATAGAATGCTAAGAATTTGTCATCATGATGTCATTTGTAAAAATAACAGCAATACTAATAAAATGACAAAATTAAATTTAAAGAAAAAATTCACACTGAAACAATAAATACCTCTATTGATTAAAGCAAAGAGGAAGCAAATAATATCTTAATCAACTGAAGCACAGTAGATCATTTCAAGAATTTACCTAAATGAAAGAAAAAGATACACCTAACCCCAAGTTGAAAAAATGAGAGGGAAATATTGAACAATTAAAAAAAAAAAAAAAAAAGAAGAAAGCTAGTATGGTCAAGAACACATTCAAAAGCTGGGCAAAATATTAAGAGATAGGAAAATTAACTAGAAACAAAGAAGAGAGATATCTGTCCTTCAATATGGCAGTGAATACTGGACAATATCATCAAAGATGAAAGAAAAACTTTAAGCAACTGAGATGCAGTTCTACAGAAGAATGCCGTGGATATTATGGATTGAGCATGTGAGCAATGATGAGGTTCTAGTAATGATGGAAACAAAAAGGAAATTAATGCTGAGAGCATCAGGAAAAGACAGCTGAAGTTTTTGGGGCATGTGATGAGGAAGGAAGGCTTGGAGAATCTGATACTCACAAGTCAGATTGCAAGAAATTCAGACAGGAAAGCAGCAGATAATGTATTTGAAGAGCCTGAGCAGGTGGATGGCAGAATGGGGTTTGGGTGGAGTAACAGATGAAAGCATGCTAAGAGCTACCAGAGATAAGACGACGTAGAAATCCATGATTGCCTATGTCCTGAAGAGATATAGCACATAGAAAAAGAAGAACACTTTGGGAAACTGATATCTTCAGAATATTGCAAACAGAATTAAGTTAAAAAGCATAGAAAATCTGTTAAAATAAGAAAAGAAAAGCAAAAAAAAAAAAGAAAAAAAATCACAATAACATATAATCAAAACCACTTCAGAAGAATTATTCTGGTTTAAGAAAAAAAAAAACACTTTGAATTACATTTTAGCCATGACCACAGAAAACTAAATCTGCCCATAGGAATAGAGCATATACCAAAATACATGCTATCATTATTAAGCCCATCGTCAAACATAAACAATAAAGCTACAAATGAGGAAATAAAGAAAGTCATTATAAAACCTAAGGAATAATAATGCATCAGTTGACGATCAAGGCTGAACTTGTGAAAAGGACTATCTTTTTCCCCAGAATGCATCCATAAAAAGTAGATTTTATCAAGTATTAATGCACTAGTGGTGCAGTGGATATCGACTCGGAACGACAACTCGAAGAGCTGAGTTCGAATTTTAGTTGAATTCCTTGCATTCACTTACGCACAAATACCTTTGGGAAGGTATTAATTTGTCTCTTCCCTCCAGTTATGGGTTAAATAATAGGACAGGTTGGGTTATATAGCCTTGGCTGGCAACCAGTCTACCACAGAAATCAATGGCAACTTACTGCGGGATAATCTTCTGCCTAGTCAGTCATGTCTCTTTTGAGACATGATCGCTCAAAGCGAGTGTTCGAAGAAATAGGATTCAAATCTTTCGTAAGCAGAAATGATGATCTCAGATTGGAATGAAATCAGTGATTGTGCTTACCCTGAATCCATCATAAAAATTCCAGATATGGAATTAGTAAATATTAAACAATTCAGATACATCAGCATAGGAATCAGTTCTAACAATTTAAGAGATAAAGAAACTGAATATAGTATAGGCTATCCTAGACATAGTTTCACACAACACTACAAATTTCAACAAAACTGAAAACTTGAGCTCTTAAATAGCCTCATGAGATCAAGTTTCAAATGTATTGAAGTAACAAATAAAATAGGTATCATATGTAGTAGTAAATGGCACCTGCTTACATCCATGCATCGAGATCATCATCGTACTTCCTTATTTTCTTCTCTCTGGTGGCAGTAGCAGAAATGGCTGTGAAGGCCTAGCCTACTCTTAAAGAGTTTTGAGCAGGAGTCATAGAGGATTGCAGTTGGTGGACACGATGCAATCTCACATTCTCTTCATGTTGATGGTTAAACTCAAAAGTGTAATATATGATCTTTTTTACATTTTCTCACTCAATTAACCACTATATATATATATATATATATATATATATATATATGAGAGAGAGAGTTGCCCATCATATTCTCTCAAAAATAGATAATTAAACAGGAGCCATCACATTCGGAACAATCCTCAGAGAAAAGTAATTTCAATTCAGATGTCTGAAGTAGTTTTATTTTTGAAAAAATGAAATTAACAAGCCACTCCTTGCCTCATTTAACAAAAGATTATAGGTCACTTTTTAGAGCAGATGCCAATTTGACCTTGTTGAACCAATCAGACTTACTTTCGAGCTGAGTAATTAGTTGTGTCATCAACATCACACAACCGAGTTGAGAGCTGATGACATCAAGAAGATCATTTATGAAATAATGTTGGTCCAAGGATAGAGCACTGTGCAACACCTGCATTTATGCATAAATATCTAGAACAGTGGCCATTCTAGCTAATATTCATATTGTAAATTGATAAGAAAGACTGAAGCAGTTATAAAAATTCTTCCAGAAGTATAATAGCTTTTCAACTTGTTCAGAAGAGTAGAATGCCAAACAATGTCAAATTCCTTTGAGATATCCAAAGCAACTATTTCAGCAATAATCATTATCATATCAGCAGTTGACCGAGAGAAATGAAAGCCGTATTGCCTATCTGAAAGAAAACTTTGCATTGATATTCTTAACCAATCCAGAGTTAATTAGAGCCTCTAGTACTTTCCCAAAAAAGTGGTTGATGATTTATAGGTCAATAGAAGAATCGGATGGTTTGCTTGAGTTCTTAAAGAATAAAACTATTTTTTATAGGCAAATATTTGTAGAATTTGGTTTATGTCAAAAGAATTATTTGAATTAATTGGTGGTTGATAGGTTTTTTTTTTTTAATCATTTCACCCCAAGCAAGGTGGTACTGCCACTGATGTGCAGGGGGCTACATAAGAGAGTTTTAGACAGGAAAAGAGTGAAGACAAAGATGAACCAGATACAGGGAGAAAAAGAGAAAAGGGCAAGGGAAGGATATGAACATAGGAGTGAAGTTACGAAGGTAGAAAGAAAGAAAAAGAACAATATACACGGGGTGATGCAGAAAGGCCTAAGTGGATAAGAGATGAGAATTGACTTTGCATTTAAATTCTTGGAGGTTATAGCCTTCAGGAAAGCAAGTATATTGAATTGAGTTTCACAGGTGGGAAGTGCAAGAAAAGAAGCTGCTGGAGTAGAATTGTCGCCTGCATTTGGTTGATCTAACTAAAAAAGAGTGGGACCTTGATGCCATTCTGGTGGAGGGGTCACCAGTGACCTAAGTTCTACAAGCAGAAGCCATGAAAATATTTGTAGAAGAGACAGAGGGAAGCCACATCCCGCTGATGATAAAGTGGCTGGAGTCAAATTATATAACAGGCTGGGGTGTTCCATTGTACTACTTAGGCAAGCCTATTTTGGGGTTCTAATTGGCTGCTGACTGGTGTGGATGCTGTGATAAATAAATATCCATCATTCATTTATGAACATTTAAAGTACAAGGTCTGTATTAAGTTACTGCTTGATCTCCTGTCTGCCAACCAGATGCTAGTTAGGAAATTCCTTGTGAGAGTGAGTATGACAGTTTTGATTCTACAGTATTGAATAACCTAATTTAAGAAAATACTCTGCCGTTTTTGTCTACAATGCAGCAAAGTGAAATTATTTTTTTAAACTTATCTTCAATTGATAGAATCACTGGTTGTTTTTCTGAGGTCATTTAATGTATGCAATTTGTTTTATTTTTTTTAAAAAGATAATTGTTTTAGTGATACAAGTCATATCAATTAATTCAGAGGTGGGGGCAGAAGACATGCATTCATCCCTTTCCCAAGGTATTTGTGTGTAAGTGAATTGAAAAAAATATACATTTTTGAAGGAAAAAATTATTACCAGCAATATATTTTTGAATACAAAACTAAGAGACATCTTTAGTGTTCTAAAATGAAAAAAAAAGTTTTTTTTTTCATCAAAATCTGACTAAATCAAACATCACACTATAATTGAACATAAAAAAATAACTTAAAACCCTACCTTTTTGGCATTAAATAACCCACAGAGGATGATATGATAAAAAACGAAACAAACTCAGGTGTCTGATTAACAATTCTGAGCCATTATCTATTACATCCCCCGATATCCAAGCAATCACTCATCAAATTACTGACCAAATTCAACATTGTTTAATTTTGAGGATTGTATAGGAATTGGTGTAAGCCTTCAATTGATGAAAGTTTACAAAAATGTCAAAACAGTCCTATTTGGCAATAATACAAGTAAAAAGTGCCTATGAAAGCACACTTGATTATTTACAGCTAATTTGTTTAAATTATCTACTGACTATTGTTTTTCACATGGCAATAATTCTAAGCAGAAATGATGTACTAAAATAAGTAGCCAAGTAATCATTTTAAGTTATATGAATATCATTGCCAAGTTATTTTCTAAATTTTTTTTTTCTTAATAGAATTGCCAAGAAATTTCCCTTAATTTTTCTCAGAACAGCTACTGCAAACACATTTAAGCACCAGAACACACTGTACTCAACCCTTGTCTCTACCTCGTCTTTGTTGTCACACCCAACTCTGCCCACTTTTCAGCAAAGATGCTGATAAACTGCTGTGGGCACATTTCATCTCTTAGATATTTTGGAAAAGGAAAAAAATAATGAAAAAAACAAAATTCCAGAAGTATGAAGAAGGAAAAAAATATATCAACGACAGACTGGAAACATTTGCACAAGACTGCTTACCATACTAATCTGATTACAACTATTTTTGTCCCCTTGCTGGAGGGAGTTTGTGGCCAGTCTATCACCAATGTAAATAACTAAATCACTCACAGAGCTCAATATAGCTACTGATTGATCCTACATTTAATCTTGGTCCAGTCCCCAAATATGGCCAATAAAATAGGAAAAAATAATTCAGTTATGTGTGATGGGGAAAAAATAGACAAGGATCAGATTAAAATGTTCCCTTATCATATGAGACAAGAAAACCTCTAGCTAGTCATGAATGGAATTTTCTTCCTAAGAAATTTAATAAAATGGGCAGTTCCTTGCTGACTCCTGCTTTGCTGTGTCTTTATAAGAGCCAGGTCAGACCCAGAATGGAGTATTGCTGCCCAATTTTCACTTCCAACCTTGATATAGTTCAAAGGCATTTATGCAACCTTGCAGTTGAGGAATCACTGTCCACTCTACCACCTCAAATGCACAGACAAAACATTTTAAATCTATCATTGTTCTATCACTCTTTCATAGCAAATATTCATACAAGATACATTCTTTTGTTTTTCCTGTTATGACCTTCACAGCTAAAACCCAAAATGTCCTGTACAATCAGTCAAATCACTACCATTCCCTTTGTAGTCTATTAATAAAGAGATTTGGACAATTTATTGACTGCTATCCTATGGAACATAGTCCAGAGAGGAATCATCCCCAATCACTACAACCTAAGCTTCTTCCAGCCTAGAATCAACCATGTTTCCTGCATATTCTCATAATCTGCATTTACCTCCTATGTTCATACAACAACCTCATTTTCATAGAAGCTTGCTATGGCCAGAGACAAATCCCATGATGAAGATTCAAGAAAGAATTTCGCCCGATTCTTATCTTCACCAGCTACATTGATCCTCAATGTACCCAATTCAGAGACCAAGCAGCTTCACTCCAGCAGGGAATTCATTTTTAAGTCTCAGATCTCCAACTTTTTTTCTTCTCTCTCTCTTTTTTTTTTTTTTTTTAATATTTTTAACATAACCAGAAAAGAGCTTTCACTGTCCAAGGAACAGGGATTAATTTTCCCCACTCATTTTATTTGCAGTTAATGGCTAAAATTATTTTCTTCGTTGCATTACAACAGCATTTAACAGGTTGCTCTCTACCAGTGTCTGATTTTCATCCTCCAACTCTTTGCTAGTGTATGTGGACAGTGAAAGCTCTTTTCTGGTTATGTTAAAAATATTTAAAAAAAAAAAAAAAGAGAGAGAGAGAGAGAGAGAAAAAAAAGTTGGAGATCTGAGACTTAAAAATGAATTCCCTGCTTGGTCTCTGAATTGGGTACATTAAGGATCAATGTAGCTGGTGAAGATAAGAATCGGGCAAAATTCTTTCGTGAATCTTTATCGTGGGATTTGTCTCTGGCCATAGCAAGCTTCTATGAAGGTGACCATGAAATGGATGTTGGCATGTACTCTGCTGCTGCCTCTATGTCAGAACCATCCAGTCCATCATCCACAGGACCAACAACCTCATTCACTAACTCTCTACATTCAGTCAATTTTGTACCTTATATAAGATGATTACTTAGTGAATGTTAAAATCACCATGTAATTTGAATGTGCATCTCCACTTTATCAATATAATTGTACAGTTGTTAGCAAGGTGTAAGCTATGAATTATTTACTGGAGATGCCAGTATCAAACAGGCACCGATATTTACCTTCCTGGGTAGCAAGAGAAAATGTTAAATGTAGCAGAAAAATCTCCAGATTCAAATGAATAATCAAAGTGCCTTCTTGAAACTAAACAGGCTATCAGGAGATAGAAAAATTTTGTTAGAAACAAAAAAAAAATAAACAAGGGTTGAAATGTATGTAACAATTTCTCTTATAATGACCATGAATGGTTGACAATTTGCTTACAGATAAGAATATTCAAAGTGAAAGAGATCTGATTCTACTGACGGTTGCTGAGAATAAATAGATGAAAAATCTATCAAGGAAGTATTGAATTTTAATTCATTAAAAGAAATGTATTCTTGAATTCTGTAAAATAGGAAATATGGATAAAGTTCAACTAATATTTGACATGCATCCAGCAATTTCTTTTTCTAAATATTCCCATCTGAAATGGAGGAGGATCTTAAATTCTATCAAATATAACAAATTTTAATCTACTTCAGATACAGTGCCACACATTCAAAAGTAGTTGGCTCAGACATTTGAAGTTTGAACAATTCTTTTTTTAAAAATTTTATCTGATCTCATAAAATGAACATTTTTGGATCATTTTTACTGGAAGATGTTATAGATTCAATGATGAGGATTTGCTCTTATAAAGGCTAACAACCTAAATGGCAGTGAATGCTGGACAATCTTTTCACACTAACTCTAGACAAATGTTGCTGAGAATACAACAGACAAAGCATGAAAATTATGAAGAAAATGGAAACAAAAAGAATACATGGGCTCCAAATCACAAAGAAACAGCTGTAATTCCTGGGCCACATTATAACAAAAAAAAATTGACACACACAGGACATATTGATAGCAAGAGAGTGAGATGAAATCTACAGTTATCTTGTGTAACAATCTCATGTAAATAATTGGCAAATCCTGATGAGCAAGTAAAAAGACCAACACTAAAAAGAGCTACAAAGGATGGGATGTTATCAAGAACAATGATTGTCCACGTCCTAAAGGGACATGGCACATAAAAAAGTAGATCATACTGTAGAAATTTTTTTTGATTTGATGTTAAACTCAGGCTTTTTTTGCTTTTCATTGGTACTAATTTGCTAGAATGTGACTTACAGACTTTTTTTTTTCATATAGAAGACATACATTGAATTTTTAGAAACTAATGATTTGGTAAAATTTTATTTTTTATTCTGAAAATTAAAGAATGTAATGATTTTAGACAAATGATGCAAAACATTAAGCATTATCAATGCACAAAGAGGATAAAGTTAGTCTTCTTTTAAGTTCTAAGTGCCAGCAAAAATGAAAGATCTGAAGCCCATCCCAGCCCTCCCTATCGCACATTGCTTTTGCTCAGTGCTTAATCTTTGGGTCACATCTTATCAAAACTATCCCTTGTGTATAATTTAACAAATGAAAATTATATTTATCCTTTCTATTATAATAAAGACCATTGTGATTAGACATTGTCCTTTCAATGTCGAAACAAAATGTACATTTGTAGTAGATGATAATTTTACATGTTGTGAACTATAGTACTGTTATGTTGCATGTACAGAAATATTGTGAAATAAATACAAACAACGTAATAGTATAAAGTAGGTGTATTTATCAGGAAGAGAAGTATTTACAAAAATGCAGTTTAGTAGAATACAGAAGAAGGGTTTAGTAGAACGTATTGTCGTAGAGACGTAAGAGATTGATAAATAGAACACTTCCGGTTCCAATACCGGAAATACCCGACTGATTTGTTCACTCGGCTTACTTCCTTGACTAACTTTCGAGATACTCCCCAAGGTATCATCATTACTACTTTATGTAGTGCTTAGAATAGTCCATTACTGTAGAAAAAGGTGGAGAGCACCCCAACAAGTTCATAATAAATATTCATAGCTCTATTTTTATATACAAGGTGGGGAATATGTTTTGCAATGGGTTTTATATTCAAATTTTAACTACTATATAACTGTTCTTTTAATTTTAGGGTTATATTGATGTTTTGTTATATTTTACAAGTTTCTGATAAAATTTTGATAGTTTGAAATCCTTATATTTTGAACAGCAAGCATAAACAATGCACACAAGATGAAAGACACAAGTGGTGCAAAAGCAATTTGCCCTCCTTCATTGAAAAAGGTTTGTGGTTTCCATCATCACCAAATTTAAATCCTGTGAACTACTTAATATGGTCCATCCTAGAGTCAAACGTTTGCGCAACAAGACACAAAAAAACTTGAATGTTATTTAGTGAGTTCTCCATTATGCATGGGCAGAAATCAACCAGGAAACTGTGCATGTCTCGGCCACTTCTTTTTTCAAGTGACTTCAAAGGATAGTTAAGGCCAAAGGGAGTCACATTGAGTAGGAACCTGACAAATTGAAGAGCTATGTCTATAGAATTAAACAAAAAGAACTATTTTTTGAATTATCATTTTCCTTGATGCGGTCAATTGAAATATTCTTGGTTACATAACATATTCCGCACCCTATATATATTTCCCTCCTGTCACACTAATGGAGAGAGAAACAATAGTGAAGCAGCATCAGCTCAGTTCATTAAAGACACAATAGCAAGGCCACATCAGCTCAGTTTATTTGCTTTTCTACCAGTTATGAAAACTCTTACTGCAAGTGCTCTTTAAGACTTATTTTTTTTTGTAATAGGTATATTGTTGAGTAGTGAAAAATAAATAAATATATATATATATTTCCTCCTGTCATGCTCTGGGGATTTGGATTATTTTTTTTTCTTATGTCTTAAGTTAAGATATGTAATAGTAAATACATCAAAAATTTAAAAATAAAAAATATATATATATATATATATATATATATATATTGTTGTCATTTCTAACATATTGATATAAATATTTTGCCATCATTTTTGATGGCATGGGCCTACTCGTAAATGTATAAATTTAGAAGAAGATGTCTTTATTAAGTACGTAGATGAAGAATAACAGAGAGCTGACCCCAAGATTTGAAAATTATATTGCTGACTCAGGTGACTGCAATCATTATTTGAGGCTTTAAAAGTGTCATGTCTTGCCCAGCAAAAACTTCTAAAATGGCAATAACGGACATATTAATAGTTCAAAACTGAACAAGGTGTCTTGCAGCTCCTAGATTTAGACTTGCCTCTTAAGTTCCAGCCATTCTAAAAATAGATGTAAGGGCATAAAACGAGAAGTATTTCATACTAATGTCAGTCAGGTTTGTCTTATTGCTCATAAAAACAAGTCGTAATCATAAGAATTTGGCAGATGATAGCGTAGTTTGTCTCAGTTCATCTCTCTTCATTTTTTGTTTTAATTTAATGATTTGGGTACTATATTTGACCACCATTTACTTCAGATAAACCAGCATAAAAACAAAAAGAAAATTGAACATTTTGTAAAACATGTCAGCGATGGAAAAAAAACATTACAATGTAAGAAAAACTTTAAAAATGTTATAAATCAGAAAAAGATCTCCATGTTTTTCATATTTCATTTTTTATGTCTAATTCCCTTTATTAAAAATTTCCATACATGCTTCTGCTTGCACTGACTTGAAAGCTTTTATGATATGAGTGGGCCCATGCCATCAAAATTACATCCAAATATTTCTATCAATATGCCATCTAAAATGACTACAACATATATATCAACCTACCTATTAATGAGTATCTTGCATTAAAACATAAGAAAAAAAAATGTTGCAAACCTCTGAACCTGACAGGATGGCAATATATATATATATATATATATATATAAAAAGACAAACTTATAACTTGTGTAGAAAAACCCTCCGTAGATCTATGTGGGGAAGGAAAAATGGTTATAAAAAAAGAAAGAGCTAAGCACATGAACATCCGCTTAGGTGAAACCTTGGTAGGTTTGTTGGCTCACTAGGTATACTTTATTTTTATATATATATATATATATATATATATATATATATATATATAGTCATCCGCAGACAGATCTGTTTGGCTTTATCACAGCTCACCAGTACAGTTAGACTTTTATTGCTTTTAACCCAGGATTGAAACCCAACTGAAGTGGCATCAGTCGGCAATTCTACCTCTGAACTATGGCTGCTCGGTAGAAGAAGGCAGACTTTTTAACATGATTATCATTATTATACATGCCCAATAGCCAGAGTGCTGTAATTCATTAGTGAATGAGTGATGCATATATATAAATTAAAAAAGGATTAATTCAATGCCTTTTTAAGTAAAGGCCTTTTTCTAATACTTCAACATTTTTGGGAAGTTAGGTTTTTAACTTTCCCAAAAACGTTGAAGTATTAGAAAAAGGCATTGAATTAATCCTTTTTTAATTTATATTTGCTCTGTAATATTTTATTACATGGAGCTCTTTTCCTGTATCATTTTTTAATATTAAAATAAAATTTTTAATATTAATTAGGATCGTTTTTTTGGAATTTACCTTCCTGCTTTTTTCACTTGGATTAAAGTATCTGAATTATAATATATATTATATATATATATATATATACACACACACACACACACACAGAGTCTTTATTATAATAAAGAGGACTGTTGGGACACCATTTTATTTAGCAGATAATTGAAAATTGTAGGATAAATGTGATTTTTAGAAATAGCATTTAAAAACCTGTTTTTTAAAGTCTTAAAAATATAGTGCTAAAAATCAGCAAACAAAAAAAGTGCTAAAGTGCTAAAAATCAGCAAACAAGTGATTGCCAGTAGTTCTAATGAGCTTTTTTTTGCTGGTGCCCCAACTACATGAATTTAAGCAACTACATCTCACCATTTTGCTGATGAGCATGCTAGATATAACCTCCACTTCTTCTCTGACAGTTTTTCTCACATTTTCTATCCTGTGGAAGCCCCTTTCTATTTCTCTCTTCTCTTATAACTATAATCTTCAAAAATCTAAATGCAACATCAATTGCCATCTTACATATTCTTGAACCTGCTTTCTGTTATTTCCTCAATACTCTTTCACTTCCTATAACCAATTCTTGCCTTATTTGGTGTGAAACAAAAAAAACAGTCAAGAATTATAATGTCCATTTATGACAAAAATAGATAATTATATAAAATTTGTCTATAGTCCTGAGATGAGATAGTATTTACAGTATTTACATTATTCGGACTATTATCCTCATCCTTGTTACCATTTGTATGACGTTTTGGTGGTTGTATGCTCCAGCCTTCTTCAGGTCCAAAGAATTTTGAACCGGCCCTTCATTACAATCACTGGGGTATATCATCTCCATTCCTTATGTAGAGCCTCTTTTGGTAGTCATGAGTTATCGCCCTCTAACGCTGTAAGTTACCATGTAAGTGGACCAGTGAATATAGACGTGGGTAAGTTCCTGTGACTTGGTCCAAAGAGTTGTGAGTTCAATACCAGGCGACAGCAGTGGTGAACAAATAGCTTACAGGGTTAGAGGGAGATAAATCATGTCTACCAAAAGAGGCTCTACACAAGGAATGGAGATCCTATGCCCCACTTATTGTAATAAAAGGTTTGGTTAAAAATTCCTAGCACTTGAAAAAGGCCGAAGTGTATGACAACTGAAGCGTTGTACAAATGGCAACAAAGATGAGGACAATAGTCTGAATAATGTAAATTATGTAATTATATAATACTTTAATTTTTGATGGGCTGCCATGGATTGTTTTCTGTTCACTTCAGTAAATATAGAGGGTAAAGGAAAACAAACTAGTGTTAAAAGATGGTAGAATAGGGAATGAGTGTTAAGTAACAAATATTGCTTAGAACTACATGGGATAGGAAGCTGTGAAGAGCCATGAAATGGTACATGAATGAAGGAGATAGAGATTCCTATCAAGATTCAACAAATTCTTCTAGCCCCTTTTTAAATCAAGATCTTTGGCCATAATTTATTTAGATTTTACCCAAATCAAGTTTCATTAATGCCTCCACCTGCAAGTCGAGCTCTTAAATATTACAAATGTTTTTTTTTAAATGTCTTCTCTCTGAAGCTTTAAAAGTTCTATCTTCAGATGAGAGATGGCACTAAAAGTTCAGTACCAGGCATGTTCATAAACAGTACTATGTTTATGGTCACAGAGTGCACTTGGCTTCAGACCAATCAAATTACTATTTCAACTATTCCTCAGAGTTTATGACCAATCAACTAAACCTTGGACAAGTTTTTTGATCTTTGAACCAATCTTAACAGCTTTTGAAAAAAAAAAAACACATGAATATACATACGTTTGTTAACACATCAAGTGCTACCAATTAGTAAGTGTATTTGCTTAGCTGCTATATGACAGAAGGTGTCTGATAAGTTGGCTCTCTTGCCAAAAATGTCCTTAATACTTTGGAGTAAATGAGAGTCAAACATGACAGAGACTTCAAGATAAATTGATGTTGGCACAGAAGACAACTTTTTTCTTGTAATATAAAATATTTTTGTCATCAAATCATGTTGTAAAGAAAAAATATTTTGTAACAAACTGTCTTTTTGATTTTCATTAATGGAGCCTCGCTCTAAATATATATGTGTGTGTGTGTGTGTGTGTGTATATATATATATATATATATATATCTATATTGTAATGGTTGTTACAATGTTTTTGTCGAAACATGAGAAATTTTTTGTGTAGTGATACTATGAATTTAAAAACATTGTAACCACCACTACAGTATAACGCTCTACATTTGTATCGAGCACTCTTTATAAACGTAAATGCATGAACAAAAAGGTAAATAAACCTACGAGTTCAACAACTTAGTTACAATATATATATGTGTGTGTGTGTGTGTGTGTGTGTGTGTGTATGCCTCTGTGTTTTTTAAAATTTACTATATTTAGATAGGAAGAAAGCTAAGTATCAGGTATATTATTTACTTATATATACAGTGCAGGCATAGGGATCAACTCTGCATGGTTACTACTAGTTTCAGTACAGCCTTCTGGTTAAGTTTGATTATGTAAATGTTTGATCTGAATTGAACCATGAAACAGGAAACTGACAGTCACCATGCAATGTTGAACTGTATGTCTACACTGTGTGTTTCATATACATATATTAAAATTATGAAGATCAGCTGTTTATGCAAATGCTTGATGATACTGACAAGTTGAGACTATGGTAGCATAATCAGCTGATATTTCTAATCTTAATATTTAAGAGCTCTGCATATTAAATCTTTATCTTGTACTTTTTTCTTTGTATGTGTATTGATTAATTTTTGTACAATTACTGACTGGTCTAATTTGACTGACCAATAGCAGTTACATATATACATGTTTATATATACACTAGCAGTATAGCCCGGCGTTGCTCGAGTGTAATGAAAGCTTTTATATATATATATATATATATATATATATATATAATCAATTTTCTGAACTATTGTAAGAACTGCAACCTTGAAACTTCTGAATATCCTTTCTTATGTCTTTGTCTATGAGTGTATCAAATTTGATTAAAATTGGACCACTTCTTCTATAACCCAATTTTTTCAATTATCGATTTTTGATATTTATCGGGGGTACCTCGACACAAAACCTAGCTAAGAACACTCGCAGCTGCTTATAGTACAACTGTGTAAATTTTCAAGAAAATTGGTTTAGCTATTTTCGGAGTCTATAGGTAATGGACACACACACACACACAGAAAGTTCCATTTATAAATAAGTTTAGATGTAAGTTTATTAGTACAACAAAATGCTAATGCACACTCAAGGAAGAGGACCATGGTAAAAAATATTAAATAGTTTTAATAATATCGCTTCAAAAAAAAAAAAAAAAAAAAAAAAAGAGAGTGGGAGATCTAATGTTTTAATTGAAATTATTTGGATCTCTGGGTAAAGAGTTTGTGATGATGGGGATTGCTCCCCCTACTTCTTTCTGAACATTACCTATACTTTATCTAAATTTTTTTCCAAAATTTTAGTCTCCTTTTTACGGCATATACCCATGATTAGTTGTTGAACGAAAGACTCGGTTTGGGTTTTTCTCTTTTTTTTTTTTCTTAAGCGGATTTTTTGATCTTTTTGATATCCCCTCTTTTGGTTTTTCTTTAAGCAATACTATTAAAACTATTTATTTTATATTTTTCATCATGTTCCACTTCCTTAAGTCTATATATGTCTGACAATTGCACTAGCATGAAACTCGAGTTGCAGTTTGTCTGTGTTGTGATGGTTGGAATCATATTTTCTGTCTGTTTGTATGTGAATGTATATGCTGAGGTTGCTGAAATATTTTTTTTTTTAATTGTATCACCCCGAGCAAGGCGGTAACGCCACTGATGTGCAGGGGGCTACGTAATAGTGGAAAGATTGGAAAAGAGAAAGCCGGAAACCACATCCTAAACAGGGAACAAGGGATGAGCCTCTTAACCTGTTCAATAGATGTGGGTGGAGCGTGAACTGGGCGATAGATAGATCTATCTACTCCAATTGAAAACTTGTTATATGTCTTATTCTGTTTTGATGTAAGTATGGCAGTAGGGTTGACTTATCTCCATTAATTTATAATATTTTTTACCATCTTATAGACAGCAACTGATTTGCAGTTTGGCAATATAGTATGACAGTGTTGGATAAATCAGAGGTTTTCCTTCACTCACTGATAATCACCACTGCTTTCTGAACATTTAAAGAGAGCAAACATTAAATGTGAGCACAGTTGAACAAGGATAATTTGTTTCAGTGGTGTTAATGGTTATGCGTGTAATAGTGGATAACTACTGTCGATGGAGATTGTCACAAACACAGCATGGAGCCTCTTGTTTACTGATTTAGGAAAATGCCTGACAATAGTCAATATAGAAAAAAAAAAAACACTTTTATAACATGAATCTTGTTCTGCCCAACAGTGTTATTGTGATCACTCTATTTGTTCCATTTCTCATATGAATAAATAAGATGTAAATTTGAAGTATATAAACATCAGGTTGGATCAATAAATCCATATCCTGACATGCAGCTATTTAGTGAATTTTGATTTGGTGTTGTCACTGTATAATGTTCAAAATGTGATTCATATTTAATCTAAACTTATTTATAAATGGAACTTTGTGTGTGTGTGTGTGTGTGTGTGTGTCTGTTACTTATAGACTCCGAAACAGCTGAACCGATTTTCTTGAAAACTTACACAGTTATACACTAAGCGTCTGCAAATATTCTTAGCTAGGTTTTGTGTTGAGGTACCCCCAATAAATATCAAAAATCGATAATCAAAAAAAATCGGGTTGCAGTTCTTACAATAGTTCAGAAAATTGATAATATATAAATCGATACCAGGAAATCAAAATTTGACTGACATCCATTCATTTTTCTTTCAGTCTAGTGTTTCGCTTTAACTGGAAACAACTATTGCTTTTTAGTCTTTCGTGCCAACGTCCAAAGCATATGAGCCCCAGGACCATGGATTAGTTTTAAAGCTTTCATTACACCCGAGCAACGCCAGGCTATACTGCTAGTACCGAATTAAGTGCATTGACAAAATTGAATGAGTCATACTTAATCTATAAAAAAAAAAATGTTCTTTTCATCCTTAGGCTCAACTATAGATAAAACACAAAAAAAATAAATAATGATGTAAATAATTGCTAAAGGCTAAAACAAATTGTTCCATAATCAGATATATTTTCACACCAATATACTGACATGTATATCTGAACAAACAGACTGAGAGAGAAACTGGAAGACAGACAGACAGACATAAGAAAAAACACAGTGGCAGGAAAACAAACAGATGCAGATACAAGATAACAGACAGAAATTTAAACAGAAAGGTTTCTATCAGATACAATCTAAAATTAGACCATAGAAAAAAATATCTCACACATGTTTAGGTTCACTTTCATGGCATACCTCATTTTTGTCTCAGACTGAATAATGTATGACATACAAGTTAATAAAGAAAATGAATATGAGAGAAAAATAAAGACAGCTAAGTATATCAGAAAATGAGAGAGGTAAATAATATGTGCCCAGTCAAACCTACCAACTCAGAACAAGTAACAGGGGTTGAAATCCGGTCTTAATCTGCAGTGCGTTTAAATTGGTAACATTGATTTCTTTCTATAAACGGCAGCCTCTTCCAATTACCTGAAATTTAATCTACCTGGATGACTTTACTGTTTGCTCAGTACAATTAGTTTAGGGCAAGATTAATGCTATTTTTTTTTCTGGTTCCCAACAAGCTATCTTGTTCCTGTCAATTTTAAGGATTTTCTGTTTTCTTGTGTCATGTTTTTTGTATTCTACTATTCTACCCTGCCCAATAACACATTTGCAATGAGTTTTCTTCTTTGCCTCAAGTAACAACTGATTAAAATGTCTTCTTCATTCAGGAAAAAAGTAACAGTTGAGTACATTTTTTTGCATTCAACCCAATATCAAACATTAATAGTAAGATTGCCATGTCCTCATATTTGCACAAAAAATAAATCTTGCTAATAAAAAATGACATCTAATAGGAGTAGATTGGTTCATTTATTGCCTGGTCTGCACTTCTCCCCTGACTTTTTGAACACAATTAAAAGTTACCCCTTGTTTCTTGTTTAAAATTTGGCTTTCATTTCCTTCTTCTAAAATCTTTTCATTCTTCTTCTCTCCCAGTAAACCCTTAGATCTTAGTGGTATTATCACTTTACTTGGGATGAAATGAGATAAAAAAAAAAAAAAACATGGAATTAACATCATAATCTCAAGGTAGACAACAAAAACTTAACTATAGAGACAAAGAAAAATCAGAACTCCAAAGAGGGAGAGAGAGAGAGAGAGAGACAAAGAAAAATCAGAACTCCAAAGAGAGAGAGACAAAGAAAAAGAAAAATCAGAACTCCAGAGAGAGAGACAAAGAAAAATCAGAACTCCAAAGAGAGAGAGACAAAGAAAAATCAGAACTCCAAGAGAGAGAGAGACAAAGAAAAATCAGAACTAGAGAGAGAGACAAAGAAAAATCAGAACTCCAAAGAGAGAGAGAGACAAAGAAAAATCAGAACTCCAAAGAGAGAGAGAGAGAGAAAAACAAAGAAAAATCAGAACTCCAGAGAGAGAGACAAAGAAAAATCAGAACTCCAAAGAGAGAGAGACAAAGAAAAATCAGAACTCCAAAGAGAGAGAGAGACAAAGAAAAATCAGAACTCCAAAGAGAGAGAGAGAGACAAAGAAAAATCAGAACTCCAAAGAGAGAGAGAGACAAAGAAAAATCAGAACTCCAAAGAGAGAGAGAGACAAAGAAAAATCAGAACTCCAAAGAGAGAGAGACAAAGAAAAATCAGAACTCCAAAGAGAGATAGAGAGAAAAAAATCAGAACTCCAAAGAGAGATAGAGAGAAAAAAATCAGAACTCCAAAGAGAGATAGAGAGAAAAAAAATCAGAACTCCAAAGAGAGAGAGAGAGAGAGAAAAAAAATCAGAACTCCAAAGAGAGAGAGAGAGAGAGAAAAAAAATCAGAACTCCAAAGAGAAAGAGAGAGAAAATGGATTGAATCAAACTAGAGATGGAAAGTATGATTGAACCAAACCAGAGACACAGAGAGTGAATTAACCAAATCAGAGACATAGAGAGTGAATTAACCAAACCAGAGACACAGAGAGGGAATGAACCAAACCAGAGACACAGAGAGGGAATGAACCAAACCAGAGACACAGAGAGTGATTAAACCAAACCAGAGACCCAGAAAATGATTAAACCAAACCAAAGACCTAGAGAATGATTGAAACAAACCAGAGATTCAGAAAATGATTGAACCAAACCAGAAACCCAGAGAAAGAGAGAACTAAACCAGTTCCCTATTGAAGAAGAACAAAACAAAGAAAGAGAGATTGAAATTCTACTCAAGAGAGATAAGCAAATCCCACCCAAGTGAGAGAAAAAATAAAAAAAATTCCCCAGACTGGAAGAGATAGAAATGTATAAAACTAGACACTACCACAGACAAAAGAGTGAGAAACAAGACAGTATCCCCAGAACGATAGAGAGAAGGAAATAAGACACTACCCCAAAACAACAGAGAGCAAAACAACCACTGAGAGACTGTGTGTGTGTGAGTGTATGTATATGCACATGTGACAGATTCAAAACAACATTTCCAGAGTGGGAGAGTAAGAGAGCAAATAAAATCAGACCCTCAGGGACAGCTTGCTTAGCAAAGACTGGAAAATTACCAACCAGCATATTGTGATTTTGAATGCACCAAACAACAAGTACAGTCAAGAAGAGCAGATCTTTCCAAACAAAATTCTTGAATCTGAGTAAACAGAATAAACTGCCAAAACTATTGATATTTATGGAAAGGTTTTAAATGTCTTCAACAGTTGCTTCATCACAAGAAAAAAAATTGTCACTTTTTTTATTTAATTTTTTTTTTTTTTTTTTGCAGAAGATTTAAATTTCATTTGTTTTTATGTTTTGCTTAGATCCTTAACACCATATTTTAATTTCTCATCTAGTTGGTGGTTATCTGTCTGTGTGTCCAACCAGATATCTTAATGGCATACTGTCATTATTATATGGCTTCCTGCTGTTGGGAGTGGACAATAATAGGTTTGGCTAATGTTTTTGCACTTGCTGTAATTTGATAATAGTAAAAGTAGCAATAGAGGTAGGAATAATAATTATTGACTAGCAGGACCCATGAGAATTCTACAGTTAGCATCAAATGTAAGATTTACACATTTGTGTAATTATTGCAATAATCTTATAGAATTCATTCATTATCTGCTCAATTGGAAATATATTCCCATCTGGATGATAAATAGTTTTGGCCAAACCAAAATTTACATTTTAAAAACTCATAATAAATGTAAGGAAAAGTAATGAAGATGTAGATAAAAGGTTTTTTGGCAGGGCGGGGTAACAGTTTTACCCAATGCCTGTCATTAAATAAATTAAGACAAAAGGGGTTACTAAGAAAGAAAGAAAGAAAAAGAGGACAATAAAATAACAAGAAGGGAGAAGAGGATGATTGACATAGAATTCAAAATTTTGAAGATTGCATTTAACAGAAAAGCAAGAAGCTGAAAATTAGCTTCAAAAACTAAAAAGCACAAGAAGCTATTAGCATGGAACTTAAGGTTACATCGAGCAATTTCAACAGTGAAATTATGAGACTTAGCTGCCAATCTAGTATTGCAATCACATTTGTAGAGAGTGAGTCAACAAAATTAAAAAAAAAAACAAAAAAAAGGAAAAAAATCACTTACCAGAACATTATGAAAATATTCATAGAAAAAGAACAGGAAAGATATGTTATGGTGAAGGGAAACTGACTGAAGTTGACATGCCAGATCAGGCCCAATAAGATTGCAAATTCTTCAAATTTTGTGAAGAAACTCAGTATACAGAAAAAGTATCAGAACAGAATTAGTAGCAGTCTTCAATGCACAGAGGAGTTAGAGTTTTTTTAAATGGCATATCAACCTCTGTGGGTTATTTAATGCCAAAAAGGTGGGCTTTTAAGAGGTCTTTTTTAATATTTAGTTGTAATGAGAAAGTTGATTTAGTCAGTTTTTAATGAAAATTTTCGTTTTTATTCTTTTTTATTTTAGAAAACTGAAAGTATCTTCTAGTTTTGTATTCAAAAATTTTTTGCTGAGAATAATTTTGTTTCATTCAAAAACGTGTTATGGTCATAATTTTTTTTTAAAATGTATTACTGGTTATATTTTCCCTTCAAAAATGTATATTTTTCTATAAAAGTCTATTTTTATGCATATATTTCTATAAAAGTGCATTTTTATACTTTCATAGTGTTTTGACCCCAGTTTGGAGGTTAACTATTTAACCCTAGCAGGTGCTACCACTCCAAACCTGAGAACAACAGCAATTAAGAGGTGGTTCCATGCTCCTCACGACCTCCCAATCAGAGACCAGATGCAGTTTACTGTCATGCCCAGGACCCTGCACAGATGAGTGGTAGACTAAGAAATGTACAAGATGATTTTCTGTAAATAGTGAAATCTATTTTCATAAAAAATAACATTTTATATTGAATGAATTTCAGATTTCATCTTCCTTTTTTTAAGTGCTGCATCTCTTCAGGATATTCTTCTGCCTCTTCTTTCAGCATGTTCTTTGTGTGTTAAATTCTCCAAGCCTTCTTTCCCCATTATTCATTCCAGAATTTTCATCTCTCCCTTTCTGATTTTAAGTATCCTTTTACTTCAGATTTTCCTGAAAACTTGCCTATTGCTTACATATTCAGTTCATGTCATTCTCAGCATTAGAACATAAAATCATATGTACTATTTTCAATCTCTGCTTCATCTAGAAAGAAAATTGTCCAGCATTCACTGCCAAAAAGAATGATAGATATGACATAGAAGTTCAGCACTATTTTCTTTGTTTCTAGTAAAATTTTCCCCATTTCTTAATTTCTGGAAGGTAGCTCAGCATCCATTTGTAGAGTCATTTCAAGTCTCTTCTTTATCTCTAAGGAAATGGTCCAGCATACATTGCCATACAGGAGGATAGATATGACCTAGAAACAAAGAGAAATTATGCTGCTAACAAGATTTTAATACTTTGTTTGGCTTTTGGAATATATTTTTTGCTATTCCAATGTGCCTAAGGATTCCATTATCACATTTACTGTCATCTGTTATAAAGCTATCCAAATAATTAAATTTCCGCACTTGGCTGATTTTGACACATTTATATTCATAGCTCTTACCTTTGGCTGTCTCTGTTGCTGATGATTATATATTTCATTTTCTTGCAGTTCATAGTCCTTTCTTCTTTTGTATCTTGTATAAGAGTACTTTGAGTTTTTCTTTCTGTGTCAGCCATCAATGCAGTGTCACCAGTAAACTGACATTAGATTTGTGCTCATCACTCCAATTTTCCAAACAACATTTTTTGGCTTTCATCATTTAATTAACTGAAGTGAAGTTCAAAACATTGCAGCATTTGGAAACAGATTAAAAACAAAACTATTCTGAATTTTCTTGAAATTGCAACAGAATATGAACTTTCAACTGTCGATGTGAGGAATAGTCATAGGACTTCATCTTCCATAAATTTGCCTAAGGCCGGATTTTGTCTGTGTGTCGCCACCTTAAATCAGTAGAACAAAACAGTTTCCATTGTTCACATGCAATGAATGTTTACCAGCCTTTTATATATATTAATAACAAATAGCGTTTAGAATATTAGAGTTAATATTTAATTTGCACAATGATTCTTAATAGCATCTTGAAGTAAAAGTTTTTTCTGTGCCCTTTTTAATTCAAATTTTAAGGAAGCATTCCAGAAGCTGAGTAGAGTGTTGAGAGACAGAAAATTTCAATGGAAATAAAGAAGAATACTGGATTGCTACGTAATGTCGGTTCTTCAATATTGCAGTGAATGTTGGACAATCTCATCAAGAATGAAGGAAAGACTTGAAACAACTGAAATGTGGTTCTACAGAAGGATGCCGAGAATACCATACACCAAACATATGAACAATGACAAGTTTTTTGGAGAGGATGGAATCAAGGCAAGTTATACTTAAGATCAGGTAAAGATAGCTGAAGTTTCGAGGACATGTAATGAGGAACAAAGACTTGGAGAATCTCATACTTACAGGGCAGAGAAGGAAAGAGACATTAAAAAGCAATGCGAGACATATTTGATAGGGTTGAGCAAATGGATGCCAGAGCAGAATTTGGGCAAGGAAACAAGAGAAAGGGTGTTGAGCTTCAAGGGATAGGGAGATGTGGAAGGCCATGATCACCTATGTCCTGAAGGAACATGACAAATAGAAGATAAGTTAGCAATGATTCTATTAATAAAGTTATTTTTATATTCATGTTTATATAGAAAGAATTTGTATCTGCTTTGTCAAAATTCATTTAGAAGATAAAAAACCTACAGCATTCATAAATAAACATTATCATCATTACTGATGATAATGCTTATTTCACATTACTACAAATTAGTTGAATGAAACCCAATAACATTAAATAGAATTATCTAAATAATTAAAAATTTCATATTTTTTTTTTTACTGTCAGTCAGTTAAGTACCATACATGGTACATGCTTTAGGCAATCATGTCTCGAAAGAGACATGACTGACTGGGCAGAAGATTATTCCGCAGTAGGTTGCAATTGCTTTCTGTGTTAGACTGGTTGCCAGCCAAGGCTATAGAACCCAATCTGTCCTATTATTTAACCCATAACTCGAGGGAAGATACAGATTAATAGCTTTTCCCAAAGGTATTTGTAAATAAGTGAATGCAAGGAATTCAACTGAAATTCGAACTCGTCTCCTCGATTTGTTGTTCTGAGTCAATATCCACTGCACCACATTTCTACTTTCTTACTGTTCCTAACTATTTAAACTAGTGAAAAATGGTAAATTTGTTGAATTAATTTTTATTATAGTTATTAATATAAACATGATAAAATTACTTAAATGTTTCTTTCATGGTCAGCTCTGTGTAGCTATGTCCGTGTTGGAAGTAAATATGGAGGAAATGAGGGTGTTTCAACCTAGTGGGTGTGGAATGGAGTTATTCTGAACATTTGCCATGCAAGAGAGTAATGAGAAGTTTGTAACATTGGATATAGAAAAGGAGTCATAGAATGAAAAATAAGTCACCCCACCCCAAAAAAGGCTGTGTAAACTAACTTGTAGAATTATTAACAAAAAACACCATTTTCTGTTTGCTACTAAATCTCAAAAGATACATGACAGATTTTTTCAGATTATCATTAACGTTTTAATGATTGCCCTGATGAACGCCATTAGAATAGAGAGCTTAGAAGCAGAAGAGCTTTGGATTAGAGGAAATTCTGAATATCAAGATGCAGATTAAATATAAAACCAACAAATAAAAAAATAATAAAACTGACTAAATAATGATACAGCCAAGAGGCTGTAATGTCAGAATCTGGAATTTTTAATTCACTTGGTGCATATCAATGAAGAGAGAGAAAGTCAAAAGTCAATAATTCAAATTAAGAAAAGAAAAAGTGGGGATGAAAAGTAAATGAATGATGAGAGAGAGAGAGATCGTTCAGTAAAATGACCATTTATGGATATTTGGGAGTTAATCTGCAAAAATAAATTGAAAGAAACACTCAACCAAAAAAATAAGCAAAGAAGATTTGACTAGAAAGGGTTGAGAAACTGAACTAATAATCTTATTGAATAACTGAGACAACTGCTCTGTTAAGAGTTAAGAATGAACTAGAGTTGATATGTTTATGGGAGAGAAAGAGACAATATCTGAACAAGAGGCAAAAATTATTACCATATTTAATAGCAAAAACCCCCTAAAATAATTCAATATGACAGAACACTAACAGCGCTATTGCTGTTGCATTTTTAAACAATCTATTTAAAATATTCTTATTCCTAATTTTTACATATTGTCTGAAGAAATAAGGTTTTGACAAGTGTGGAACCACCTCTTAATTGCTGTTGTTCCCAGGTCTACACTGATTTGGGGTGGTCCCAGCTATGGGTAAATAGTGCCCACACTCATAAAGAAAAAAAAATTGAAAGAAACTGTTCTCAATATGATATTAAACTGCTTAGGCTGGGTAAGAGTGTTTAGTTTTGAATAGCAACTTGTACAAGAGAAGGAAATCTCAGAAATAAAAACCTCTACACCTACTCTATGTAAAAATGGGTCGCCTGAGCTCTCTAAACTTTGCAGGTAATCTTCCTAGAGATGGTGCCTCAATAAAAGCACTGAGTTTCCAATCTCCTAAACTGGTTGGTGTTAGTAAGGACACAGCTGTAAACCTCACACTAATATTTCATAATGGTTCAATTACATATGATAGGTAGATCATGTAAAGCATAGACCCAGCTTATCTAAGATGATTTAAGGAAACAGATTACAGCCAAGACTTACACAAAATCAGGCAGCCTGGAAAAGAGCTATCAAGAAAAACCCTGTCCAACTCATGCTAGCAAGGAAACGGACTTTAAACAATGACGTCTTTAGTTTTTTTCAGTTTTTATAGGATAAGTAAAAATGAAAAAGAAAGTTATTTAGAAACATCTAATTAAATAGTCAAAATCAAAAGTAAATTTCAAATGATCAAATATGCAAAAACAAATTTTATTTTATTTTCAGAAAAAAAAAAAAAAAAATGAAACTACTAATTACTATTAATCCAGACAAAGCTGATGTCCAAAAAAAAAAAAAAAAAAAAAAACTCCTTGTAGTTACTTTGAGTTATTCAGAAAGCAATTTGGTTAACTGCAAAAAATGTAACTTACCACTTGCTAAGTTTAACATTTTGTAGGGGTGTTCAAAAACTTCATGGTATAAACAGTGGGGTTAAGATAGAATTTTTAATGAACTTACAGGTAAGCATGGATCATTTATTGCAAACTTAATACCAAAGATAAGGTAACTGAACACAGAACAGGCTGAGTTAAAGACCAACCTCTCAAGTTATTACTAAGCCTAAATATTAAGGTAAAAAATAGTGTTATGTTCTTAAATAGCCTCATAAAGTCAAGACTATCATGCATGGTTCCAAACTGATTCATAAATAACTAAATTGTTAGCTGCATACAACCAATTTCTCAAATAAATGGTCAAAAATAGTTTAATTTAATACATCACTTAAGTCCCGGGAGCCTGACATATAGATGCTGCCACTAATATAAATCCATATGATTTTTATCAAGTACTATCCTTCAAATAGCATGTGAGAAAATTTGAGCCCAATCGGGTAATTTGTTTACAAATTACAGTTAAGTAAATCTACCTTTGCAAATTTTCAGAACAATGTAAACCTCTTAATTTCGTGCGTTGATAAAGTATTGCTTCCTGATAAGAAAAAATACTGTTCAAGCAAAGCAATGACTTGATAAGAGTTATTTGAACTCTGCTCCATTGGAAATACTGGTTAAGAGGTTTTGGTCTCCATATTTTAAGATGTGCAAGATATTTTGTTCATCAATTACCTTGAGAAAGGAATAACAATCAATAGCAAACAATATCTAGCATCTGAAGCAAAAATGGCAAAACTACATGAATTGCACTTTGAATTGCCAATGCATCCACCCTATTCTCCAAATCAGGCCCCCAGCAAGTACTGGCTGTTTGGAGACCTTAAAAGAATGTTCCAGGGAATGTGATTTGGCTCCAATAAAGAAGTGATATCAGTAAATTAGGCTTATTTTGAGGCCAAAGAAAATCATTCTACAAAAAACTATAGAATTGTTTGAGAAGTTTTGGAATCAGTGTAACACCCTAGAAGGAAGACTATGTTGATGAATAAAGTTGAATTTTGTCTAAAAATTGTTGTTTTATTAGTTAGCCCCAAGATTTATTGAGTGATGTGGTTAAATAGCAGAAAATATAATAGGAAAATTCATTAACACATTAGGAAAGTAAAAACAAATGCCTTCCAGAAACTATGCAAAGTATTAAGTGATAGAGAATTTCACTAAACGCAAAAGCAAAATCTGTGAAACTGTGACAACATCTAATCTTTAATATGGCAGAGAATGCTGGAAATTTTTCTTCCAGATTAAATCACTGAAAGAAATAGAGATGTAGCCTGATTTATGAATGCTGAAAATACCATAGACTTAACATGTGAGCAACAAGGCAGTCTTACGGAAAATACGAACACAAAAAATATATACATTCAATCAGAAAGAGATGGTTGAAATTTACAAAAACTCTGATTAGGAAAGAAGCTCAAAGGATGATGAAGAGTCAAAATTTGCATAGAGATACACGTGACAGGAAGATGTGGAGAGCTATGATCTTTTATGCCCTCCTAGATTTATTTTAACCAATGATTTAATCATCTTGTCCCTTTAATCTCTGGATTTAGTCAGGTTGAAAAATCAGTCTGGTTCTGTGGAATAAATAAATAAAATAAAGGTCAATCAGGATATATTAACAAACCTGTAATATCCCGAAGAATGGATAGGAGTATGAGAACAATTATGGATTAAATAACAGGTTTGGATCCAAATTTCAATAAGACTAAGCAGTACAAAAAACAAGTTTAGAAAGCTGGGGAGTACATTTTTTAGCTAATATTCAACCTATATTCATATTATATTTAACCTATACAATGCTTAAGAGCCAATCAAACTAGTGAGACATTTGGATTATTTAGAGTTAAACTAGGTCCTCATTATTATTACTCCAATATTTTGACCATTGAGCACTCTCATCTTCTTAGGTGTCAGTTAATATGGTTAAATTTCAAGGAATTTTAGAGAGGCAGTAGTTGTTGAGTTTGGAGAGGATAGGTAAGAGTTTAGGGGCACATTTCTTCAGGACAGTGATTGGGATCCTGTCACCTCCACTCGCTTTATGGGAGTCAAGCTTTGAAATTATATTAGAGACCAGCGAGGGAGTAATGTGAACGTCACTTAGTTGACCCTCAGTTCTAGGTGGAAACTCAGGTGCAGATACCCCAGACACATCATATGTTGAGTTTGTGCAGAATCTGTGAGCAAAGCATTTGGCCTTGTCCACTGAAAATGTAAGGACCTCAAATTTATTGATTAAAGTGGAGATTGATGGCTTTTTGTTGTTTAAGACATTTTTACAAAGCCACCAGTCGTGTTTAGAGTTGTACTTGTGGAATGCTGTATGCTGCATCATTCTTTCAGCAAACAGATTAGCACCATTAGGATTTTCTTGCACTCATTATGAGCAGAGGTAAAAAAAAGACACCTCTCATGGTCAGACGTGTGACTCTGATAAAGTTGAAATAAGTGATGTCTGTGGGCAATAGCAGCTCAGCAAGCAGGGAGAGAACCAGAGGAACTTTCTGGCTGGGATGAAAGCATTGATGCCAGGTTTGACTCAAGAAGAAACTTCAAACACAGTCTCCAACGGGAAGACTAAAAACTGTGTTCAAAGGGATGTCACACAGGAAATCGTTGAATGACTCCCGGTCAACTCTTTGGTAGCAGTAAGATATTCTGCTGGTCGGAGCTTCTTGGAGGGAAGGCAAGTGGAAAGAGATATTAATGGAAACCACAGCATGATCAGAGTTGTCAAGAGGGCAAAGCTTCATGACATGGCAAGAGTCAGGGATAAAAGTGAAACAAAGATCTAGTAGAGAGTCAGTTTCATTAGGATTATAGGGAAGTCCGCCACTTGTTTAAGTGATTGTGCAATTGAAAAGTTCATGGCATGGGCACCAGCAAGATATGTTACAGAGTTTTTCAACAACTTCCAATGCAAATATATGAGTGAACAGATGACAAAAAATGGCTTTATCTATATTGTCCAAGAAGCTGTCAAGTATGGAACAGTCTGGAGATGAAGGGGAGCAGTAGAGAAAGAAAAGATAGCTAATCAACCTAAGTAGGGAGAAACAGAGACACATGTAGAAATGGTCTGGAGATTCAAGAGAAATCACCCTAACTCAAGAGAGATGTTTGCTGACATAAATGCCAATTCCATGCATACGGACATTGGAGTCCTTCCTAAAGAGTGAAAGGTAACCTGGAATATAGAAATCAAAGGAAGGAATAGAATAATCAAGGTTAGTTTCACAGAGAGCTAAAATGTCAGGTGAGTTTACTTGGAGGAAGGATTTAATGCTGCAAAAATTGATACAGATAACTCAGATGTTTGAAAAAGAGATGTTAACAGGTTTAGATGATTTTTGTTTAGCTGGTTTAGTTTTAATTCTTACTTTGTGAAATGTCATAATTACAGATTTTTGGTAAAGAGGGGCCTAGAACAGTAATATCAGTCAGTTATCAAATGCAATGCATAGGAAGGAAACTGGCACAGACTGCAGCATAATGTGGCTTCAGTGTTGCCCACCGGAAGCACTTGCATGAAATGGTACTACAAGAAATCCTGATATTATTCAACTGTTGATCAGAGCAGCCTCTCAAGATGTTACACAAGAGCTTGGGCTCCTAACTACCAGTCAGAAGCAGTAACCAAAACCTGTCAACCCTGGTACCCTCGGAATGGACAGACATCGTGACCATCCACACATATTGCAAAAAGATTGTAACAGCACTACTATTATGACCTGAGGAGAGGAAAGAAATAAAGAAAACCTTCCTAAACGGAAAACAAGGAATGAGCCTCTACTCCTGTTCAAAATAAGAAGGACGAGTATGAACTAGGTGATAGTAGGTTCTATCTACTCCAATTTGAAAAAAATAAAATTTTAATGAAAAAAAAAAAAAAAAGTGATGGCAAACATTCAACTGTGGATAACAAAGACAATAAAGCAGTTTAAAAGTTAAACAGAAAATAATGCATGAAAATGACTTACATTTAAAGAATTTAAGCAAAAATGAAATCAATACCAAATCAAAATGTACACAAATAAAATGACAGAATTTTAGAAAAAAGGTGAGAAAAAAAAAATTTTTTTTAAATATCACAGCTCACAATCGGAATGGGCAGTAAAGTGAAAATGATGAGCACTGGACAGAAGGTTTTTATTTACAAAATTTAGTTTATTGAATACCCTGATATGCAATTGACCTTTTTGTTTATGCCTCAGCTTACCTATTTAATAATTAGCAGTCAGTTAAGTGCCATACATGAAACACGCTTGGGCAATCATGTCTCTTTCGAGACATGACTGACTGGGCAGAAGATTATCCCACAGTAGGTTGCCATTGCTTTCTGTGGTAGATTGGTTGCCAGCCAAGGCTATAGAACCCAATCTGTCCTGTTATTTAACCCATAACTGGAAGGAAGTGACAAATTAATACCTTTCCCAAGGGTATTTGCATGTAAGTGAATGCAATGAATTCAACTGGAATTTGAACTCACCTCCCCGATTTCTCGTTCCGAGATGTATTCAAACTGAAAAATCAATCAACATTTTTTATTGATATGAAATTAGTAAAACTCCTTAGTCATATGCATGTACTCATATTGAAAATAATTTAGAATTTCAATAAGATACGAATATTATTTTCGAGTCAGACAATCTTGGAAATGTGGTGGGGGGGAATGACATTATTTACTTCAGGTAATAAAGGTTGAGAACGACAGAGGTAGAGGTTATACAAAAACCAGACTGAATTGTTTGTGAATTAACAAAAGTAAAACATCGAAAGAAATAAAGAAACTTACTGTATCAACCAAATAACAGATTAGATATTTTTAGCAGGCCAAAATTCATTTTGTTCCAGGTAATATTGAAAATTTACAAGAAAAAGAAAGCCTAAATATCCGTTCACTAAATAGCCAGTTGGCTCACCAGTAATGGTTTACAGCTAACCAGAAAAACAAATCTTAAACTTCTAACATATGCTCTTGAACTCTCTGGACTGTTACAAGTGACACTTAGCTCTTGCGGTTGTCATGGATGGCACTGGAATATCTGCCAAAGTTACTATACGCATTTTATTGTTGGCATCATATTTCTATGCCAGAAAATCTTGTAATTCTTTTACATGAGGCATTTTCCAAGACATACATCAAGAAAGAAAATGTCGTCTTTCCCTCTCTTTTTAACAGAAGGCCTTAATCCTTTCACAATTCTTTCGGAATCAAGCAGAAAAATAATCGGCTTTCATGTGTCTTTATATGCCATTTTATGTGTAATGCTTTAACTGCAATTGTTCTTGTAGCGTTTGTGTGGGAGAATTTGGGTTTTAAAGGAATTAAGCAAAAATGTCTGCATGGCATTTGGCAGGGTGTAATAAATGTAGCACTGGTAGCTGGCAGTGTCACAAGTAAGCAATATGCAAACATCACATCTATCTTATCAATTTATTGATCTATGTAAACTTGTTTGTATATTTCTGTAGATATATTTCAGTGCATTCCAATTTATAACTTATTTTCATGCTATCTATTTTTCATAATTTATGTGGATATGACATTTTCTCAACAATATATGGATTGTTTCTCTTTGTCAGTTTACTGATTGATAACAATTGAACTTCTCGCTTGTATTTCCACCATCCCTAATAAATTTCTCTCTCATTCCTAGATTTTAGAGTTATATAAGATCTACAAATACTAAATGTATTTCTTGTTATAAGGCAAACATAATAAATAAATAACAGAAAAGACATGAAATTCTCCACCACTATAGAACAATTTACTAAATGTTGGAAATTGTGGAGAGCCATGTCTTGAGAGGAAATGACACATGGAAGTACATACAATAGCAATGATTCTAGGTACTTGATTTCAGTGCCTCTTCAGTGCTCAGAAAGAAATTTATAGGATTATAAATTTAAAAAAAAGATTAAAGAAAAAAATCAAAATATGTCTACATATAAAAAAATGCCTCTGTACATATGGGTAAAATATCAGTTGTCAATTTTTCCCGAATTATTATTTGCTGAATTATTTGTGTGTGCGTATGTGTTACTTCAGGAAATATGGCAATTGCTAAATAAAAGGTGTTTAAAGTTCTTCGAAAGTACAAAGAAAATAAAAAAATTGGAAATTTGCCCCAGAATATATTCCAGTGTACTCTTGACTGGCATCTACCAATCAAATTACATGTAATACTCAGAAAGTCAATAATTGTATTTTATGGGGTTTTGTACTCTCATCAGCGAGTTTACAATATTATACTGAAAGGTGTTGGCATATTCATAACCTGTGAACAGCAACTAAATTCACTGGGGTGGGGGGTACTTCAAGATAGAAAATCTTGAACATAATCACTGTGTGTGTGTTGTTATATATATATATATATATGGATATGCACACACACAAGATGTCCATAAAGTCTTTCTACAATATAAAAATTGATGAGATATATTAATCAGATTTGTTTTAAGTACTTAGTAGTCATCAAAGTTTTTTTTTATTGACATAGCATTTATGTATTTTATTTATCCTGTTGATTGAAGATTTACTGTCAAATGAACCTCTACAAAAATGGCTACTCCTCAAGAAAAGGCACAAAGTGTGTCATGGCTTATTGAAACAAAATTAGATACACAGACTCAGCAAAACTACAGAAAAATGTATGGAAGATAATCTGCCTTCACAACTGTCAATTCATGCATGGCTCAAGAAATTTACAGAGACAGGGACATTGATGGATAAAGACAGGATTGGATGGCCAAGGACATCTGAGGAAAACACTGACTGTGTAAGAATTCAATTACCACCATGACATGGTTCATGCAACTAATGGTACCCATATAGAGGTCAATTAGTCAAAAAATTTCAATATCTACTTCTCATTTTGAAACAATTTCCAGATATTTGTCTGTTCACTTGCTTTTATAATAATTCTTTAAATTGAAAGAGACTTAATAGATACCATATTTATCTACTACTATTTATTTAGCTACTAATGGAAGTATATTCCAGTCAGATATTTACTTTAAAAAGTGCTCAATATCTAAATAGAGAATAAGTATAGCAATTATTATTATTATTAAAATGATGGCATACTGCAACATAATAGCTATAAAGTTTCAGTGTTAAAACACCATCATCAGGCAGTAGATTTTATTGTCTGAGGATGCTTTAACACCAAAATTTTATAGCTCTTAAGTTGCAGTGTACCTATATATATATATATATATATATATAAATATATATTATACAATACATTTTGGTGTACATGCAAATTATAATGGTGTTTTTTGTTTCTCAAATAATGGTGATATTAAGGCTTTTTTATCTTTTCTTCACATAATTTAATCTAAGTCAAAGCAAACAAAACTTTTGTCACTTAAGTTCTAAACAGATATCAAAAATATTAAAAATTTCAGGGTACTCATTGAAGATGGCCTGAAAGTTTTGTGATGATTTGATTATCTGTATCCAGATAAGAATATTGTAATAATCATTACTATATATATATATTATAAATGCTTATGACATCTGCTCACGAAATTTTATATTCATATCTATATTTGTATACAGATGAAAGCATGAAAAAAAAATTTTTCCGAGCCTTATCCCCTTCTCAAAATCTGTACCAAGTTTTAGGGTGGAATTCTTCTTAGTCAGACTACAATCTTTTCAGCAACCCCTTATCATTGATAAAGAGATGTGAGAAAATGCAAGGGTTTTTATTTAAAAAGGAAAATTCATGAAGAAAATGCTGATATTTTATCTATCTTGTAAAGCGTTAAATGCTTTTTATATATATATATCTCAGTCACTCATCCCTTTCACTTTTATAATCGAAAGGAGAGATCCAAATGCAGAAGCAACAAGGACTTTCTTCCAGAATGGTCTGCTAATGGCAGCCATCAACCATTCTGGTGTAGTCATACTTGTTTGACATTGTCCTGCCTGTTTTTTGATGGCATCCTCCCTTACGCCCACTTTCAATTGTGCTTTGCCTGATGGCCTTGGACAGGCTGTCATGTCTTGCCTTATATCCAACTATGTCATTTTTCTCTGCTTGACAATGGTGAGAAAGAGTTCCTAGTGAGCCATAAAACTTTCAACCCTCTTCCACACATATTCATTGGTTTTATTTTTCAAATAGAATAGGAGTTTTCTCATGTACTTGTCTGTTAATGCCTGAATCATAGTCTCTGTTTATGACAACAATATCCATGTTTTACATTTCTATAGAAGAATGAAAACTACAAACTATTTATACAGTCTGTACTTTGTTTGAATGCTGATTTTGCTCCTCCATCTTCTTGCAAATTTGGTTGTCACTGCCATAGATGCAACAATCCATGTGCCAATTTCTGCATTGCAGGTACCATCTTTAGACAAGACTGGTCGTAAATATTTAAAACTGGACACTTTCTGCAGTGAATTTCCGTTCATGGTAATGTTGACACAGATAATAATATTTATGCTATAATCATATTAATTTGAATTTTTCAGGGCTGATAGACATTCCATATGTCCCTGCTCTTTTAACAACTTTGTTCAAGCCCTGTCGCTCATTATTATCTGCTGTTATATATATATAGTTTCCATTTGTAAACAAGTCAAATATTTTCCATTTGTAAATGAATAAGGTCATGTAATAAACTGTTTACAAATGGAAAATATTCAAAAGTTCTACATTTTTACTGAACACTTTTTAATACAATGTGTACTGGTCTAATCTTATTATAACCAGAAACTAAATAATTAAACTATATATATATATATATATATATATTATATGGAAAGTTGGATAAGAGGGAAGCAGCCAGCCCTTAACAATACTTGTTTTAATTTTAGGGCTGATGATTACAACCTGATCTTCTGTTTGTTTCTTCTCCCCATATATATAAACACTCAAATATACAGTCAAACACTAAAAAAATGGTCCCCAAGTTGGAGGATTTGTACATTTTTTTTGGTTACTAAATCAATTCTTTTTAAGTAAATATCTAAGATTTTTCAACCAATGGCTCATGTTCCCATCAACCAAAAAAAAAAAAAAAAAAAAAAACCCTTGATTCATGATTCCTTTGAAAACTATATAAGCAAAATCACCAGGGCAGACAAGTAAGTAGAAAGGATGGCAACATAAGATTCCCTTACTTATTCACCCATCTTTCTCATTAAGTTACACAATTACACTTATCTCTTCACTTTCTTGCTTTACTTGTAAAAAAAAACAAATAAATAAAAATTTTAACTTATTTTTAAATGGAACTTTGTCTCTGTGTGTGTGTGTCCATTACCTATAGACTCCAAAACGGCTGAACAGATTTTCTTGAAAATTTACACAGTTGTACTATAAGCATCTGCAAGTGTTCTTAGCTAGGTTTTGTGTTGCGGTACCTCCGATAAATATCGAAAATTGATAATTGAAAAAAATCGGGTTATAGAAGGAATGGTCCGATTTTAATCAAATTTGATACACTCATAGACAAAGACATAAGAAATGATATTCAGAAGTTTCAAGGTTGCAGTTCTTACAATAGTGCAGAAAATTTTATATCTATACCAGGAAATCAAAATTTGACTTACATCCATTCATTTTTCTTTCAGTCTACGGTTTCACTTTAACTGGAAACAACTATTGCTTTTTAGTCTTTCGTGCCAACATTCAAAGTATCTGAGCTCCAGGACCATGGATTAGTTTTAAAGCTTTCATTACACCTGAGCAACGCCAGGCTATACTGCTAGTATGAAATATTTGTATATTTAAAAACCTTTCTTCCTTTTTTTTTTTGTTGTGGATTGATTTACACCCATAAAAGATATCAATATAAAAAACACAGAATTTTATGTATCTGGGAAGTGTTTTAACCAAAGAGAAAAATTGCAACATCGAAATATAAATGCATATTAAATTAAAAAAGTCTTTCAAAAGATAAATTAAGTAGTAATAATAAAGAAATCTCATAAGAAACAAAGAAAAGAGCGCTGAACTACTATATGATATCAATCTTCTTGTATGGCAGGGAATGCTGGACAATCTCCTTGCAGATCAAGGATTAACTGGAGGCAACAGAAATGTGGTTCTACAGAATAATAATGATGATTCTATGAACAGAGCAAAATCTCATTCCATGTGCCATGCCACTTTTGGATGCCATGCACTTCTTCTATGTGCCTTGTCCCTTCAGGACGTAGGCGATCATGGCCTTCCACTTTTCCCTATCCCTGCTGGCTCTGAGCATGCCTTCTCCTGTTACACCATGCAATCCTCGTTCTGTCATCCACCTTCAAATATGTTATCCGTTGCTTTCCCCTGTCTCTTTTACCTGGCCTGTTAGCATCAGATTCTCCAAGCCCTCCTTCCTCATTGCATGTCCCAGGAACTTCAGCTGTCTCTTCCTGATGCTCAGTATTAATTTCCTATTTGTTTCCATCATTTCCAAGACCTCATCATTGCTCACATGCTCGATCCATGATATTCACAGCATCCTTCTGTAGAACCACATTTCAGTTGCTTCAAGTTTTTCCTTCATCTTTGAAGGTATTGTCCAGCATTCACTACCATATTGAAGGACAGACAGCACATAGCAAGCCAGTACTCTCTTTCTAGTTTCTAGTGAAATTGTCCTGTTTCTCAATACTTTACTCAACTTCTGGAATGCTTCCTTATCTCGCTTTAATTCAACTTTCTAAGTTCAGTTCATCACTGCTCTTGCCAGATATTGAACTAACAACTCTTTTAGTCAAGTCACTGGATCTAACCAACACTTATCTACTAGGCCATCCTTGAGAACACATGGCCCAGTGATTGAAATAAAAAGTTTAGTTTGAAATTCCAAGCACCTGAAAAGGTCAGTGTGTACAACGACCAAAACATCATGAATATGGCAATAAAAATGAGGACAACCGTCCAAACAATGTAAATAACGTAACAAGATATTTAGCCATTATTTCACCATCCATTCCTACCAACTGATTGGTATATTTCCCTTTCTATGAACTAATCAACCTACACATCTATCAAGTCCTTTGTCTACTAAAATGACCAACAACATTAACAACAATCTACTTTTCATTTCATTATTTTTTTAAAACCTGTTTGTTTCAGCCAGTCTGTTGCCATCTTTCTGACTTGCTTTACATCAATTCATTAATTATATTGTCCAAACAATTAGTTTAGCAGACACAGGAAGAAAAAGACAAGAACAGGATGTAAAGGAAAGTGAGAGAAAAAAAGGACTACATATAAAGGAAACAGAATGTTTGGTTATCAGGAATGAAAAAAATGAATTGCCCAAGATGTGATCTACATATACTTACACTTATACTAATATGTGAGTGGGCTCGTGCCACCAAAAATGATGGCAAAATATATATTAATGTACCTACTATTTCATATCTTACATTAAGACAAAAACAAAAATCACAATTTCTCAGCATGATAGTAGGGAAATTATATTATATAATCATATAATTATGAATTAAAAGGTACATTGCAACACAGAAATTTCTGTTTCACGATTTATAACATTAATTAAATTTTTGATAAGTACAGCATTTTTGGATCAAAATTACGTTATTTTTGTGTATAAATAATGCATGAAATGAATTCTTATATCAGATTCTTTCTCATGTTCATTAACATATTTTTTTAATTATAAATAATGATGTTTTAATTTCAGGTATGTAAAGATTACTATATGTTGTTAAAAAAAATATCCTCTGAAGAATGAGTTATTGTAAAGTCATTGATTGATTGAAAAACAGCATTGGAAACTGTGAAAAAAATTGGAAAGAGATTAGAAAAAAGGAAATAAAAAATAAATAAATAAATAAATGAAAGCCTTGGTAATGCAAGAAAAAAACTTACTTTAAAAATGTTACAAAAAGATACTTGGAAAATCTTTTTAAAAAATTGACAATGAAGCAAAGTCAACTGAGAAACAAGTAAATATTTGAAGAAGCTGATTTCTCAAATGTAAATAGAGGCAAAAATTTTAAACTATGGAAGACACTTGTTGCTTTTGTGTCTTTTGCCAAACCATCACTTTTTAAGTAAACATTTGAAATGAAAAACTCAAAATTGTGCAAAATATAATATTAAAACTAATTTTCAGCAGTAAATTTTTGCAGTGAATATATAGCCACTTGGGCAGGATGTGATGGCAAGGCACAGATTGATTGATATTTTTATGGCTTATCAACCCTTTGTCGGTTATTTAAATACAATGCATATTTTAATTTGTAAGAATTCTTTCTCTTTTTGGCAACTGATTGCATTCCCTTTTTTTTAAACAATTTACTCTTTAATCCATAGTTGGAGGGTGATAGATTCATAAGTTTCCCAAGGGTATTTGTGTATCAGTGAATGTAACAAACTCAACTAGAATTTAAACTTCTTTAAATTTTTTCCTTTAATGATGGCAAGGCAACATCCCATTTTTCTTGATAGATCTTCTATTATGATAATATGTATACTTAAAAGTGATGAAAAAAAAAATAAAAATAAAAAAATAAATAAACTAAATTAAATTATCTCAGCTATATACCAAAACACATACAAAAAAAAAAAAAAAAAAATTGAAAAAAGAAAAATTAAAATCTAAAGATTAAAATTAGTTTTCTTCTTGCACATATGTAGTTAAAACACAAAAAGTAATTTAGTCTGATGAAGTCAAAAAGAGACAAAACATAACATATGAACAATATTTTCTACTTTGTCATTGATTTTTCCAACATTGTTGTGGTGGATAAAAATTTATTTATAAATCATTCCCCAACATTATATATATATATATATATATATATATACACACACACACACACACACACAGGGTGTCCACAAACGTCTAAGTACACATTAACAAATTTATTACTTCATTTGTATTCGTGATAGAAATAATCTGTAAAAAAATGTAATTAAGTTTAATGTACCTAGTTTTAAGCATAGTTATTGATACTAATGTGATTACTGTAAATCAGTTGGCAAATGTTTTCCGTGAACTGCAAAACTGTATTACCCTTTGTATTGCTTATGATGGAGGACATGTGGAAACTTAAAATTTCAATAAAACCTGAAAAAATATAGATTTACTTCTTTCTAATCCTTTTTACAAATTATTTCTATCTCAAATACAAATAAAGTTATAAATTTTTTTTAAAGTGAACATGAACTTCATGGACACCCTGTACACACACACATATATATATATATATATATATATATATATATATATATAAAAACAATACTACAGGAGATAGTAAACAATCACTCCCAAGTTTATGAAATAATGAAAAAGTGCTCAATACAAAATTCAATAATAAGAAAGGTAGAGTGGTAATATATACTCAATAATTAAAGTTCTAACCCTAAGATACCCGAGTTTCAACCATGAGGTATCATCAGGTACAAGCTTTGTGTCTGATGATACCTCACAATTGAAACCAAGGTAGGTTGGTGTTAAAATTATTGCGTGTATAGTCTATGTGTTCGCGTGTGCATATATAATAATGGCTAGTTGCTTGTATTTAAGTATGCCATCTGCTAGGGTGATTAGCCAATCCCTATTGCAGAAAACGAATTTTGTGTTTGTTCAACACTGACGGAAATCCACCTGTGCAGGTCTTTATTATAATTCCTGGGAGACAGCAAATAATCTGGCATGATCAACAAAGCATTTATGTTGAAACTATTGGTAATGATGACTTCATACTAGCACAACAGCTGCCATTTAGATCTGTCTCCCCAATTTCACTCACAGGGCTGAGGTCAACCCATGCTATGGTTTTCAGGTACTTTGCAAAAGGTGCCACATGCAGAGATCCCAACCCCAGGTTGTTAATACCAAGAAGTCACCTTCCTGATAAATCAACCATGGTGAGATTTGAACCCAGGACTCATAGTTGGAAAGTGAATATTTTTAATCATTTTGCCAAGTACCCATATGTATGTATACATAAATAAACATGAATGAAAATGTTTATATACACACTCAGGGACATGCATATATGTGTACATTTACAGAGATATATACAATGGCTGGAAGCATGCAAGTTGACAGCCCAGAGGCAAGAGATAAATATTTTATGTTCTCACATCACTATTTTTCTTACAAATGAATAATATATGTAAATATGTTTGTGTATCTACTGACATCAGCCACAGAATGCAGTGTATGTACAAAAGAGATAAAACCATCTTTCATTTGTACAGACACATGCAAATAGCTTTGTACGTGATAATTCATGACTGTACCAAATCCATTTAAAAAGCACTTCATGTAATATTGTGAAAACTTGGGTGTTTGTCTGTGTGTCATATCAGCTTGTTCTCACACATGAAGATGGAGCTGATGGTAATGAGAATGGCGACAATTGATGGTGCTGGTAGTGACCAAAAAGTGTCTTCCTTTTCATTCATTCTCAGAAGTGTTGTCGGAAAATGCAAACAAAACTTGTATTTAATTTGTTAGATTGTATTTGATCTCTGCCTACAAAGAAAATTAAAATAATTTTAAAAAAAATATAATGAAATAAAAAAGAAAAAAAAAAGTAAAATTTCCTTCACATGAATTATTTTGTCTTCTTTTTATTCCTGTGTTTTTTTTATAACATTTCTTCATTTTCTATACTGTTATTTTTCATTTGTTTTTATCCTGGCCAGGAATTTTATGGTTTAGTTTCAGAAAGGAATTAAATGAAAGAAAGAGGGGGAAAATTGGATGAAAAATTAACTTAAAAAGCAAACACATCAAATGATGATCTTATTTACAAGGAAGCCTTTCATATTGGCATCTTTTGCTAAATTGATTCTCAATTTTCACAAATTGCATGGGGGTTTTTCCTCAGCAAAATGCAATCAAAACCATTCAAATGAAATTTTAAATTTCCATTTTTAACAACTTCATGTCGCCTTCTATCTGTGTTTATAGGTTTCTCCGCAAGTAAATGTGTATATCCATGCACAACACAATTTTTTTTCATTTCTATGCACATACAAAAACATGAATTTAAGAATACATACATACATACATACATACATGTATGCAAATCTGTATATAGAAATAAATATTTGACTTAAACACTATTTCACCTTCAAATCTGAAAATAAGAACATGCCCACTTGGTGCTTAAGTACAATGTAAGAGATATAAACAAATGTTTAATTTAATTTACATTAAATAATATAATCATCTATCGTACATGCTCATTCAAATTATTCATAGCATTCCATGTATCACTGCTGATGATCAAATCATTACTTCTACTCTATCAGAGTCTTTTCTCATACTTCCTGCCGATGGAACTCCCTTCTGTATACTTGCTTCTGATAGCTTCAATCTCTAGAATCTTAAATTCAACATCAATTGTCATCTTCTTCTTCTATGTGCCCTTTTCTCTTCAGGACGTAGGCGATCATGGTTCTCCATGTCTCCCTATCCCTTGTGGCTCTTAGTATGTTTGCTCCTGTTGCTCCTGGCAACCCCTGGTCCGTCATCCACCTGATCAGACCCTGCAAATATGTTATCCGCTGCCTTCCTCTGTCCCTCCTTCCTTCTATCTGGCCAGTCAGTATCAGGTTCTCCAGGCTCTCCTTCCTCACTGCATGTCCCAGGAACTTCAGTTGACTCTTCCTGATGCTCAGCATCAATTTCCTTTTTGTTGCCATTCTTTCCAACACCTCATCGTTGCTTGCATGCTCAGTCCATGATATCCTCAGCACCCTTCTGTAGCATCACATTTCGGCCATATCCTCTATTTCCATCTTTCTCTTATCCTTTTTTTGACATTTCCTACAGCTTTTTTTTTTCTCTTTTCTTTGACTTTAACTCCCTGTGCACCAGTAGTGGCTCCACCTTGCTTGGGGTAAAACAATTGTAAAATTGTCAAAAAAAAAAAAAAAAAAAAAAAAAAAAAAAAAAATCAAACTGAAGTCACTAACTCTCAGTAGATCACCGAATCTGAACAGCATCAAGCCCAATCAACACTTAGATACTTACACCAGATTCTGTAAGCATATCCTCACAATCTGAAATATATTTTGGCTTTAAATAACCTACAAAGGGCTGATAAGGTATAAAAAACAAATCAAGTTTTGTCAAGGTATTCCATACATTTTTCTAATATCACTATAACGGAAAATAAATATCTTTGTTTTCTATTAATTTTTGCTTTTACTTAGGCAACCATATGAAGATTTATGTTGTCACAACTTTTGCATAAACAGATATATATATCAGGATATGGGCAATCATATCTCTCCACAACAATGTGTATTTTGTTACATTTAGTAACTAGTGACAATTTACCAACCTGTCTGTTTTTGTCCCCCATTATAATCCATTCACAGAAACTCATTAAATAGTTTACTTTTCTTATGTAGCTTCTCCTGCCTTCTGAATAACCTTTTGAATGTTAAATTCTCCAAGTCTACCTTCCTTATTAAGTATCTCAGAAATTTTAAGTTGCTATTTCTGATTTTAAGGACAGGTTCCCTTGTATTTTCTCAACTCCTTAAGACTTCCCTTTTGCTCACATGTTCTATCCATGGTATTCTCAGTATCTATTAATAGAATTGTATTTCTGTTGCTTCCAGTTGGCATCTGTCAAAGAAAATTGTGTAGTATTCAATGCCATTAAAGAGATTACCTATTACATCGCCGTTTTGCATCCTTCACGATTTCAATGAAATTCACGCATACTGTATTACTTTGAGATAAATATTTTATGTTCTCACGTCACTATTTTTCTTACAAATGTATAACATATGTAAATATGTTTGTGTATCTACTAACATCACGGCTTATGGCCTATCATGTTGAATACACCGGTTCTTGCTCGATCACCGAAGTTAAGCAACGTTGAGCCTGGTCATTACTTAGATGGGTGACCGCTTGGGAATACCAGGTGCTGTAAGCGTTTAGTGACGGATATGCATTGTGGTGCAGTCGATATCGGCTTGGAAAAAGAAATCGGTGAGCCGAGTTCCAGTTGAATACCCTGCATTCAATTAAGCACTAGTACCCTTGGGAAAGGTATTAATCCATCCCTTTTCCCTTCAGTTATGGGTTAAATAACAAGGGTAGGACTTGGGGACCCTGCTCTTAAAAACAAATCCCAATGAATCTTGATACTCAAAAAGAAAAAAAATATTACTAGACACAAAACTTATATAAAAATAATGATAAATTGTTGAAAGAAAAAGGTAGTACCAGCAATAAATAAATAAAATTTAGTTGGCATTAAATGACCCGCCAAGGTTGATATGCCATAAAAAACAAAACAACCAACCAACAACTAACATCAGCCACAGAATGCAGTGTATGTACAAAAGAGATAAAACCATCTTTCATTTGTACAGACACATGCAAATGGTTTTGTACGTGATAATTCATGACTGTACCGAATCCATTTCAGAAGCACTTCGTGTATTCTCGGTATCTATTGACAGAATTGTATTTCTGTTGCTTCCAGTTTGCATCTGTAAAAAATTGTATAGTATTCACTGCCATTACCTATTACATTGCTGTTATGCATCCTTCACGATTCCAATGAAATTCACACATATTGTATTACTTTGCTTAGTTTGAAGAAGTCTTCTTTCACTATTCTTATAAGGCTTTGAATTTTTGTCTCATTTTCTGTTTCTCCACTACACAGTTATTCGAATATCATATCAATATTTCATATTCCCAATCATTACTCATAGTTCTATTGTTTTAGACTTATGCTTTAAGATTATGATTATAACCTCTGGATTTTATGTACTTATTGAATGTATTTCCATTTTATTTGCTATTTATTACTCTACTAGCAGCAAGTACTCAGTGTTGCACCAGATGAGTATAAGCATACTTTTTATTGTTTTTATATAACCCACATCAGCACATGTTAAATTCAGGAGATAACACTTGTATTTTTATTGAAAGAATTATTCTCAATATAAACATTACTGTCTTGAACTTATCTTTAACAAAAAAAAAAACTTGAAAATAAATTAGAACAAATATTTAACTGAAGGTGACATGCAATTTTTCTTTTTCTTTGTTGTGTAGAATAATAAATTTGCAAGGGGTATGTAAGTTTTGAAACAAATCAGATGAAAAATGTGCAAATGTATCTAATAGAATTCAGTGAGGACACAGACACACATCGTCAGTTTTATTTATATAGATGCTTTTAAATATTTCATTTATTTGTTGCTTTATGTGTATTTATATTTCATGTGTATGTGTGGATATATGTATGTATATTTTGGTAAGAAAATGAAATTTTATACAGTTGCAAAATATTTAATATACTTTCAGTACTAACATGTATTTCAAATTTGCAATGGTGATGTATTTGGAAGTTCAATTAATTACAAAGAAGAAATAACTACATACAAATATAAAATACAGAATCAAACAGAAAAATTTAATGACTGAAAAGATATTCTAAATTTTTGCTCTTAATGATAAAAAATTTCAATATTGCCTAAAAATGTTTTTATACTTTTATAATTTTTTTTATATTTAATACGTAATATTAGTAAATAGTTACTTTTAGAAATGTTTATTTTCTCTATATCAAAATACACCAATTGTATAAAATTAAAGTCTATTTAAACAGTAGATATGGGTATGTGGCCAAGTGCTTAGAACATTCCCTTTCTGATCATGAAGCCCAGGTTCAAATCTCACTATGGTTGATTTGTCAGGAAGGTGACTTCTTAATGTTATCAGTCTGGAAGAGGCAATCCCAGTGCGTGACACTTTCAGAAAGTGCCTGAAATCATATTACGGACTGGCACAAGCCTAGTGAGTGAAATTAAGTAAATGGCTTTCTTTGAAGAGATGTTGATGGTTGTGCTAACTTGAAGTCACAAGTCACCGTGACCGAGGGTTTGAGCATCCTGGCCTTGTCCAGGTGGTTGTTCATGCTAGATAACACGCTCTCTCTCAGAAACTGTAACTAAGGTCTGCTCAACATAATTGCAGTATAAACCACAGGTGGGTACTGTGGTCATTGAACAAACAAGTGTGCCTGAGAAGGTGTCTACAATTGGGATTAGCTAGTCACCCTGGTAGATGGGTATCCTCAAATACAAATAGCCAGCCATTATTATTATTAAACAGTAGAAGGTTATTAAATATTTTACAAGTGTACAATTATTTCTTTAATGCTATCATAAGCATGTATGTTAGTGTGGCAAGTCATTAAACCAATTGGCTAGTGAGCACATGCTTCAAAGGTTATAACATTTGCTATTTTATTATAAAGCCCAGATTTGAATCTTCACGCTGTCAATTTGTAAGGAAGATGCTTTAAAAATGCAGAAAAATGCTCAAGAATTTCTACCATGGATTGATCATAGGTTTTTGGGTAATTAAATAAACAGAACTGTTTGGAAGCTGTTGATAATTGTGCGTGTATGAAGTTATGCGTCATAGTGACTAATAGCTTGAGTTTACTGGTGTTGATCTTAGTATTGATGGCACTCACTTCCAGTAAATCTAATTTAAATCTATTCAGCATAATGGTAGTATAAACCACACACATACCTCAATAGAAATCTGCAACAGGGATTTTCTTCTTCTTCTATGTGCCTTGTCCCTTCAGGACGTAGGCGATCATGGATCTCCACGTCTCCCTATCCCTTGTGGCTCTTAGTATGTTTGCTCCTGTTGCTCCTGGCAACCCCCGTTCTGTCATCCACCTGATCAGACCCTGCAAATATGTTATCCGCTGTGTGTTCTGAAATGGATAGCCAGCTGTTATATATGTTTTTTTAAATCATTTCACCCCAAGCAAGATAGTACTGCCACTGGTGTGCAGGGAGTTACAGAAGAGGTGAGTGATGAGAAAAGGAACAAGTTACAGGGTCGTCAGAGAATGAGTAAGAAAAGGATAAGAATACAGGTGTGAAAAGGGCTGCATGAGAGTAGAAAGAAAAAAAGAACATGAGACAATGTTTTGTCATGGAAAGGATGTGAGTCAAGAAGATAAGAGATAGCAATTGACTTGGCATTTAAATTCTTGGAGATTGTACCTTTCAAGGAAACAAGTATACGGAAGTGAGTTCCACAGGCAGAAAGTGCGAGCAAAGAAGCTGATAAAGTAAAAGTTGCAGTCACATTTAATAGGTTTCACTGTTAAAGGGTGGGACCTACCCGCTAGTCTAGTAGCTTGAGTAAATTCATGCAGTGGGGGCACCAGAGAGTTAAGTTCATCAGAGCAGAAGCTGTGAAAGTATTTGTTGAAGAGACCGAAGGAAGCCACATTATGTTGGTGAGAAAGTGACTGGAGTTGAGCTACCAGGATTCTTTCTTTAGATTTTGTCAATAAGCTCGAGATGAAGAGCAGGGGCACCCAACCAGATCTGACAGCAGTATTCAATGCACAGGCAGATGATAGATTTATATACGTGTAAAATATGTTAGCCACAACCTCTCAGTAGAGTCTAGGGATGTAGATTCACCAATTGTTATTGCTATGGTTATCATGATATGAATTTTTTATGGAGTCAAGTTGCACAACTGTTTTGAAGTCAGAGATGTGTTTCTCCTAGCATGGGTGCCAACCAAAGCTAGAGAGATCATTTTGCTCTGCTATTAACCTTTAACTGGTGTAAAGTGAGAAGAGGTATATTCATAACATACTCAGAGTATTTGTGTGAATGCAACATCCTCAGCCAGAATTTTAACACAACATGCCAATCCTGTTTTCCACACTGATAACAGCCATGCTATGCACACATCCATACATTGTACAGAGAGTGATGGTGAAAAAGAAAATCTGGTAAGTTGCAAAAAATTTATCTTAGCATACTTTTCCAGATAGAAAATTCATCAAATTTAGAACAAAGATCAATATTAAAGCAACAAACACAAAACTATAAAAAAAATATTGAAACTATTGATTAATGAACAGCTAAGGTTTAAAAAAATCACAAAGAAGAAAAGAAATAGTGGATATATTTTGAAAAATCACTCAATACTTGATCATATAGGCTATACAAGCAATGACAGCTTCCAATCCTAGGTGATGTACTGGTGTGTGGGGGGGAAGGGAAGGAAAGCCAATGACATAGATATTCATACTAAAGATAAAGACTACCTTGAACCAAAAGAAAAAATATAAGCTTCCTTTACTTGTGTCCCAAGAAATAGAACTTGATAAATCTTTACAAAACAGAAACTATGATCTGGAATCGAAATCAAAGTACTCTGAATCCATGATGAAAAATTCCTGATGCCTAATTACTAAATACTAAACACTTCAAATACCTTAGTGTATGAATGAGTTAGAACAACTTTAGTATAGGAGATAAGCAAACTGAACATAGAATAAACTGTGCTGAGAGTAGTTTTGCCCACCACAGCAAGTTGCTACAAACAACTGATTGAATGAACCGCTCCATAGATTGGCCATCTTTCTTCAAGAACTATCTACATTTTTAACTTTACTGGATGTTTCAAATTATTTTCTTGTTGACAAGTCCAACATCTCTGATAAATGTCAAGGCTTTGGCAATTGACTGCAGGTGTTCTGTCAAAATCTTCACATGTAAGTCCTCCTAGACCAGACTTGTAATGAACCACCCTCATTCCCTTTGTATTCCTTTGGTGAGCTTTCAATGAACAGATGTCTTGATAAACCAACTCCTGATGCTAGAATCTTGACTTGTGCAAGTTTATGTTTAGCCATTACCTTCCACACAACATCTGTAAAAGCTGTCTATCTCACTCTCTAATACTAACTTGGATGTTGTACAGAGAGAAATACCATTGCATGAAAAAATAAAAAAAATGGTCCAAATTTTCCCATATCTTGATTTGGTGGGAAGCCTGACCATCTGCCAAGTTAAGAGCTAAACAAGTATTTTCCCTGGCAGATCCGAACAAGCCATGTCATGCATAGCAATCACTAAAAAGAGGAACCCAAAATGTGAACTACAAGTTGGTGATACTAAAAATTAAACAGTTGCAGAAAATTAAATACCTGGGAAGTGTTCTCACAGAGAACAGAAAATGTGATACAGAGATCCGAAGGTGTATTGGCATGGTTAAGGATGCATTCCAGAAGCCGAGTATTAACAAACAGGAGAATTTCGCTCGTAACAAAGAAGAGAGTATTGGGTTGTTGTGTGATGCCTGTCCTTCAATATGGCAATAAATTCTAGACAATACCTGAAGCAACCAAAATGTGGTTCTACAGAAGTATGCTGAGGTTACCATGAACAAAACACTCAATCTACAACAAGGTTTTAGAGAGGATGGACAAAAGAAGGAAACTAAGACTTAACATCAGTAAAAGACAGCTGAAGTTTTTGGAGCATGTAATGAGGAAAGAGTGCTTGGAGAATCTGATACTCATGAAACAGATAGAGGGGAAGGGTGACAAGGGAAAGAAATGCATTACATTCTAGATGGACCTGAGCAGATGGATGGAGGAGCAGGGATTGAATGAGATAACAGGAGAAGGGGTTTTAAGAGTGACTAGGGAAAGGGTAATATTGGAAGGCCAGGATTGCCTACGTTCTAAAGGAACACAGTATAGAGAAGATGGTCAGAGATTAAGGATGAGAGTAAGCCATGTGATCCACAAATATGCTGATTCAACAGAAAATTTAACCTTGATCTTAATTTTATGACCTTCAGGAATTCATACACAATGCTTGAAATGCAAAAATGTCTCATGTCACCTCATTACCAAAATTAATTACTTTTATGACTTTAATATGGGTAAACATCATCAGATTTGTTACCAAAATACTGATTATAATTTTAACAATACTCAGATAGAGACACTCATCCGGCATCTGTAATCACATATTTCAACAAAGCATGGTTTCTGCTCTACCAGCTCGCTGAAGATGTTGAATTCAATATAAACAAACATTCAAGTGCCATGGATTATTAAGAAGAATGGAGGCATGAAGTTGGGCAACTTCAACAGAGTTAGATACAATGACCATTAGATATTTGTTGTTCCTGTTATCACTGGTTTTCACCTTAAATTTTCATTATTTGGTCTTATGTAAGTATGTTGTTCTTAGTTTTTTATTAACATTTCTCTTAGATTTAAATTTTAAAAAAGCATCTGAACATTAAAGCCCATTTTGCAATGTACAGGATACTTTTTGTATTCACTCTGAAGATGACGGATGACTGACTCAAGAACAAGTATTGTGGACTATTCTTTATACCTGCAACCAGTTTTTGACAAAACCAGCTATAAATATTTTTCTCCTTTTGATATCCAATCATTTTTTAAAAATCTAATTGCTTTTTAATAATTTTTCTTTCTTTTTCTAGAAACCATAAAGAAAGGTAATAATTGAAGATGCAATTTAAAACCTGTTCCACTTATCAAACTCAAGCATCTTGCAAATTTTGGCACTTCTTGGGTGTCTCCGACAGGATTAATTGCAAATCTTCACTCGTTCACATGTTTTGTTGCACACAATCAAGATGAAAGTCATCTCAGTGAGAGAAGGAAAATATTTATTTGGTTTCAACTTGATTAATTCTTACACTTTCACAAGTATTTGAAATGGCAGCATCATTATCAGCATCAGTTTCATGTTGTGTATTCCATTTTCTCAAGTCTTAAAACATTATCATCACATTTGAAGAAAAATAAACATTTTAAAATCTTTTAGAAAATCAAAGCACTTTTGCCTTTGGACAAACTGGTCAATAATAAATACACACACGCACATATATATATATATATATATTTTTCTTTTTTTTTAATCATATCACCCCGAGCAAGGCAGTAATGCCACTGATGTGCAGGGGGCTACATAAGAGTAAAAGTATTAAAGGAGAATGAAGAGAAGGACGAACCAGTTAGAAAGGAGCAAAAGAAGGATGGGAATACAGGTGTGATGACAGTTGCAAAGGTGAAGAGAAAGGAAAGGATCTACAGGACTGTGTGGAAAGAAGTCGGGTCAAGTAGCTAAGAGATGAATAGTGGCCTTGCATTTAAATTCCTGGAGGTTGTAGCCGTCAGGGAAAGCAAGAATAAGGAAGCGAGTTCCACAGGCGGGAAGTGTGGGAAAAGAAGCTGCAGCAGTAGAATTGTCCTCTGCATTTGGTTGATTTAACTGTGAATGGGTCAGACTTAGTTGCCAGTCTGGTTGGATGAGTATATATATATATACACACACACACACATAACCACAGCATCTTGTCTGTCATTTTTAATATAATTTGTGTGTGTGCGTAAGTTTTTTAAATAATTTTCATGTGATCTTATATTTTTTTTGGTTTCAGTTGATAAAATTATATAAAAATTGTCTAAATGTTTTATTTATCCCAGCACTTTCGGCTTATTAGTCATTAATAAGGATGTATTTTATTTTACTTTTAACTAAATATATAGATTGTTTTTATACATGTATCTCGAGTTATAAAAAAAAGAAATTCTTGCTTTTTCAATCAGAATTTTCCTAAAGGGTTCTTGTAAATTATGGGTTAATAAATGTTTTTTTTATGGCCCTTTGGTTTGATACATGACATATAAGGCATCTACTTAAGGTAGTAATAGTTTGTCTAGTATAGGTAATTGATTTGTGACAAGAAACAGTCTTGTACTGGGTATTGAAACTGATTCACTATATTATTGATCACTAGTTTGGCTTATTTTGATGAGTGGCAACAAGGTTTGTGATTTTCTATTTTCTGTAATATATTGCATAAAAATTGTGTATTTAGGCAGCAATCTCTCTTTTATGCATGTTTCATTAAAAATGACAGACAAGGTACTGTGGTTAAGTTTTTTTATATAATTTTTCATGTGATAAGTTTTTTCTTTTCATGAGATAAATTATATAAAAATTACTAAATTTTTTTATTTATCCAATATTTTTTTTTATTTTCATTTAACTCTAGATACATAATGTAAGGTTGATGGTAAGGAAAGAAATGTTTGATATATAATGTCTATCGAATAATGATATATGTAAAGTATCAGGAACATCTTGCAGAAAAACTACAGACAATTTTTATATTAACTCCAACAAAACAGAAAAATGTTAGGAAGCTGGAAAAACTTTAAAATTAATTAAATCTTCCTTGACAGCCGTATTTAATGAAAGATGTTTGGTAGAAAGGTTATTGTCGAAGTGTGTGCTATATATATATATATACATACATACATACACACACACGGTGAATGAAAATATTTTATGTATGATGGACTCTCTCATCTAGCTAAAAATTTTACAAGATGATATAGTCCATCATACATAAAATAGGGAATAATTTTTCAATTACCCTATATTATATATATATATATATAAAATACATTAACACCTGAATAATAATACTATACATATGTGCACCTTCACATGTATATATATTAATTCAAGTAACTATATATTTTTTGCTAAGTACGCACACACACCTTGTTTTTTTAATCATTTCACCCCAAGCTAGATGATAATGTCACTAAGATGCAATAGGATCATAAAAGAATAGGATTTAAGAAGACAGAATTAAGTGATTGATATTGCATTGAACCTTTTGAAGATCATAGGTGGCAAATAGGCAAGAAACCAGAAGAGAGTTCCACAAGTCAGAAGTGCAAGAAAAAAAACGCTATTTGAATAGAACTTATGGTTACCTTTATTTCAACAGAACAACAATGAGACTACTTGCTAATCTAATCAGCCAGTCAGTTAAGTGACATACATTCATCGTTGGCAGAATATCATTTCACAGTAGGTTGCCATTACTGTAGTAGACAGGTTGCCAACCCAGGGGCAATCTAATAGAATGCCTAAATTAATTCCATCAAGTTATGACTGATGAAACTTCATAAGAACAATTGTCGTAACAGTGAAAAAAATGACTGAAGTTGAGATACCAGGTCAGGCCCAAAAATAGGACAGACCCTCCTTCAGATTTTGAGAATCTCAGGATAAATAAAGCTGGTACACCAGACAATGTTTGGTAGCAAAATTCAATGCATTGACAAATGGTAGATTTAGAAATGTGCAAGATGGATTCTGCTAAGGAAGATGGTCTGGCATGACATAGTGAACCAACTTTCCTAGCAGCAGACCTAGCAAATATACACACACATCTATCACACACACACACACACACATATACATACATATATATATGTATATATATATATATATATATATATATAAATAAATGTTTGTGTATTTTTCTTCTCACACATTCCTACAGATATATTTAATGTAAATCATTTTATGTACAGTCCTCATATTTGCTGTGCAGACTTACTGGACCTAAGGAAACATTTTATAATGTAAAATTTCTTTTTTCTATCATTAGAAAAGTAGGTGTCTGTAAAAATATAACTTATGATAACAATCCCCATTTGCAATTATTCAGTCTCAAATTATGATTTTTTTCCGATTAAGGTCCAGATAAGAAAATTACTTTTTGTTTTGAAAAAAACAATTTCACCGAAAAATTACCTAATAACCCTTCACCGGATTTTCACTATCAACAAATGTATATTTTTCTTAATCAATTTCACTTTAATCAAGGTAGTAAAGCCACTAAGACACAAGGGGTTACTGGGCATGGAAGAATTAGGAACAGAAACATTACTAATGAGTGAGAAGAGAAACGAGAAAAGATGAGTACAACAGTGCAAGCAATGTAAATCCCTCATCTCAGAAGTACAGAAAAATACTGAAAATAATATAATCCAAATATTGAATCATTTAGATTGGTCATATAAAGATCTTAGGTATAGAATACATACTCAGAACTGATTTCAGAAATGTGTTTTTACTTCCTAAAGTAACATGCACATAAAATCAACAAAAAACAAACAATCTACACACTTTAGCCTATAATTCATGTCATCAGTTTAAGCTGACAATATCTTTTTTTATATCAAAAGCATAGTTAGGAACTACAATTTTAAAAGGGTGAAAATTTTACTGAAAAATTTTGCAGTTTTCATAGGAAATAAAAATAACAAAACAAAAATCGATCAACTTATATTAAAATGCTCCCAGTGTCGAGAAAAAAAGATTATGTCAATTTAAATTTACACTAAAAAGACATTAGTTAGTACAGAAAATATTTATCCAGTCTATGACCAATTTGTTCCATTCTTTGAACAGAAAATTCTTTAACATTAAAAGGTGGTCTTAAATTAAATAAGTTCTCACCATTATTTTTTTATTGGGTCATATGTTGATATAATTTTTCCTGTTTTTGCCATCCCACTACAGAAAGTACGAAGTCTCAACTCAGCATGGTCTATTACTTAAATTTGGCATTTGTACACAAAGTTTGCAAATACTCATGACATTTTTTCACTTAAAACACTCAGCTCATTAAAAACTTGGTAACCATCCCACTCAATATGTATTATACAATAATTGATATAATTTATTTACATCTTCAAAAAATTGCCTTCATGGACGTGAACACAGCTAACAGCCCTTTCTACACACAAAAAATATTTGGTTAACAAATTAAGTAAGAGTTAAGTAAGAGTTATTCAGAATGTAATAGCAACAAAGGCTTTGCTTATTTACAATAAATTTATGTGAAAAAAGTGTAAGGGTTTGCACAAAATATTTCTTAAGCACCTAATGAAAATTACATTAGGGATAGAAAAATAATCACATTAAAGGCAAACTTAATTAGTTGATAAAGTTTTTAAAAATGTGTCCTTGGTAGTGGGATGTAGCAAAACTGAACAAGATTTAGTTATCTTACTTGTCACACTTGTCAGAGTGGATATCGGCTTGGAATGAGAAATCAGGGAGCCGAGTTCGAATTCCAGTTGAATTCCTTGCATTCACTTCCACGCAAATACCCTTGGGAAAGGTATTAATCTGTCTCTTCCCTCCAGTTATGGGATAAATAACTGGGTTCTATAGCCTTGGTCGGCAACCAGTCTACCGCAGAAAGCAATGGCAACCTACTGTGGGATAATTTTCTGCTCAGTCAGTCATGTCTATTTCGAGACATGATCACCCAAGCATGTATCACGTATGGCACTTAACTGACTGACTTGTCACACCCCCAACTTCCATCAGGAGTAGATCAAGAGTGGAGTGAAATTGTCTGTTGTTGACTGAGGGGTGCTGAATTAAAGTCAGAATGGTAAACTTGTTAAAGTTAGTAAGCCTTGTAAAATTATGTTAACAGTGAATAATTTCTTTTGTAATAACCAGGAAAACTAAAAGGACTGTTTCACATGCCAAAATGTTTGTATTAAGTTTTAATCTTTTACCAGTAGTTGTTGATTGGCCAGGAGATTTATTAGAGCTTAAAACCCTCTTTTATTCACATTTAAAATATTAACTGAACTGATTAATTATATTCTGTCCTGACTATCCACATTGAAGCATGAATGAATAATGATTTTAACTGACCAACCACATTCTTTCTATTTTCATCAGCAGGTTCACAAAGGTATCATTTCAAATTATCACAGGTTTCAAATTCTATTCTTCTGATTGGTGGAAAGTAATCAAAAGGATGTGTTTTATTCTCAATGAATTTTTTTCTGAACATACCTTTTTTTTGTATTTATTACTCTTAGCTAGATAAAGTTTCACCATAATCAGGTTCAAAATCAAGGCATATAAAGAAAGGATTCAAGCCCTAACAACACATGGGAAGCTGTCAGTTGATTTGATACATCTTTGAGCATTCAACCACAAATGATTTCAGTTTAAATGGATCAATTGATGGCTTCCCCTGTATTGTTAGAGGTAGCAGGTTCAAATCTTGCCAAATAACACACATTTTCCTAACAAAAAATTCTCAAAAAAAAGTTTAATAAAATATACTGTTTAATTAAAGAACAAGGTATCTACTCAAATATGAGTATCTGTTAAAAAAAACATTGAGCAAATAAATTAAAATATGTCGGTTGTTAATCTCCAGAAATTTCTCTTATACATGTGTATATATTAAAATATAAATATCAGCAACTATATTATGAAATTTATAGTATGATGGAAATATTCAAAATAACTGCTTAATAAAATAAGATTTTATAAATTGGAATTTGCATGGCATATTTATCATATAATTATAAGTAACATTTGGTTAATACCAATTTTATTAGGTCTACAGCTATACCGTGTTGAATACACCGGTTCCCGTCCAATCACCGAAGTTAAGCAACATCGAGCCTGATCAGTACTTAAATGGGTGACCATTTGGGAATACCAGGTGCTGTAAACAAAGACCAAGAATGGGCCACCAGTCCTCCAGGTTTGGGGGTTGGGTGCAGGGTTAACAACCCTGCCCTGTAAAAAACAGTTTGTTACAGAAACAGCAACAAAAAGTTGCTACCCTATGCACCATCTGGGTGTAATGGATAAATGATGATGATGATGATGAATGAATGATATTACAAAAATTGACTTGTCTAATAGCATTTTAAGTTTTTGGAACACGCAATAAGGAAGGAGTGGGTGGAGAATCTGATACTCACAGGACAAATACAAAGAAAGTGAGATGGGCAAAGGCAACACACGACATGACATATTTGATGAGCTTGAACAAGTGAAAGGCAGAGCAGGTTTGGGTGAAGTAAAAAGAGAAAGGGTGTTAAGAAGTACAAGGAAGAGGCAGATCTGGAAGGTCATGTAATCCCATGTCCTGAAGGGTCATGGCACATAGAAAAAGAAAACTCATATCTGAAATATTATATTACATAAAACCATTAATTTTCCAGAGTTAAGTGCCATGTGTGATACATGCTTGGGCGATCATGTCTTGAAAGAAACAGTAGGTTGCCATAACTTTCTGCAGTAAACTGATTGCCAACAAAGTCTATAAAACCCAATCTATACTGCTATTTAAACTACAACTGGAGGAAGAAGCGATGGATTAATACCTTTCCTAATGGATGTGCATTGTGGTACAGTGGATATCGGCTCAGAACGAGAAATTGGAGGGCTGAGTTCGAATTTCAGTTGAATTCATTGCATTCACTTACGCACAAATACCCTTGGGAAAGGTATTAATCCAATTCTTCCTTCCAGTTATGGGTTAAATAACAGGAGAGATTGAGTTCTATAGTCTTGGCTGGCAACCAGTCTACCACAGAAAGCAATGGCAACCAACTGCGGGATAATCTTCTGCCCAGCCAGTCATGTTTCTTTCGAAACATGATCGCCTAAGCGTGTCTTTCACGTATGGCACTTAACAGACTGAATGGTATTTGTTCATAAGTAGATGCAACAAATTCATCTGGAAGAATCCAAGAAACACTTGATGCAAAGGGTTACAGACAGAGAATTTTGTGTGAGCAGTAAGTGTAAGAGGCACTATTTATGAGGACATGTGGGAAAGATTACAATTAACCCTAGACTTGTTCAAATTAAGATAGTAGAAGTCAGGAAAGCATCTGCTTGGGAGTTGGTTCCACAAAATACCAAAACAAGTTGTTGTTCAAGTGTAACTTACTTCTTACTCATGGAATACAAAAGGAATGGTGGGATGGTGGGATGGTGGATCTTAGCTGTGTGGGTTAGAGCTGGTGAAATTAAAGAATGTAGCTCATAAAAAAAAAATTAAATACCTGGGAAGTGTTACAACAGAAGACAGAAAGTGCGACACAGAAATCTGAAGGCAACTTGGCATGGCGAAGGAAGCATTCCAGAAGTTGAGCAAAGTGATAAGAAACAGGACAATTTTGCTAGAAACAAAGAGAGTACTGGATTGCTATGTGATGTCAATTCATCAATATGGTAGTGAATGCTGGACAATATCATCAAAGTTGACGGAAAAACTTGAAGCAACTGAAATGTGGTTCTCCAGAAAGATGCTGTGAATATCATGGATTGAGAATGTGAGCAATCATGAGGTTTTGCAAATGATGGAAACGAAAAGGAAATTAATACTGAGCATTAGGAAGAGACATCTAAAGTTCCTGGGACATACAATAAGGAAGGAGGGCTTGGAGAACCTGATAGTAACAGGCCAGATACAAGGAAAAAGAAATAGGGGAAAGCAGTGGATAACATATTTGAAGGACCTCATCAGGTGGATGATGGAACGAGGGTTGCATAGTGTAACAGGAGAAAGCGTGCTAAGAGCCACCAGGGAGAGAAAGACGTGGAAAGCCTACGGATAGGGCACATAGAAGAAGCAGCTCATAGAAATGCTTTTCATATGAGTAGGGATAGAGTAGCGAGAGACTTGCAAAATTTTATCCCTTGGAAAGAAGTTATATGGATGGAAAATAATTCATCACCCACAAGGCAGTGTAGACACTTTTCTGGACTCCATCAAAACTGGAAAGTAAAGACAAAGTAGTTTCAGACCAGATATGACAACAGGAATTCTATTTTCAGTCTGACTTCACTTTTATAAAAGCCGAGCATAGCAGAAGTATCTATTTTGCCTCATTTTGTTTTTTTTTAATCCGAGAGTATTTCTTTTTTTAATCATATCACCCCAAGCAAGATGGTAATGCCACTGATGTGCAGGGGGCTACATAAGAGTAACAAGATTGGGAAAGAGAAAAGTGGAAACCACATCCTAAACAGGGAACAAGGGATGAGCCTCTTCACCTGTTCAATAGACGTGGGTGGAGTGTGAACCGGGCAATAGTTTAGTCTATCTCCTCCAATTGAAAAAAAAAGAAGAAAAAAAATAAATAAAAAAAAGGTTCGTGACTTGCTAAGTTTTTTTTTATTGCTATAAAAAGTTATTTTCAGTGACTACATGTATGAAAGCTGACATCTCTGCTATTTTAAACAGTTAAATTCATGTCAACCAGCATATAAATAGGAAAGCCTTTACTTAGAAAAAACATGCTTCCTGATAGAAGTCAAGCCCGTACTCATTTTTATAAGAATTTTTTCTAATTCTGTCAGTCAGTTAAGTGCCATTTGTGATATACGATTTGGGCAATCATGTCTCGAAAGAGACAGGACTGACTGGGCAGAAGATTATCCCGCAGTAGGTTGCCATAGCTTTCTGCAATAGACTGGTTGCCACCCAAGGCTATAGAACCCAGTCTGTCTTATTATTTAACCCATAACTGGAGGGAAGAGATGGATTAATACCTTTCACAAGTGAAATGCAATGAGGTCAACCGGAATTTGAAATCAGCTTCCCAATTTGTTATTCTGAGCCGATATCCACTGCACCACAATTTGGAGACAAGAAATAATATATTCCTTAATAAGCTGACTGAATTTTGACTTGTCATAATTTCCTGTGGTCTAATTGGTCAGGCACACTTCAGTTATAGAAGTGGTTTCCTTAATAGAAAAAAGAAATCCTGTACAATTCCTGTTGGAATTTTCTCTTAGTAAGGACCTCTCTGTTACAAGACTGGTTAACATTAATTTACTTTAAAATAACTGCTCAAACATGTGTACTCACTCAAAATAATGTTTATATTAATAACAATATATGATGGTAGAGCAGAGCAGGAAGAGTCAGATGCTTACTGAGATAAAATTTTGGGGGGCAGGGTACAGATGGTGCTGCAATCTCTGATATCAAAATAGCATCTGCATATTTCATACTGCAGAAAGACCTTATGCCCACTGCATATATGTGTATCCATGCATGCATGCATATACTCATACATGCACATCTATTTGGAAAACAAAACCTATATATAAAAAGAATTCCTTAACTATTTCACTTACAGCAATCAGCCCTTTTTTTTTCTCTCTGAATATATTGGGCTGAAACTTTTTTCATCCTGCCTCCCACTTACCAATATTGGAGAAAATATAGATTAAGTCGGAAAGCACCACAACTCAGAAACATTGGAAAACTTATTGCTTATCTAATGTCCAAAGCCTTGATTTCTTCATTCCACAATCAATTTATTGGAAGTCTTTTTTTTTCCTGAATTCATTTTCCAATAAAAGTATATTTGATCTGTAGTCAGCATCAATGTATTGTCTGCTAAAGGAAAAAAATCTTTGAAACCAGCTGTAGCCAATGGTAATAGAGTAAAGCTGAAAAGTAAAAAGGGAAAAGAAGAAAAGAAGCCTCTGGTTATAGAATGAGGCAGAGAATTTTCAAAAAGAGATTGTGTCCAATATGAAATCATTTATGAATTTTTTTTATATGTTCATAGAAAGAAAGAGTATTACCATCCAACCACTGTCTTACTAACATACAATCTTGTTTAATCATGACAATTTTTATTAAGAATTCCGGAGTTAATTACTAACAGCATTTTTATCAATACATATCATAATAGAGACACGTAATTATATGTATCCCTACTTGATAAGTCTATTTCACAAAGACAGAAATATAGTCATCAGACATTTACACCTCTAAGGTAGCTTATTGTTAACTGCAGGTATCGGACAGGAATTCAAACAGAGAGGTTGTGTCTGGCAAATCATACTGCAAAATCTTACCAAAACACAATGTTTTACTGCATGAGAAGCAAGGCAGCATAGTTTTGCAGCAGATTAAACGTTGGTTTACCATTTAATGCTTTGTATCCAACACCAACTCTAAACATTGCAGATAAGAACAGAGAAACAATACTGAAACAAAGCAATGACAATACAATTTTTTATATATAATTTTTAAATGTTATTTTTAGTGGCTAATCACATTTGAGTAGATGCTCCATTTATTTATGAAACAATGTTTTATTATTTGTGTCTGCTATTGTACCTGAATGTTTGAAAAATACTTGCACTCCCCAGCAGTATTTGAACATCCATTTCTCAGGCCAGAGGGAGCTACCTTTAAGCCTGGCACACCTTGACTAACTTGGCCATGAAGAGCAATTGGTCAGGTGAGACCAAATTTTGCACATTCAAGGAAAATTTTTAAAGATTTTTCATATATCTGCACTGTTTTGTGTCTATATGTAAACGAAGAGAATTTTAAGATGGATATATAAATTTCATTGCACAAGGAAAATTTGAGAAACTTCTTTATTTTTACAGCATACATTTTTTATGTCTGATGGGAAAAAGGAACTATAAAAATTATCTATAAGAAATTAGAGGCACAATAATTATAAGCAGGATGAATTCACTATACAGCAAATCATTAAACACTATATTCTTGCTGTGAGTCTCAAAAAATATGTAAAACTTATACATTACAGAAAATGGAAAACTGCAAATCTTGTTGTCACTAATCAAAATAACCCTATCAAATTTAAACTAGTGATGACCAATACAGTGTAACACTTTCACTGCTTAGTACAAGACTATGTTTCTTGTAATGAATCAATTACCTATATCAGTCATACCATCACCTCCTTGAGTAAATGCATCATGAGTCACATACCTGAGCCAAGTGCCACAAAAGAGCACTTAGCTACCCATAAGGAAGATTTGTATCAGTAACACAAGCACACTAGCATCTTATATAGGTCCTGTCACTGAAAAAAATCATTGTGAAAGAAGCTCCTAACATAAAACATCTGGCACACAGTATAAATCACATCTTATTCAGCAGTGGAAATGAACTGTTGAAGATTTTTTTTTTTTTTTTTTTACATAAAAGATGACAACTCAAATTCCAGTCATGCTCAACTTTCAAAACTGGAATAAATGTTACAACTATACAAAGAGCACAAAAAACTAGATCTGAAACTGTCAAACAAGAACATAAATTAACAAACACCTTTGAAAAGGGCTAAATAAATGGCTGAAAATGGTTGGGACACCAGATGATACAAACAATTCCGCACTCCCTTATTCCTACCAATGAGAGTAAAATAGAAGAATATAATGTTAGAAGGACTAAATTTAAAATTAATCATATTTCACTTACCTGTCATATTCAGCAAAACACATTTGAAAGAAAGGGTGTTGTGCAAATATATATGTGTGTGTGTGCACGTAATAGGACATAGAATCTGAACAAAAGTGGATAAATGCAAAAATGTTGAAGCTTTTTAATGACAGCACATTTCACCTTCGTATATCTGGTTATTTTATATTAAAACCAGTCAATGTCTGTTTCCAAGGTCGGTATCTTCTGGTCCAAATGAAATTACAAAACTGTGTGTGTGTGTGTGTGTGTGTATATATATATATATATATATATATACACACACACACAAATGTAAATTTATCTTAAAACACGTTTCGAAAAACCCACCGAGTATAAACACGGAGGGGGAAAAAATGGAAACAAAAAAAGAAATGAACTAATCACTTGAACATTAGTCAAAGTACTAGTTGAAAGAAAAAACTCCAAGACAAGGAAATTAACATGTAAAGCACTCAATACAATAGCAGAGCAAGTTAATAAGTAAGTAGCTAACCTCGAGCCAAGGGACCTACCTAGGTTTCACGTACTGGATCATCAGGGTAAGTTGGCCCTGATGGTCCATTAAATGAAACCTAGATAGGTCCGTTGGCTCTAGGTTAGCTACTTATATATATGGTGTGAAGAATAAATTGTCTAACATAAAAATGAAAACACAGGAATCCCTCAATTAGTGCAGCTAACGTGTACATAACTATATAAAAAAAAGTAATCTAGACACCTTCAGAATCTCCTGTAACTTTCCAGGACAGTTTCCTTGTCTAAGTTGGTAAATGCTGCCATAATCCTTGCCTTCAGATCATCTTTAGTGTTAATAAGAGTTTTGTTGATTTCATGCTCAATTATGCCCTATACATTATAATCAATGGGTTTGCAGTCTAGTGAGTGGCCAAGTGTAAGAGGTGAATGTGATCACACAAATTGTCGGACAACCATGACTGGGTTCTCCTGCTTGTGTGACACTGTTCAAAGTCCTGTTGCCAGACACAAGGTCTTTCAGCACCTACCCTCTTGACTCAGAGAAGCATTAGCTCCTCAAGGTACTTGATGTAGGCCTCCGTGTAGAGTCTGAGGTTCTCACCAACAAATTTGTGAGTTCTTTTCTCAAAACAATTAGAGTGAGTTTTCTGAGTTGCCATACCTTCATAATCACCATTAGATTCATCTGACTCTTTCCATATCCTCTGCACTGTTTTCAGATTGACACCCAAACACTCTGAAATGCTTGTATTGGATCTTTTGGTGCAAATGCCAAGCTAGAACATGCTTGCTATTTCCATATTTCTGACAAAGTAAATTGCATCATGGTACTCTTTTTCTCACAGACGCACCCAACTGACCTGACTACACTGTGCAGTTGACATATCAAAAACAATATGTGCATGCACAAAATAAAAAATTTGCTACAATTTATGCATTGAGTGTACACGTATATGCACACACGTTTGTGTACATATATCCATTATGGAGACACAAATATCCAATATTTTGGGAAATTTGTTAAACAGTTAATAACAACTTAAAAGTGCCAAAACCAAGGTAAAAAAAAAAAAAATCATCATGATCAAATTCTTTAAATATTTGAGTAACACCTTCTGTGTTGCAAGGTGTATAATCATGAGAAGTCTCTTGTCTGCAATTTCTTATTCAAATTTCAGTTAATTTAGTATGCATCTACATGTTGCCATAATTGTGTCAGAATATAAAGATGTCAGTGTCCATTTCCAGCAGTATATCATCCATAAAAGAAGACATCATAAAGATGTCAGTGTACATTTCCAGTTTTATGTCTTGTATATCATTTCCATACCATGGATATCATCATTCCCAGAAATATTTCCATTATTAACAAGTTTGTCAGATTATATCACTTACTATAAAAACAGGCGAGTGAGGCCCAGTTTTCACTTTTCAGTCTTGACAGAGTCTGAAAGCATCTCTGCGTCCTTGTTGGTGACAAATTATTTTCAACCTTATAACCTCTTCCTCACTGACAAAACCTAAGTCTCTTACTGCTCTATTGCTTTTATTCCATGGTAAATGAACTACGTTCCATCAGGTCTAACCTTCATGGCTATGACCTTTCATACTACACACGACCCCCATTCCCTTCATATTACATTGGGGAGATTTAAGTTCCACTTGAGCAGATTCTTCACACAAACTATATCTTTGTGGAACTGATTCTCAATTGGATGGTTCCCCAATCACTACTATCTGACCAGTTTGAATATAGGGTTAATTGTTATATTCCGCAATAATCTGTACCTCTTATTATGTAACTCTCTACAGCTTTGAACAGAGTGATATCATTGCTAAAGAAAGAAAACTCCTGGAAAGTAGAGATTTTCAAATTTTTCTTTCATGTGCTGCCCTACATGATATACCTACGTATCTTGTAGAAAACCAGATTCAGGAAAATGAGGTACATTTCTGCATAGATTCTTGTTTTCCAGCAGATAATATTGTGATTAATAATATTGGTGCTTCTCATACCAAGTCTAAGAAAAAGATTCAACGTATCATAAGCTTTCGAAGTAATTTACTTTTATTATAAAAAATTACTGCAGTGTTAAATTAATTCTAAAAAAGCAATTTTAGATTTTTACCTAGAAAACGATTATCATTTCTAAAATAATTTTCATCCGTATTTCCTTTGTGTTCCTTTGATAAGGAGTTAGTTAAACTCAGCTTCTTTCCTTGAAGAATTGGTGTGGAACAAAAAATCTTGATCTCTTCTAGTTCACAATTAACCAATAGCTATCCTAAATGTCTTCATAATGTGCACTTCTTATTTCTTCCTCCTTTACAACAATCTCAGTTAGAACCCTCTACCTTGAGTGTCCCTTGGGCCATATACTGGTATTCTAAATCCCTTCAAGTAACAAATGTCTACAGAAGGCTAACATGAAAAAAAAATGCAATCTATCAGTAAAATGATTTTCTTTTACACACAACGGAGATCTTATGTTGTTGACACAAAGCATTTTTAATTATCTACACTGAGTAATATCTTCTGTTTACATAACACAAAAATGTCTCATTATCCTAAATAGTATTGATTAATTGTTTTTTTTACAGTTTATCAGCCCTTTGTAGGTTATTTAAAGCCAGAAAATATTTTTATATTGTAAGAATTTATTTTTTGGGATAATGATCTAGTGATACAAGTCTTTAACCCATAGCTGAGTGAGAAGTGGATTCATACCTTTCCCAAGACTATATATAATGAATCCAACTAGAATTCTGCAGCCACTATCCATTACATTATCTGTACATCCAAGCTTACAGCAATTGTTATTCCCAACCAGGCTTGACAATGCTTAACTTTAGTGATAGTACAGGAATTGGTGTTTCCTGATATGGTCATAAGCTGTACTACATAGGTGAGATAACAATCTATGATCAATAAACATATAGATAATATATTAGATATAATGCAAAATGTTTTTTTACATAACTGTATCAAGTGTTAATACCAAACATTTATTTATTGGATAAATTTCTTTTTAAATTTAAATTATCTGACTTTAAAAATCGACAAATTTCTAATTATGAATTGAATCTGGTAACAGCTGATTGCGATGAAGAGGCAAACAGGATTGTTTTTGTACTCACCCAAAAAAAGGGGGAAAAAATAAATCAAAAGTTTGCTAGAAGGACTTTTGCGATGAAAACCAAAACTTATTAAATGGTGAGAATATTCTCTCTAACTTTCAGAAATCATCAACATCCCTAACAGTCTAATTGCTGCAAAATCATTTTAGACAATCCTTTCTTCATGTTATACCATGTATATTCTATCAAAAAGAAAACAGAAAATTATTGTTATTCCCATATCCTCCCAGTGTCAATTTAAACTGACATGTTTCCATATTTTGTAGCCATTTCACTTAGTTGCTTCTTTCTTAATTTCAGGTAAAACAAATTTGAAAATTCAATATATTTTAGTGAAATTTTATTTTCCTAAAATAAATTTGTAGGATTAATGCAGAGACATCTGTCATTTAACTGAACAAAGTTTTGTGAGGATACTGTTATGATGTTGTCATTCAACAGGATAAAGTTTTTCAATTTGCTGTTGTGACCTAGTTTTTTCTTATTTATATAGAGCTTGGCATAATTTGATATTTTGTTGTAGGAGCGGTCTACCACCTGTCAGTTGTTTTGGATTGCTTTTGTTGTGTTTATTTCTTTTTAATGCTGTATTAGGTGTTGATGATTTTCTTTTTATTGCTTTTTAATGCATTCCTGAATGAGTGTCCACTTAATTGCTTTATATTGAGTAGTTTTTGCTTAATTGCTTTTTAGTTGATTTGTTCTTGCCATTTACGTTGACCACTTTTTATATTTAGATATATGGAGAAAAAATTCTCTTCGTTTAAATTGATGCTAGGCAAATATATTAGTAACACATCACATCAAGAGTCTCACAGCATATTAGAGATGTAAAAGGGCACTATATGTACTGCAATCAGAGAAACGATGGTGTGTCATCTTCAAGTTGACTTTCCTTAGCATCGTGGCCTCCCTGTAATCTTGGCAGAAGAACCAAATATCAGATTAGTTATATTTTATCAGGTGTAAAATACACACTAAGGAATTCATCCAATGGCAGGCCAGCAAATAGACTGGCCCACTCTAATAGTGAACTGGTCTTTGCACTATTAAATAGTGCCCTAATCTCTTGGCAATTAGTTAAGTTCATCTTTTGCTACTTGACACTGTGCTACTTATTCATCAGTTTCGAGTTCAGAATTTTCCTCCTCCTATACTTGCTGCAAACTAAAGAAAAAAAGATTCCAGTTACCCTTGACATTTAGCCCATATCTGGGGGAAGAAAAAAATGGTTACATACCAAGACTATTTGTGCAAAAGTAAACAAACTTGGCTGGAATTTGAATATGGCTCATTTATTTTCCCTTTCCACATCTCTAGCCATTATATGACCCTCACATCTATGAATTAAGCCAATAGTAGTCATTATAAGGAAACATTGGCATTTTTGACAGATCAATCAGTGCTACGTTTTGCTAAAATTTATCAAGTTTCTGTTCAAGCAATATTTTAGGAAGTTATTGCTCTTACTAGTATTGATAGTGGCTTAAGAATTGATGTTAATATTTTCTCATTTATTTTAGTTGCTGCAACTAATGCCACTGTTAAAAATCCTCAAATGATGCTGTTTCTGTTATTTGATGAAGTTCTTTGTGATTCTATAGTGCCAGTCACAAGTTTCTTCAGGTGCTAGGAATTTTGAACCAAATCCTTTATTACGATCACTGGCGTTTATCATTCTCATTGTGCAAAGTCTTTAGTAGTTATAAGTTATCTCTATCTAACCAGACTATCTAAGTTACTTGTTCACCACTGCTGTAGCCCGGTATTGAACTCACAACTCTTTGTGTCAAGTCACGGGATTTAACCAATGTCTATATCCACTGGGCCATGTATCCTTAAGGACAAGAACAACTGAATTTTTGGGACTTACAAATCTAATGTTCAGTAACCATTTTTTTTACTCGAGTTCATATTGCAGTTTTTGATGTTAATGGTTTTCTCTAGTATCTTTTACTAATTAGTTTGATTTTTGTTTAATGGCATATCAACCTCTGTGATATGCCATTAAACAAATTTATGTGATTTAATGCCAAAAAGGTGGGGTTTTAAAGTTGTTGTTTTTTTAATGTTCGGTTATCATGACAAAGTTAATTTAGTCAGATTTTGATAAAAAATTTATTTTTTTATTTTAGAAAATTGAAGATGTCTTCTAGTTTTGTTTTCAAAAATTTATTGCTGGTAATAATTTTTTCCCTTCAAAAATCTATTTTGGCAATTTTATGTTTCCTTCCTAAATGTATTATGGTAATATTTTTTCTTTCAAAAATGTATATTTTTCTATAAAAGTCTATTCATATGTATATTTTTCTATAAAAGTCTATTCATATGTATATATTTCCATAAATGTCTATTCATATGTATATATTTCCATAAAAGTCTATTCATATGTATATATTTCCATAAAAGTCTATTCATAAGTATATATTTCCATAAAGGTCTATTTTTATACTTTTAAAGTGTTTGACCCCAGTTTTAGGGTTAACTATTTGCCCATAGCTAGGACCCTAACAGGTGCTACCATGCTGAGTCAGGGTGGACCTGGGAACAACAGCAATTAAGTGGTGGTTCCAACCTCCTCACAACTTCCAAATCAGAGGCCTTGCTGCCAGATGCAGTTTACCATCATACCCACGACATTTTACTAATTAGAAGGCAGTAGATAGCAATTGACATTGTATTAAATTTTTGCTGATTAAAATTAGCTGGAAATTATGGAGCCAGAAAATAGTTGCACAAGGGAGAAGTGCTAGGAAAAAAGCTTTTTTGCTTCAACAATAATCATATGATCTAACACAAAAAAAGACCAAGAAAGAAAACTTCTTCCATCATGACAATCATTGATATGTTTTCCCCCAACATAGGAAAAGGTTTTAAATCCAGCTATTTATTTAACTACAAAGTCTTTGGAAAAATGAAATCACTAAGAGACCATTTCAAAGTCTTCAGCATTTTATGTTCTTTCTTTGGTGAAGGTGAATTATGTGGTACCATTGAATTTTGGTTTTAGAAACCCCAGACAACTTTTTTTCTTTTTTTTTTTTTAATCATATCACCCCGAGCAAGGCGGTAACACCACTGATGTGCAGGGGGCTACATAATAGTGAAAAGATTGGAAAAGAGAAAGCCAGAAACCACATCCTAAACAGGGAACAAGGGATGAGCCTCTTAACCTGTTCAATCGACGTGGGTGGAGTGTGAACTGGGTGATAGATAGATCTATCTACTTCAATTGAAAAAAAAAAAAAAACAAGAAAACAAAGTGAGAAGATTGGGAAAGAGAAAGCCGGAAACCACATCCTAAACAGGGAACAAGGGATGAGCCTCTTAACCTGTTCAATAGACGTGGGTGGAGTGTGAACTGGGTGATAGATAGATCTATCTACTTCAATTGAAAAAAAAAAAAACAAGGTGAGAAGATTGGAAAAGGGAAAGCTGGAAACCACATCCTAAACAGGGAACAAGGGATGAGCCTCTTAACCAGTTCAATAGACGTGGATGGAGTGTGAACCGAGCGATAGATCTACTATTATTAAAATATTTCTTGAAAATATAGCAATTTGAGGCCCGTTAACCAAGAATATTTCTATTGGTTAAAGATGAATAAGTACTTTTTTCCCTCCACCCTATTTATTTATGACTTTCCTCCATTTTTCTATAGTAAGAAAAGACAAGGCGGCTGGTTATGAGATCCAGCAGAGATCACCAAGTGCATCATCTGAGATAATACTAAGACAAATATGAGAATTCAAATCATGATGCTGTCTTATTCACAAAGCCAATCAAGAAAGGATTCAGTTAATTTGCAATATCTCGAAACTTATTGACATAGCATTAATGTTACACATCAACCAATCTGTTAAGATCTTATTCTCCATAGATAAAGAAGATACTTACCCAGGGGGTTAGTCAATTAGCAGTGAGCTCCTGTACCTTGCAGCCATAACTCATAATGATATCTAATGCAGATTTTTTCTTTATCTGTTTTATAATACACTAGCAGTATAGCCCGGCATTGCTCGGGCATAATGAAAGCTTTAAAACTAATCTAAGGTCCTGGAGCTCAGACTCAGCCTAAAGAATATTTGTGTGAAGTTTGGTGAGAATCAGTTAAAAATCGTGGATTTGTATAAAGGACATACAGACAGATAAACAAACACACACACAAACATCTTGCCTTATGTGTGTGTATATATATATATATATATATATATATATAAAATCAATTTTCTGCACTATTCTAAGAACTGCAATCTTGAAACTTCTGAATATCATTTCTTATGTCTTTGTTTATGAGCGTATCAAATTTGATTAAAATCGGACCATTCCTATCACCCAATTTTTTTTGATTATCGATTTTTGATATTTATTGGGGGTACTTCAACACAAAACCTTGCTAAGAACACTCGCAGACGCTTATAGTACAACTGTGTAAATTTTCAAGAAAATCGGTTTAGCCGTTTCAGAGTCTATAGGTAACAGGGACACACACACACACACACACACACAGACAACGTTCCATTTATAAATAAGTTTAGATATATCACATTACCTAAATCTGTCGTTCCCATTATTGCAAAGATTTTGCTCCACTGTAACTTTGAGCTTTTGTATTATACTGTTGTAATCAACTTCTCAAGCAACCCTGCACAAAATATGGCCCATGGGCTGCATGCGGCATGTGAAACTACCCACTGTTTCCTTTAAAGGGTTTTCAAAATAACCAATATGTTGTGTCATCAAAATAAATTCAGTACGGAAAATTCAATAATTAAATTTTTAAAAAGTATGGTTTTATTTAAGCAATATTTCAATCTTTGTATCCAATTAAATTCTTTTCTTTTATGTTCCCTGTCCCTTCAGGACGTAGTCGATCATGGCTTTCCATTTCTCCCTATTCATGGTGGCTTTTAGCACGCCTTCTGTTACACCATGCAACCCTCATTCCATCATCCACCTGATTAGGTCCTTCAGATATGTTATCCGTTGCTTTCCCCTGTCTCTCTATCTATCTGGCCTGTTAGTATCAGGTTCTCCAAGCCCTCCTTCCTCATTGCATGTCCCAGGAACTTCAGCTGTCTCTTTCTGATGCTCAGTATTAATTTCTTTTTCGTTTCCATCATTTCCAAAACCTAATACTGAAGAATCTAACTTAGTATCCATTTTACTCTCCTGGATGTTTTGATTATAAATAACTAGCAGTATAGCCCGGTGTTGCTCGGGTGTAATGAAAGCTTTAAAACTAATCCATGGTCCTGAAGCTCAGACTCTTTGGACGGTGACACAAAAGACTAAAAAGCAATAGTTGTTTCCAGTTAAAACGAAACCGTAGACTGATAGAGAAATGAATGGATGTAAGTCAAATTTTGATTTCCTGGTATCGATATCAAATTTTCTGCACTATTGTAAGAACTGCAGCCTTGAAACTTCTGAATATCGTTTCTTATGTCTTTGTCTATGAGTGTATCAAATTTGATTAACATCGGACCACTCCTTCTAGAGCCAGATTTTTTCGATTATCGATTTTAAATATTTATCAGCAGTCACTCGACATAAAACCTAGCTAAGAACACTCACAGATGCTTATAGTACAGCTGTGTAAATTTTCAAGAAAATCGGTTCAGCTGTTTTGGAGTCTATAGGTAATGGACACACACACAAAGTTCCATTTATAAATAATTTTAGATTTTAGAATGGTTTATTAAGAGTTATTTTGCTAGTGTACATAAATGTTCAATAGAATTTACTTCTTAAATACAAGTTTAGTTTTCATTAGGATGCTCTCTGAAAGGGCATTACAAATGAAGAAAGACTTGTACCTATGCTTCATTGATTACACGAAAGCATTCAACAAAATACGACACAAAGAATTGATGGAAATGATAGGCAACCTCGACATTTTCGGCAAAGATATAAGAATAATCAAGAATCTCTACTGGCAGCAAACGGCCTGCATACGGACAGGTAACGACCTCAGTAGATACACAAAGATAGAAAAAGGCGTAAGACAAGGATGTGTCTTTTCACCGGATTTGTTCAACCTATACAGCGAGAATATTTTGAGGACCCTAGATGACACAGCAGGATTTATTATTGGAGGCCACAACCTGAACAACATAAGATACGCGGACGATACAGTACTGATTGCGGACACGGAAAGGAAACTGCAAGATCTCATACAGAAAGTAGCAGTGGAGAGTGACAAGAAGGGACTACAAATAAACTTTAAGAAAACTGAGTGCATGGTCATCAGCAAAAGATACAACCCAAAATGCCAAATACAGGTGGGGGATAACAGAATCAAACAAGTCCAAGAATTTAAGTACCTAGGAAGTGTTCTAACAGGAGATGGAAAGTGCGACACGGAGATCCGAAGGCGAATTGGCATGGCAAAGGACGCGTTCCAGAAGATGAGCAAAATACTAACACACAGGAAGATCTCAATAGAAACGAAGAAAAGAGTGCTAGACTGCTACGTGATGTCAGTTCTTCAGTACGGCTGTGAATGCTGGACAATATTCTCGAAAATGAGGAAAAAACTGGAAGCGGCCAAAGTGTGGTTCTACAGAAGGATGCTACGGATATTGTGGAATGAGCATACAAGCAACGACGAAGTGTTAGAAAGAATGGCAACAAAAAGGAAATTGATGCTGAGCATCAGGAAGAGACAACTGAAGTTCCTGGGACATGCAATGAGGAAGGAGAGCCTGGAGAACCTGATACTGACTGGTTAGATAGAAGGAAGGAGAGACAGAGGAAGGCAGCGGATAACATATCTGCAGAGTCTGATCAGGTGGATGACGGAACAGGGGATGCCAGGAGCAACAGGAGCAAACATACTAAGAGCCACAAGGGATAGGGAGACGTGAAGATCCATGATCGCCTACGTCCTGAAGGGACAGGGCACATAGAAGAAGAAAGCAAGCATATACATTTACTATTTCTATGTCATAATTTCTAAACTTATCTAGCAGCAAAAAAATAAGATAAATTTTGTTTGTCAAATGGTTATGAGGGCCTACCAAAAAAAACAACAGTTCATAGTAAAAATAGTCCACAGGTAAAAAAAAAAAAAAAAAAAAGTTAAGAACCAACATTCTGGAGTTTCTCCTTAAAACTTCATCATAAGTGTCAGTTATTTAAGTATTTAAGTTTTAATCAAATAAATTTTACAAACTGTCTTTTTATTTTATAATCTGCGTATTTAAGAAAGCAGGATTAAATAATTTTTTTATTATTATATACTTTACTATTTTAACTCCTCTTGGTCTTGTGAAACAAAGATGCCTGTTCTAATCTTATTTATTTAAAAATACCACAAACTACAGTCCCAACTAATGAAAAGTGTTTTTAAACAAAAGATATATTTAAACGATTTAAAACAACAAACTGTTAAAATCCATACATATCATGAACATTTTAAGAAAAATTTATCATCTGAAGATATTTGTTTCCAGTGAAAAAATAGAGACTTTGTTTTCTTGAAATTGTATATATTGTACATTTTTCAAAGAAACTGGCTCAGAATTTTGACATGAGTCATTGTCATTATCTCACAAGTTATTCAGATGACTCTTGTCATCTTGCCAATAAACCAAATCTCAGTAATAAATTCAATGCCACACAAACATCTGCACAGAGCAGATAAAAAAAAAAATCTCCTTGATCTTTCCTAGGCTGTCAGTGTCTATGCATGTACACGAAGAATTAGCATATCTGTCCTGAGATTGGTCCAGACAGTTACTGATTCTTTGTATTGCTGTGACCACAATGTTTCGATCAATCCATTCATTCTGAAGTGCATAATGGTGACAACAACAGGGATGCAGTGAGTTCAATTGTCTTCACAAATCTTAAAATATTAATGGCTCTTTCTAAATTTCTAGACAATAGCATACATGTATTTTGTTCTACATGAAACATATTGAGCTGTTTTCCTATTTATAACTCAATTGTCACTGACTATAGCAATCTTTGAATTTACAAATAAAAAACATTAACAAAAGACAAATCAACTTAATACATGAATTAAACACCTAAATGAATGTTGATGGTAATATTAGCCGCTCACTTAGAAGGAAATATTCTTTATTCCTTGACTGAGCATCAAGTTATATTTATGATTGAAATTTATCAAATCATTTTTCTGAAAACAATTTTTTTATCACTCTAATATTGATGAAAGCCTCCTTCCTAACTTTTTGTTGGAAAAAGTGTGGCGTATCAAAATCTTGATTATACCATTACTAGCAGTATAGCCCAGCATTGCTCGGGTGTAATGAAAGCTTTAAAATTAATCCATGGTCCTGGAGCTCAGACTCATCCTAAAGAATATTTGTGTGAAGTTTGGTGAGAATCGGATAAAAATTGTGTATTTGTATAAAGGTCATACAGACAGATAAACAGACACACACACAGAAACACACACACACACATATATATATATATATATATATATATATATATATTATGCAACCTTGAAACTTCTGAATATCATTACTTATGTCTTTGTCTGTGAGTGTATCAAATTTGATGAAAATCTTGCCTTTTATATCTATAATCGATTTTCTGCACTATTGTAAGAACTTGTGAATATCATTTCTTATGTCTTTGTCTATGAGTGTATCACATTTGATTAAAATTGGACCACTCCTTCTATAACCCGATTTTTTTGATTATCGATTTTCAATATTTATTGATGGTACCTTGACACAAAACCTAGCTAAGAACACTCGCAGATGCTTATAGTACAACTGTGTAAATTTTCAAGAAAATCGGTGCAGCTGTTTCGGAGTCTATAGGTAACAGATACACACAGACACAGACACACAAAGTTCCATTTATAAATAAGTTTAGATTTTTTCTTCAAGTGACATGTTATTTATTTTAATTGTTGCTGCTGTTTCAAGTCCTTAAGTGGTGTAGTCTCTCCTATTTGAGACAATACTTTGTAATTGTGCAGCACAAGTCCCTAAGATCTGAAGAACAGTTCTTGCTAAGACCTACAGACTTCATTCACTTGGAGCTGTTTTTAACCACTGATCTGAGCAAGTGGTGATATACAGCTGACAGTTTAGATATTTCTACGGATAGGCATATCAAAATCTCAGTATAACAAAGTTATTTAACAGAAATCAGGATAATTTTGGGGGATTTGTAGTGATTCTATGTTCCAGAAAAAAAAAATTGAAATATAGTTCACTTACAAAAATTTGAAAATTAACACTTCCATGTTGGAATCAGGCAAAGTGAATTGTTACATTTGTTTAACAGCATTTTTAAATACTTCTAACAGCCACATCCTATTATGATAACCGATTAGGCATTTACTGTTGCAGGACACTTATGGAAAGTGGTATTAAATATTCACCAAGTACTCATTAATGTACTATCTTAACCCTGTAAAGTATAAAGCGACTACCTCAACATGATGATGAGCTTTCTCTAAGAAGCAATTTTTACATGACCAACCAGTTTTAAAATTTGGAGCTGTCCTCCAAAACTGGTTTCCAAATTTATCCTTTTCGGTAGCATATTGCATAGACAGCATAATTATTGTTATGACCAATAAGTCAAATAGTTTTTACATTTTCTTTTACCTATACATTCTTTAAAAATAAGAAATCAAGAAAATATTAATATTTGACAAAGATTTGCTGAAAACTCTCTTTAATCAGTTACCTGAAAAAGATATTCTCTGGATATCTTACTTTAATATCTGAGTGTCATCATATAGCTGTGTACAGTCCACAAAGCATAATAATATAAAACAACTTTTAATGAATTTTTTTTTTTTATAAGCATTTCACCCCGAGCAAGGCATGTCACTGCCACTACTGTGCAGGGGGCTATGTAGAGTGGAGAAAGGCTGATTAAATATAGGAAATAACAGAGGGTGGGTGATAGGCGGGTGAGGATACCGAGAATGAGGGTTGGGTAGATGAGAGTGTTGTGAGAATAGTTGGGAGTTAGTGTGATAGGAGGTGTCTATTGACCCTACATTTAAACACCTGGAGATTGTAACTGTCGGGAAAGCAGACTTGTGGAAGGGAGTTCCACAGGCGGGAAGCGCGAGAAAAGAAGCTGTTGGAGTAGAATTTACGGTTACATCTTATTTGTTTAACTGTAAAAGGGTGGGACCTAGTTGCTAATCTAGTATCTCGTGTAAATTCGTGCTTAGGCGGCACCAGTGAATTCTTTTATGAATGAAGTAAAAGTTTTACAGAAAATAGTTTTATACTTCCTTGTTTTCTCATAGAAAATATCAATGTTGCTGGTGGAATCAATTCAATTTTGTCACATTTATTTGTTTCTGAAAACCTTAAAAATTTCACATTGATCAGATTATCTCTATAAACAACTTCTTTCCTATATAACTATCTATCATGCTCTGTCCATAGTATAGAACAATCTTAATCAACCCATGTTTTCTGAAGAGCATACATACAAAATGACAAACAGCCTTAGCCATATTTTGAACATAGGTTATTATTATTTGAAAGCAAGAAAATCAAAGCTAAAACATGAGATAAATTATTAATAAAAAAGCTTAGTTTAAAGAAAAAACAACATTAGAAAAATTATTCAGTATTTGATCACATGGACAATACAAGCAATGGCAGCTTCAAATCTGAGGCAATGTGCCTATGATAATGAGAAGGAACTAGGCCAATCACACAGGCATCAATAGGATAAGAATTACCTTTAAAAAAAAAAAAAGTCAACATCCTCTACCACGTTTTCTAAGAAATTGGAACTCAAGATAATAAGGACTTATAAACAGTAAAGAAGTTTAGAAACAATTTTTTTAAAAATGTTTCAAACTTGCCCCTCTTCTTCCCAGTTTGTCCTTTAAATTCCTTATTATCCTTGTGTCAGTTACCTTTGCCAATGAAGAGTTGGCTGAAAGGATCCTTAGGGTTCTGTTTAAAAAACTGTTTTCCCTATTTAAAACTGTGTTTAAATTCTGTTGTATAAAGTCTTTATTCATTATATATACCGTAAGTATAACCAGCTTACTAAAAAAATTGAAATAGAAACGTTCTATCAAAGCATCACTAAATTACAAGATGAAAAACTTATAACTGTTAAACCCAAACTGAAAGATCTACTTAAGGCTGAGGCAATCAAAGATCGCCATGATAAAAGCAGAAGCTCCTCAAAAATTCTATCGAAACAATTAAAAAGTGCCAGCGCACGAACTACGCAACCACCTTCACATAATTGTAAAAAAAGCTGACAAGGCTAACATCTTTGTTGTACTTAACAAATCAGATTACAACACAAAACTCAACCACATACTCCATGACCACACAAAATTTAAAAAAATTAACCAAACCCCGACACACCAACTAAAATCTATATTTTCAATTCAATTATCTTTATTGTTAATAGCTTAAATGTTCCATGTTTACTGTGTGTTAATATTTACTCTTTGATAATGGCTTATGTGAGCCGAAAGCTTAGACCCGATAAAAAATTCAACAAATACTGTGATTTTTTGTTGTCTTTTAACGACATCACCATCAAGTATATCAGACGGTATGAACGGATCCTACACAAAATTAATAGACAAAACTTGTCTATATTATTCAATGAAACCTGCATTAATATATATATATATATATATATATATATATATATATATATGTGTGTGTATATATATATATATATATATATGATCAACATCTACTACCATGTGTTCCAAAAAAAGTGTTGTCAGATGGAACCTTTCAAAATTATGTCATGCATGGTGTCAAACCAATCCATTCAGAAATATCTAAATTATTAGATGTATGCAACCACTTTCTAAGATCAATGTTTAAAAATAGCTTTGAGTGAATGAAGCTTGATCTCAGTGAAGACCATCCTTCTTTGAAACTTGAGAACTGGTTCTGTAGAATCCAAGAACTTTACAAATTAACAGAAACGACCTAACTGCTTTTGAATTCTGCCAAAAATGGAGACTGAGGACTGGATATACAAACCAGGATATGGTAGCAATACTCCATTCTTTGTCTGGCCTGACTCTTGTAAAAATAGAGCATGGTAGCAGAAGTTGAATATTTTCTGAAGTGATTCAAGGAACTCATCGTTCTTTCTTTTATGAAGGCTTGAATATATTCTTTCCATTTCTTTTAGTTTGGATGGGAGCACAAACTAAAAACAGTTTTTTTTTGGTTTCTTTTAATATATAAAATAAAAATAAATTCGTGTTTTTGTTTATTATCATCATCATATGGAATTAAGTGAGAATAAAACATGCAACAAGGAAAGTGCCAAGAAACATGAAAATTCCATCAGAAACAAATTAAAGAGCGCTGAATTTTTATGTAATATCAATCCACCAGTATGGCAGTGAATGCTGGACAATCTCTTCACTGATGAAGATAAAACTGGAAGGAAAAGAATTACAGTTTTAAAGGATCCGGAGAAAATCAAAGGTGGAACACCTAAGTTGTTAAGACATCTTAAATAAAATAAAAATAAAAAAAATAAAAAAAAAGATGCTAGAAGCTGTAAATACTTGTCGAGCGCTATAATTACTCATGCCCCAAAAAGGCATGGTTTGTGGGTCCCCAGTTCATTTCAGTTAGGCAAGACATGTAAGAGATAAGTTCCAGATTACATTTTTCCATCACATTTCAAGGTGAGGATGAACGGATCTAAATGTTTCTGGTAATCCTTTACATACACTTTATATTTTTCCAGCAGATCTCAACAATGTTTGATGGAGTGGCGTTTTTGCTATTTGGCCTGCGACAGGTTTTTCAAAAGACGCCTGGAGAGATAACATCCTTTCTTTAGACTGACTGGTTTATAACTTGGATTCTCAGATAAAGAAAAGGAGAAAATATATTTGAAAAGCAAAGAAGGAAGTAGTTCTCTATTTCAGACTTGCATAAAGCTGCATATCATCTGTAAGTATGCAAGCCTTGCATTGTCTTTTCATAGATCTCTACCCATGCAGTTATTACTTTGTACAATTGTCCATTACATACAGGACCTATACAAAAAAAATACACCTCATGCAGAAATAAGTAAATGCTTATATAGTTTTAAGGAGTGTTATATAGGTATATATGCATTGTGGTGCAGTGGATATTGGCTTGGAATGAGAAATCGGGGAGCCGAGTTCAAATTCTAGTTGAATTCATTGCATTCACTTACACACAAATACCCTTGGGAAAGGTATTAATCCATCACTTCCTTCCAGTTATAGGTTAAACAACAGGACAGATTGGGTTCTATAGCCTTGACTGGCAAACAATCTACCGTAGAAAGCAACGGCAACCTACTGCTGGATAATCTTCTGCCCAGTCAGTCATGTTATATATATATATATATATATATATATATATATATATATACCACTGTATATGTTTATTTTTTTGGTTTTTTCTTTTATCATTTCACTCTAAGCAAAGTGAGAATGCACTATTATACAGGAGGATTACAAAGAGTGAAAGTCAGAGAAAAGACTGGGTATAGAGGGCATTGAGGAAAGAAAAAAAGATGAATGGCAGATCCATCTTTGGATTTTTTCAAGAACATCAAAATGAATAGCAGGATCACCAGACCTGATATGGCAGAAGTATAAAATACATGCTTGAATAACAGATTAATAAATGTGCAAAGGGATGTGCATTGTGGTGCCATGGATATTGACTTAGAATAACAAATAGGGAAATCGAGTTCAAATTCCGATTGAATTCCTTGCATTCACTTATGTGCAAATATCTTTGGAAAAAGTATTAATCCATCTCTTCCCTTCAGTTGTGAGTTAAATAACAGAACAGACTGGGTTCTACAGCTTCAACTGGCAACCAGTCTACCACAAAAAGTAATGGCAACCTACTGCGGGATAATCTTCTGCCCAGTCAGTCCTGTCTCTTTCAAGACATGATCACCCAACCATGTATCACATGTGACCCTTAACTAACTGATTGTAAAAGAAGAATAAAAATGTTTAATTTTACAAAATAGATAAATGTAATTTTTATCAGTGAGTTTTGCTTAATGGCATATCAACCTGTGTAGGTTATTTAATGCAAAGAAGGTGGGATTTTAAGGTATTTTTTTTCATGTTTAGTTTTAGTGAGGTTGATTTAGTCAGATTTCGATAATTATTTGTACTTTTTTGTTTATTTTAGAAAACTGAAGATGTCTTTTAGTTCTGAATTCAAAAATGTATTGCTGGTAATAATTTTTCTTCAAAAATGTTTATTTTCCTATAAAAGTGTATTTTTACACTTTCATAGTGTTTTAACCCCAGTTTGGGGGTTAACTATTTGCTCATACCTGGGACCCTAAAAGGTGCTACCACTCTGGGTCAGGGTGGACCTGGGAACAACAGCAATTAAGGGGTTCTTCCATGCTCCTCACAACCTTTCAATCAGTGGCATTGCTGCCAGATGCAGTTTACTATCATATCCAGGACCATCAGACTTTGAGAAGTATATCAGGCCAAAAACTTTTAAGCACCCTTAATAGTATATGTGTATTCAGTACATTTTACAGCAATTGCTCTTGCCAACAAGTGTTATTAAAAATAGATATCCTATGTCTATTAAATTTATTAATTTTTTTTTATAAAATAAAAAATTTTTCATCACAAATAAATATTAACTTAAAAAATGGCATTACACATTGCCAACATGATTAATGCATTTAACTTTCAAACAAAATATGATGCCTTTAAAACAATGCTTAAAATACATTTGATTTTCTTTAATTTCTCAAACCCCTGGTGATGACCCAAGTAAGTAAAAAATTTGAACCAAATACAAATTTCAGAGATTTTATTTTACATCAACAAAGCCACATTTGTAGTAAATTTCCTGCATTTTGGAAATCCTGGTTAATAAATTTAACAGACATTAAATACTTATTATTATATATATATATATATATAACCAGCTATGAGTAAAGGTAACAAAAACAACCATTCCACTATGAGATCTCATGAAAGAAAAATAAAAAAAAAGATCTACGAAAAGGTAAGAAAATGTGCTCAATGCCTCAAGAAATTAGATGAAAACAGAGACGTAGCACTAACAAACTAAACAGCAGACAGTCCTTCAAACCCAATCTCACCTGAGGTTTGCTTAGCATGAAATTCACAGTAGTCATTTGAATGTGAGTCATTGGTCACACACACACAATACACTATATACATATATATATATATCTATATATATATATATATATATATATATATATATATATATATAGAGAGAGAGAGAGAGAGAGAGAGAGTTTTCTGCAGACAGATCTGTTTCGCTGCATCACAGCTCATTAGTATGGTTAGACATCTGATTGCTTTTTACTCAGGATTGAAACCCGACCGAATTGACATCAGTCGGCAATTCTACTTCCGAGCTATAGGCACTCAGTAGAAAGAGGCAGACTTTTAGCATGTGATATATTCATACACCAGTAGTGAAAGTGTTTTAATTCATTACTGAATGAACAATGCGTATACATACACAATGATTGATCAAGAGGGTTATCATGTATGAATTAATATTTAGCCAACTTTGCTCAGTTGTAATAGATTTATCTTCAAGTTCCTTTTTATTTCATAACTCACCCTTAAGCAGACGACAATATCTCTGTTTTGGAGGGTTTGACAATGCCTTTTAAAATTTTCTTAGGATGGAAATGATATAAAGTGATCAATGATTGTATTTTAACTTTTCTTTTAGAGATAAAAGATGAAAAAAAATGATTTATGACACTATATCATCATACATGATACTCCATTGTCACCACTCAACTGGTTACTGCTAAAATAGGGTTTGAGGATTTCGATGAAACTGTTGTTTTTGGTTTTTTTTGCATGAATTCACTTTCTTACTCAGCACATTAATGGATTTTAACTGGATTTGGCAAGCTTCCTTCATTTTTCTCTATTTCTCAATTACAAGGATCTTCCATTGTCAGGCAAGAAAAAATGAGCTTATAAGATGACCAACACATATAAGCTCTCATAATTTTCTGATAGCCTTGAACCACAGAATTCATTCAAACAGGTTTTGTTGAATTCAGCTGACAAGGCCTGTTTAAATTTTATCTTTCACAATAAAAATATATATATATTTACTTAAAGGAGACAATATTTTAAAGTGTTCATAAAGTGTATAGATATCAATTTTCATAAAATATTTTATTCAATCATTTCAGGTCCAGTCTAATTCTGTGAAAACAATTCATATCTGATGTCATTGATACAATAGTCATACATCTTGATTAAATTTAAATTATAGCATTCAAAAATAAATGAAATGAAATAAAAACACCAGGATATGCCCAACAAAATACAAATGGTTCAATGCTTAAAGAATTATAACTCTGGAAAACAAGAGCATTAATGTAGCTTATGCACAATATTAAATAAAATTAACTCATCAAAAACTGATTCTAAATCTGATATCTGGATATGATAATTTGGTTAGTTATTTCTACTCTGTCAATACATGATTGGTTATTTAATGTTGAAATTAGTTATTTCATCTTGTCAGGTATGCATCTAAGTGGCGGCTATTGAGCTCAAGTGCAGGGTCAGAGTCTGAGAGAAGGCTCTGAGTCTGGACAACGACTTTTGAGAACAATCATAACCCACCTAGTGTTTAGTTTGCACAAGCTATTTCAACACTATGGCTTTTGATCTGAAGTTGATACCAGTGTTTGATGGAAGTGATCCTGAAAAGTCAGTAGTGTAGTGGTTACAGAAGGCTGAACTATTATGTTGGCTTGGCGGCATAAAGCAGATCAAATGAGTGATCATGATACACTTATTGGGAAGTGCATATGCAGTGTACCAGCAGCTGAGTGAAGAGAAGGCTGACTTTAATTGCATAAAGAAAGCCCTGTATACAGCATTCATTCTTTCACAACTTGGAAACAGTTCTTTTTGGTGGTATACCGCCGCAGAACTTGATATTCACATCTGTTGCCGGGTTGCCTGAACAAGCTGAGGAGCTTCTACTAGCCTCCGCCCAGATGGAAGAAATGGATATGTCACAAGTGCTGGCACAAGCCTGAGCCATACTGAAGAACTGCACCACAGATCTGGAGTAAGTAGCTGTAGCGCCATTGCATTGTCAGGCAAAGACCCAATCATATGGTATATAACTCTCCTACAATTGGACACTTCCATAAGTGTGGAGTCCAAGCCCAAAAGAACCATTACATGTTATCAATGCCAGCAGCAAAGGACACACTGCCCAGAATTGTCCAGGAAACAAGCAAGGGAACAAGAATTCAGTGCCATTCTCCTCCCCAAAAATGAAGCACTAGCTGTAACAAATGTCAGAATTGATTGAACACTACATGTAGCACTAATAGGTTGCATGCAGTCATTGGCATGTGGACCATGCTGTCATGTTTGGAAGATAGAGGAGATATACAGGCTCAATGCAGGTGGAAACCCATTAAAGTGTTGTTGAGTCGGTGATTCAGCTTGGCATGGGCACCCAATTGATGTAGAAGCTTTAATTGTGGACAGAGAATTGCTTGGTCTGAATGCAACCAAACAGCTGAGTGGTCTGTCTATGACCAGCAACAATGAAGTAAAATTTCCCCAGTGCAATAAACCAACCTGTGCTGCAATCACCAACAATGAACTAGATTTTTCCAGAGTATGCCAAGGACAAACTGTTGTGGACCCAGGATAGGTTCGAAAGAAAAACACAAACTCAAGTATTAGCAAAATATGTATTTAACGAGAGAACAAACACAAAATATGTTACACATCAGTTGGACTGCCAAGTATTAGACTGGGGTGACTCAACTCAACTAAACTTAACCCATCTCAACCCCAAGAGGCATATTCTCCTGGTATTCATAATAATAGGAAGAGTTCATTATAGACCAAAAAAGGATCAGTCCCATAACACAAGCAAATATGGATCACCTCATGGAAGTGGTCCGGCAATTCGCCACCGATTGGATTAAAAAACAGGCTTTTGAAATATTCCACCCCTGCACAGATTCGAGAAGAGTATGATCAGGTGTTACAGGTGTGGCCGGCTGCTTCCATGCACTGAAGCTGAGCTCAGACATCCAGAAGGTTTGATCTAATAGCCATTCTACAGGAAATTAAACAAAAGGTTTGCCTTGTTATTGACTACTGCAAACTCCATGAGTACATAGACATATATATGGCCAGCATAGACATTTGCTCACAAAAGTTAATGGTGTGGCGACAGCAAAGATCAAATGTCACTGCGTTGAATCTACACCAGGCCTATCTGCAAGCACACATCAAGAAATCTCTGTGGCCATTCCAGATGGTAGTTATGAAGGGGAAAAGGTATGGGATTCAGGTTTTACATCACATCCTTGATCATGTGGTCCATTTTTAACACTCTGATGAAGCAGGATCAGACTTAACACTGCTACCTCTTCATATATCAACATCTTTATTAGTTAGAGCGTGTGTTCTGCAGTCCATGTCAAGGAGCATTTGTACCAGTTTGAATTAACCAGCAAGGTCCCAAAACACTGAAAAAACAGCGCACATGTGTTAGGATCACACATCTGGGAGGAATTTGGAAAACTGTGATAGTGTCATTTGAAGAAAAAAAAATTAACAGAACTACATTTGACTTTTGACAAAAGCCCTCTTTACAACAATACTTCAATAAAACCTGGTCTACAAACTGATTTCTTCCAAATTTTACATATTCTATGCATAAGAACCCATCCTAAAAATATTGCCGGCATTAAATAACCCGTGGAGGTTGATATTCCATAAAACAATAAATCAATGAAACCAAACTGTCAGCAAAAAACCTCTTCACAAAAATACATCACTGAAACCTGATCTACAAACTAATTTCTAACCAAGAATGTATATTCTATTCATATGAATCTATTGTAAAAATCTTGTTGGCATTAAATAACCCATTGAAGATGATACACCATAAAACAAAACAAACCAGATCAAAACTGTGATCTTCAAATCCTTTGATGGATACACAGAGACGCAAGCAGACCATAAAGTAAATGAGTGTGTCCAAGCATTGCATTTGTATATAGATTTCAAAGTGAGAAATTCACACAAAGAAATTGAGGCAATGCTATTCGCTCTCTCTTGCTCAATGCATTTGTGTGAAAATGTGTTTATTGATAAATGTCAGCAAAGAAAAGAGATGAGTAATGGTCAGGAAGCTTGAATGCAGGGTGAGAATGGGGGCTCACATTGGGATCTGACCCGCAGATTCTAACGGATTATCCTGAAATGGTCTATTAATGATGAGAAAGCTTTGACATCACTCACTTTTTTACCCTCATTCTCACTTTCTTATTTCAAATTCCAAACTGAATCTTCCTTTTTCATCCCCATATTTCTAACTCACTTGCTCTCTCTTTATTCTCTTCAACCCTCATTGTATTTTTACCCCTTCCTCTTTTTTTTTTCCACTCTCTCGTCTTCCCCTTCACAATTTTCCAGTTGAACCATCTTTTGCTCACCAACCTACTTGTTGAATTCCCAATGTATTGGGAACAGAATCAATAGCTCTTCCAGCATTAAAAGAATCAAGATGTTCCAATGCCTCAAAAATAATCACCCATTTGCTACCTAACAACGTAACACCAATTAAGAACTGAAGACAACTTTATTTTTACCATGAGAGTGACTGCTCAAAATTCACATATGGACTCACCCATTTTGAACTAACAAAAATTAACCATATTTCTTTTGCTAAATACTCAATATGTAAGTTGATTATTATTATTATTATTATTTCTAACATCACCCAAAAGTAAGATAACCTTTATTAATTTGCTGTATCCACTCAGGATACAGCTCTCCCAAAACTTCTTATTCTTTCTTACTTTAAAAAATGTTTGCCCTTTACTATTCCTTTCAGTGTGTTCTACTATCCATTTCAGTCAGTTAAGGGCTATACGTGATACAAGCAGTAGGTTGCCAGCCAAGGCTATAGAACCTAATCTGTCCTGTTATTTAACCCATAACTGGAGGAAAGAGACGGATTAATACCTTTCCCAAGGGTATTTGCTTATAAGTGAATGCAAAGAATTCACTGGAATTTGAACTCGGCTCCCCGATTTCTTGTTCCGAGTCAATATCCACTGCACCACAACTCACATCTGCCATCCAATTTGCACAAGCTTATTTGATAGATTACTTGCTGTTTACCTCTGCTCCTGTTGCTTGTCATATATCTTCAGCATGTCAAATTCTCATCTTTTCTTTTTCATTAAGTTTCCCCAGAAATTAAAATTGTTATTTTCTGATTCTAAATACAAATTTCTGTTTAGCACCCATTTGACATGAAAATTTTCTCATTGTGCACAAATTCTATTTGTGGCATTCTCACTATCCTTCTGAAGAACCAAAAGTGTTGTGTTAAGTTTCTTCTTCATATATGAGGAAAGTATCCATATTTGCTTATGTACAAGAAAGTTGATAATCACAACGCTGTTCAGTATTCTTTTCTCTTTTTTTAACAGAATTTTCTTGTTGCTTTATACCTTGTTTATCTTTTAGAAGGCAGCTTCCATTATTTCTATTTGTCTTTGGATTTCTGCCACGTTTTAGATTGTCTCTCATAACACTTCAATTTCTGTACTTGCTTAAATCTAATGTCTCGAATTCATAACTCACATTTTTGGCTATCCAACTTGATAATAATAATGCACTTCTTGCACTTGATGTCCTTTTTTCTCACTTTCCTTTACTCAAAAATCTACAAATTCCTCTTTTCTTTCTGTGTACTATCAACACGGTATCATTTTTTTATCTTATGCTGTTAAAATTGTGTCCACTAAGAATAAATCATGACAGAAATTTTACTTATCTAAGGATCATGTTGCTGTATAATTTGAGTAAATCTCATGAGAAAACATTTTTCAGTTACATCATTTTTGGTTCATTTTCTTTTTCTATACAGGTGGTTTGTTTCTTGTAAATACAGATTACTCAAATATCTTTTCTAAATAAAGCAAGTTTCCCTCGTAATTAAAACAGGACCTGATTCTCGAGCAACCATTGTGATGTATTTAAAATCAAGTCCAGATCAACGTCACTCCATTTTAACTACCAAAAGTTTCATGTTTTTTTTATAATATTTGATTAGCAATGAATATATCAAGTTAACACTTTCAGATATTATTATATGTAACAAAATTTTATTACACTAAAGTATGAAGAACATGAATATAAATACTTGATGTACTTGAATTTTGTAGATGAATATTTAGATCATCGTCATTAAAAGTTCACAAGAAAGTCATCCACACAACAGCCTATTAAATTTGGTTACTACAAAAGTCAGACTGTTCTGGACTAGACTTGACACATATCAGAGCAGTAGCTATTGACTCAGGGTTTGCTATCTTATTTATCAAGCCTTTGCTTCTAAAAACAATTAGTTCTTTATACTGAGCCTTCATATTCTGGGAACAAATTGAATCAGGTTTCAAGAAAAATTAAAACATTAATTTAAGTATAAAAAATAATAGAGCTTTATGGTTTGTTTTTTGTATACTGATTCAACCCAAGCAAGACAGGACTGCCACTGGTGTGCCAGGGGTTACAGTGACAGAGAAAAAAAAATGGTTTGTTTGTTTCGAGGTTTAACAACCTATCAATCCTTATGGAATCATTTAAGGTCATAACCAATGATTTTTGGATAAGGTTATTTTTACAACATTTTTCTTTCTGAGTATCAAGATTCATTGAGATTTGATTTTACGAGCAGGGTCCCCAAGTCCTACCCTTGTTATTTAACCCATAACTGGAGGGAAGGGATGGATTAATACCTTTCCCAAAGGTACCAGTGCTTAAGTGAATGCAGGGTAATCAACTGGAATTCGAACTCAGCTCACCGATTTCTCTTTCCGAGCCAATATCCACTGCACCACAACGCACATCCATCACTATACACTTACAGCACCTGGTATTCCCAAGTGGTCACGCATCTAAGTACTGACCAGGCTCAACGAAAAAAAAAAATGGAAAAATGCACAGAGGATGTTGAAGAAAACCTATGAGATGAGAATAAAGGAGATAGAAGATGGCAATTCATGTTGCATTTAAACTTTTGAAGATTGTAGCTGTCAGGAAAGCAAGTATGCAGAAAGGTGTTCAACAAGTGGTAAATGGGAGAAAAGAAACTGTTAGAGTACAAATAGGGGTTACATTTGACTGTTTTGATGGTAAAAGGGTGGGACCTAGTCGTCAATCTAGTAGTACCAGTAAATTCATGTGGTCAGGGCACCACGGAAATGAAAGAGATTTTTGATAACTTCATCCTCAATTGATTTATTGCATGGGGTGTGGGTATTGAAGGTGAAAGAATATAGAAACATTTAGCATTTCAACAGTAAAATGATGAGAGCTTTTAATCTAGTACGGCATTTAAATTCATAAAGTTTGTGTACCATAAAGTAAAGTTCACCAGAACAATTACCATGCATGGATTTAGAGAAAAAAGGTACATGGAAGCTACATTACAGCAGTAGGAAAGTGACTGAGGCCAAGATGCCAGGTCAAAACCAATGATATTGCAGATTTTTCTTTAGACTTCTGTCAATGATCTCCAGACATAACAAGAGCACCGGACCATAAATGCCAAAAATATTCAAACCATGGTGGACTCATGGAAGATTGATTCAGGAGATCATTTTTTAATTGATTTCATTCCATGCAATACAGTAAAGCTACTAACACAAGGGGTTACTGGGTGTGAAAAAAAATGGAAACATTATTAAGAACTGAGAACAGGAAAAGAGTGGTCAGAAAGATGGTAGACAACAACTGAAATAACATTTAAATTTTTGAAGATCAAAGTTGGCTGGAAAATATGGATGTGGAGAAGAGTTGGACACAGGAGATGTGTAAAAAAGAAAATTAGCATAGAGCTTATGGTTACGTCTAGCCAACTCAATAGTAAATTAGTGAGACCTAATTGTCAGTCTAGTACTGCACTTAAATTCATCAAGTCTAGGAATCAAAGTAAAGAGTTCATCTATAAAAAAAGTGTGGGATGGCAAAGGGATAGTGATTGATCCAAAGATTCCAAGTCAATTCCAATAATATTGTTGATTCTTTGGTTTTATCAAGACTCTCCAAATATCTCAAGGAGCCCTAGTCCATATGTGGCAGCAATATTTTAAGTATGGACAAATGGTAGACTAATAGATATGCAACATGGATTCTAGAGAGAAAAATTGTCTAGCATGATTTAGTGAACCAACTGTTTTAGCAGCAAACCTAGTAACAGATTCCATATCGTCTTTCCACTTAATCTCATTCAAGAATGTTTGCCCAAATAATACACAATGTGTCCCCTTCTTGAAGGCTAACATCAGATCAGATAAAAAACAGAAAAGGCTTTCTCATTTGATTCATAGGGAGTAGTTTTGTTTTGCAGAAATAATATTTCAGTCACAAATGGTTAATTATTTTTTTAATAAGATTAATCTAATATTACTATTCTAAGTGTGGTGTCATGATTCCAAGTCCTGTAATTCTTAAGTTAGGTTAGTTGATTTTATATGTTAATACTTCCTGAGTTATTTAATGATGAATATTATACAGGGATGTGCATTTTGGTGCAGTGGATATCAGCTCAAAACGAGAAATCAGGGAGCCGAGTTTGAATTCCAGTTGAAGTCCTTGCATTTACTTACATGCAAGTACTCTTGGGAAAGGTAGTAATCCATCTTTTCTCTCCAGTTATAGGTTAAACAACAAGACAGATTGGGTTCTAGGGTATTGGCTGGCAACTACTCTACCACAGAAAGTAATGGCAACCTACTGTGGGAAAATCTTCTGCCCAGTCAGTTAGGTCTCATTTGAGACATGATCACCCAAGCGTGTATCACGTATGACTGACTGACTGGTTATATATGGAAAGAAGCAAATGCTGATCTTAACACTTAGTCATAATGGTTAAGTTTGTTAATCATTACTCTATCTGGAGGTCTCTTGGAAATTATTTCACTCCAAAAATGAACTACAAATGATTTTGCTATAAAAAAGATAAAATAATATTACGTTGGTTTAGTTGATTTTATAACATGCCAATCCTTGTGGATTATTTTCATATTGAATTTGACATTGTAAAACCAGTGAAGGTCAAACACCCTTTACAGTTCTAAATAGTATCAAACATCAAGGCACCTACATAAGGCATTAGGTTTATAGGTGAACTATGTGTTCTGCAGCTATACCAGCAGAAGGTGTCCCTAGGGTAGGATAGCTTGACAAAGGCCACCTGATATAGAGTAGCACCAATATGAACTGAAATAATCTAAGATTTTATTTTTGTTTTAAACAAAAAATGTTTTAAAGAAAGTGCTACCTATACACTAGTATTTAAAGGTGTGAATATACTGCAGTTAGATTTTTGTTTTTTACCCATTTCATCATCAAATATGATCCTTATTCAAAACTATAAGTATAGCCCGGGATTGCTCAGGTGTAATGAAAGCTTTAAAACTAATCCATAGTCCTGGAGTTCAGACTCTTTGGACGTTGGCACGAAAGACTAAAAAGCAATAGTTATTTCCAGTTAAAGCGAAACCGTAGACTGAAAGAAAATGAACGGATGTAAATCAAATTTTGGTTTCATGGTATTGATATCAAATTTTCTGCACTATTGTAAGAATTGCAACCTTAAAACTTCTGAATATCATTTCTTATGTCTTTGTCTATGAGTGTATCAAATTTGATTAAAATCGGACCACTTCTTCTATAACCCGATTTTTTCAATTATCGATATTTATCGGGGGTACCGCGATACAAAATCTAGCTAAGAACACTCACAGACGCTTATAGTACAACTGTGTAAATTTTCAAGAAAATTGGTTCAGCCATTTCAGAGTCTATAGGTAACGGATACACAGACGCACAGACAAAGTTCCATTTATAAGTAAGTTTAGATGCATAAAAAATATCTCTTAAACCATTGATGCTACTGCAAATATATTTACTCTTGACCCATATCAAAGGTGAGTGGGCTCTCGAACAGGCCATGCATTATATCGAAGTCAAGTAAGAGCTATATGCAGTGTTTTACAAAGATAAATTGTTTACATACAGCATGCAAGCATATAACTCACACACAATCTTTCTGTATATCTTAACATTTTAGAAACTGAAAGAAAATCTTAATATTTATGTATAAGAGAGTGAGGTCATTACTCACTGGGAGATTTACAAATATGGCCTTGTGACAAAATTGATGTCATCCAAAATATGTATAAATGAATGACTTTAGGTCTTTGAGTAAAACATTTAGCCTAGAACTGAAGTGTGTGTGTATATGACAAAGTGTTAGAGGTGAACATGTGGATACTCATGTGCAATAGAGTGCATACATCAATAGTGATATTAATTTATCAGCATGAATGCATATCTGTGTGCCAAAGATTTTCTGGGTTTATGTAAAATCTCAATGTATAAGTCGATGTCTGTGTGTGTGTGTGTGTGTGTGTGTGTATGTGTGTGCATACATGTGTAAAAACTTAAATAGATTAAATTTATTTATGATCTTAATTTCATTTATTTTTTTTTTAAACTGAAGTTGAGAAAATAGAGATTTATTTTAGTTATGGATTAAAATCCATGAACAAAAAGAAAATAACAGCAAAAATAGATGAACTCTTTCATAGATTTTAGGACTTCATATAAGCATTTATATGTGTATGAACAAGAGAGAAAAAATCTGTTTACCAAATATGAATGCCTGTTTTATGTATAGGCACATTTTAGGGAGAGGAAAAATTAAGGTGAAAGTATTTAAAAAGAAAGGTGTATATATATGCTCACAAAGAGTTGTTATGGTTAGGTTTTTTATTTGAGTGCAATTTAATGGTTTGCATGTTTTAGAAAGGGTTTGAATTAAGTGAAAATTTGTAAGCAAAAAAAACAATATTTAGAATACATTAAAAAAAAAAAAAAAAAAAAAACCTGAAATGTTTCATAGAAATCAATCCTAATCAGGAAATTTAAATAAATTAAACTCTTAAATTCCCCATGCTAAGTTTGGAACAAACTCAACAACACCTGAAATGGGTGGGAAAAAAAAAAAAAAAAAAAAAGCATAAAGAAATTTACCAAAAAAGGAAAAATTTGTTGAATTTTTAAAAATTTTTCTTTGAGTGAAAAATCTAAGCATGTTTGTTTGAAATGTCAAAATAAACTTAAAAAAAAAGAAAGAAATGTACTACAAGTACTAAGAAGAACAAAAAAAAAGGGTAACTAGGATATAAGGTAATGAATAATGATAAAATAAAAACAGAATTGAGAAATGCAGATGCCCATGTAGTCCAGGGAGACATTTGGGAGATGTAGATGCTCACATGTGTTTATTGTAGGGTGGCCTCAACTGGGAAATATAGCTGGAAATGTTTGTGGCACCAAGAACATGAGTGTTGTCTTGAAAGCAACCAACCATCTTCAATATCTTGAGAATTGGTTGCGCAGACTTTATGTCACTTGTCAGCCAATCAGAAAGGACATCATTAAATATGCAGAAGCAAACATTTTGGATGATATTCAATCAACAGTAGGACATTGAATCATGTTTTATATTTTGTGTAATGCTCACATTTATCGTAACAATTCTGCCAATTCTTTAAATCTTTTGAAGTGTTTTTTTTTTCATAAAATATATAGCCTTGTATGTCAGTCTCCACTCACATAAAGAATTTGGTTTACCATTGTTTCTGGTTCTTCAAAGATTTTAAATCAGCTTTGAAAGTAACATATCAGATTGCATTTAAAATTAAATAAGATTTCAGCATCACATTATGTACAAAACCATTGAACCAATTAAAAGTTTCTACAAAAAAATGAAATATCACAGTTCTTTAGTTGACATTTAACCTTCCTTGAACATAAAGTATACTAAATTAATTTCCAACTGCTTGAAAAAATCAAACAAGAACCTGGCAGAAATTTTTATTAGTTGTTCCATCCACACAGCATTTAAGACTATACCACTACATGATCATGTTTCTATGTTTTTTTTTTTTTCCTGGAACCATATAAACTTGCAAGGATGATGCAAAATTGAAAATGAAACCAACACTCAGTTCAATGTGCCAAAATTTTGTGTCTTAAATTATGAAAATACTACTTACTGAGAAGCCAATTTTAATTTATAAAAAATTTTCTTAAAAAAATTTTTAAGCAAATAGGTTTCTCATGTCCAGTAGCTATTATTGCTCTTTCCAATATTCACCAATTTCTCTTTCCGAGCCGATATCCACTGCACCACAATGCATATCCGTCACTAAATGCTTACAGCACCTGGTATTCCCAAATGGTCATCCATCCAAGTATTGACCAGGCTCAACGTTGCTTAACTTCGATGATCAAGTGAGAACCGGTGTATTCAATGTGATATGGCCGTCAGCCAATTTTTAGAGTAACATCCTGGTTTTGTACCGACTGACAGTATGGAAAAACTTAGTTGTCTTAAATTAATCCAATATATCCTAAAGACATCCAAAGAATTAATAAGCTGCAAAGAATTAACCCATACCACTCATGCTATAACAATATTGTAAATATAAATGGCTGATAATGTAATATCTCATCACAGTAATACCGATTCTCAAAAATACAGAATTGCTATCAACTGGAGCAAGAAAGTGTCCAGGATTCACCAATGTAATGGCTAACATGAAAAAGAAAAATAACAGAATGGAGATAAGAAAATATTTTTCTTTGTACAAAAAATAAATAAATAAATACTTCACTTGAAACCTAAATATATTATCTATGTTTGCTTCTTTATAGACAAGCAAGTGTACTCCTGTTGTCAAAATTGATGGGAAAATATTTGAAAGGATTATTAGCTGTTTCCTCATAGGTTACCTCCTCTGAGTGTTAAGGCACTGTTACAGCAAAGATGCCACATGTGCTTTAATAACTGGTAGTAAACAGAATGAACTGAGCCAATACTACCTCAGTATTTTTTCTCTCTCTCTCTATATATATATATATATTTATATACAGAGAGAGAGAGAGAGAGAGAGAGAGAATATATATATATATATATATATCTATATATATATGTACATTATCTTACAGAAAAGTGAAAGAACATGTAGATTAAAAAGCCACTGTTCAAGCATTTAGTTTTATAAAGAGTGCTTAATACAGAGTAGAGCTTAATATTGTAATCTTGCTATTGCAATGGTTTATAAAAGCATAATATCACTACACAAAAATTTTCATGTTTCAGAACAAAACTGTTCCTCTTCAGGTGATATGTTAAGATAAATGGTGAAAACGATTTTTTTTTTTATATTTACAAAAACAAATCATTTTCACCGTTTATTTTAACATATTTTCAGAGATAGGTTGAAAAATTAGTGATAAAACCATTCATGTATTTGAAAGTACGAGGTAAATTTCAACAAAGAAAATGTGGTGATTGTGCTGAGAGTAATAAGTTAGATAATTTTTTCTAATATAAAAAATGCTTTTGATTCTTGGCTGACATTTTTGATTTCAACCCATGAGTCCTGCAGTAGTTACAGATTTCTGCCAAGATGCACACAAGTAACTTGCTCACCTTGTTTCAATGCTGAAATAGTACAGCTGAAATCAGTCATTTCCACCCAGGAAACATTCTGTATTCACTGATCAAACAATTTGTATTACTGTTGATTGAAATTCACAAAATTTCTCTATTAAAACAGTTTTTCAGGAAATTAAACTTCAAGTCTGTTATCACTTTCTCTTACTGATGATTTTTTTTTCAAACCTTTTTTTTCTGGTTGTGTGTGTCATTATTTTATTGTTTTCTTTTCTAATTTTCTTGTTACAATATGCTAGCTATTTTTGTTGTTGCAACAGATGCCTTCTCTCAGTTCTGCTTGCATTGATTCCTGACATTTGACAATCCCTTCCTGATTTTCACTGCATTTCTATAGCAAAACCATTTAAATTATACATATCATGACCTTCTTCTGTCAATTTTACTTGCATTAATTCCTGATTTTCAATCAATAATCATTTAGTATACATTCATCATATAAATATAGTCCTATTCTTTCAGTCAGTCAGTCAAGTGCCACACATGATATACGCTTTTGGATGATCATGTCCCAAAAGTGACATGACTGACTGGGCAGAAGATTAAGTTGCCATTGCTTTCTGCGATAGACTGGTTACTGACCAAGGCTATAGAACCCAGTGTGTCCTATTATTTAACCCATAACTGGAGGGAAGAGACAGATTAATACCTTTCCCAAGGGTATTTGTGCGAAAGTGAATGCGAGGAATTCAACTGGAATTCGAACTCGGGTCACTGTTTGAATTAATTCTTCTCCACTGACTACCATTTTCTTGTTCATCTTCAATGCATTTATAGAGTATAAACATAATGTATATACTTGTAACATCCGTCAGTCAGTTAAGTATCACCTTGGATGTGTGGGTAGTATAATGGATAATAGCTCAGAATTTTTAATCAGAGAGCTAAATTCTAACTCTTGTTGAGTTCATTATATTCACTTAGGTGTAAATATCCATGGAAAAGGTATGAAACCACCTATTCTTCCCCAGCTATGGGTTAATTAGTAAAACACGTGTAACTAAACCATTATCTCAAAAAAAAAAAAAAAAAAAAATCTCACAATCTAGAAATATTTTCTGGCTCAAAATAACCTGCAAAGGGTTGATAAACCATGGAAAATTGATCAATCAATAACGGTGGTCTTGCGAAATCTATTTTCCTGAAAAATGGTTTCAATAGAAAAAGATACAATTCACCCGAGAGTAACATTGGCTGCTTGGTCATTGAAACAAATAAGATAATACTATTTTCACATAATATTGTGATCTTAAGATAAAGCTATGAGGAAACTAGATGTTAATGTAATCTGTGCTATAATGGCTATGGTTAATTGAACAATAATGTTAGCACTTGGATTCCCGTCAGTAACATCAGATACAAATTGCAATCAAAATATTAAAATCATTTAACCATTAAAAAAAAAAAGTTACTTTGCATTATTCTCTTTGAAGTTATCCCCTTAGACATATGTTAATGGCCAAATGAGACTGATTCAATTTTCTTAGAATATGTAAAGACAGCAAAAATATAAATCAAACAAATAACTCTTAGCTTTGTTCAGTGTAACAACCTGTGCAACAGATTAAATACAGATTTATATGTAGTCTAGGAGAAATAAATTTTTTTTTTTTTTTTTAATCATTTCACCCCAAGCAAGGCAGAAACGCCACTGATGTGCAGGGGGTTACATAAATGTAAAAAGATTAATTAGAAAAGAGTGAGGAGTACAAACTAGTTAGAAAGGAACAATAGAAAGCTGAGAAAGCAGGTGCAATGACAGATACATGGGCAGAGAGAAAGTGAAGATTATACAGGGGAGGGGAGAGAGCTAGAGTCCAGTGGTTAGTAGGTGAGTATTAACTTTGCATTTAAATTTCTGGAGGTCGTAGCCGTCAGGAAAGCAAGAATACGGGAGTGAGTTCCACAGGCGGGAAGTGCGAGAGAGGAAGCTGCAGGAGTAGAATTGTCGTCTCACAGATCCCTGTCACTGCCATCTTTTGTAGTTTAACCTCATGGTCCAAAAAAATGAAATTTGTTCACAAGCCAATAAATTAATGAAGATCACAATGACAATATTAACACTTAAATAGTTGAATTTAAACTTTGCCATTTTCAAATATTTGTTAAAATTTTAGCAATCATTCTAAGTTTTAAATGCCAAGAAGAAAAATCTTGTTAGTGGTCAGGTATTAAGGCAGGTGTTAATGACAGCGTAGGACTATTATGTTACATGTGTATTGTGGTGCAGTGGATATCAGCTCAGAACGACAAAATCGGGGAGCACCACAACAAACATCCTCTGCATCACAATGCACAATGATTACGCAAAAAACAAACAAAGAATGACGTTCAGGATGTATTTTCCAAGCAGTGTGGTTCAGATTCTGCTAACGCGAAAGAAAAATGTCAAAATTAGATAATAAATAGCCATGAAAAAAAATAATATAAAAAAACACTCCAAAAATTATCAACTTGATGTAAGCCTTTGTTATTGCACCTTCCAGTTTTGATTCTTAATCCTTTCTTTGGAGTAGCATAGAATGTCGACATCTTCATTATATCATTTTGTCTTCTAGTTACATGTGTTATTCATTTTCATTGTTGCTGCTGTTGGAAGTTCTCAAGTGATGTGGTTACTGTTCTTTGATACAGTTCTGTGTGAGTGATCCTGCAGCACCATTTTGCAAGATTAAAAAAAGGATCCTCCTCAGTAAGACCTACAGGCTTCATTCAATCAAAGCCATTTATATCCATTAGTCTTAAATAGCCTGACACTTTAGGTATTTCTGTAGGACATGGCATCCATTTTAAAGTCTCAATCTAATAAGGCTTGAGTTTTGAGAATAATATTTTGGTTTTGTAACAACTTGTGGTGTTAGGAAAAACTATTCCTAGCTCAGTGAGATTAAGTCATTATTTTCTCTTTGACTTAGATTGGATTCATTTTAGTTGTTGCTACTGTTTGAAATTCTCAGGTGATGGGGTTTTTGTTATTCAATAAAGTTCTATAATGCTAGTCCATGAGGTTGGAATAAATAGTTATTGACCCAACCCACTTCCTTAAACTTGACTAAATTTTTGAAAAGGCCTGTTAGACTTTGAACAAGTCAGCACCTTTCATGTGTGTGTGTTTGTGTGCAGATGGCATAATTATTAATGACTTGGAACTAGAAATGTGTATATATACATATATAATTATTGTTAATCAGTTTTTTGTCCTTAAGGACAAATTGAATTAGACCAGTACACAGTTGTATTAAAAAGTGCTCAATACATATATATTGTAAATTTTTTTAATGTTTTTCATTTGGGAATGAGTTTTTTCTGCAACCTAACTTTTGATTTTTTTGGTATCATCAGGTGATTTCTAATAACTGATTTTCTAATGTTTTCAAACATACAACAGGTTTTTATGAACACATGACTGGAATTTTTAAACTGAAAATTTCAAAATTAAGGAGGAGTTACTTAAGAATCTGAAACACTTTCACCCAAGTTTTTATGATCCTAGGGAGTACTTTCATCTGGACATTATTTCTGATCATTCATTTAATAATATTTAATATATCGCTAACTTATGGAAACAGTATTACAGTTAACTGTTGAAAGGTTGAAACCTACGTTGTGGAAATAACTTGTTTCCAAATGAAATATATACACATATTTTTGTGATCATTTCACATCAAGCAAGGCAGGATCACTGTTGGTGTGCAGTGGGTTACAGTTAGAGAAGAAAACAAGGTACAAGAGATGTTGAATAAAGAATAAGAGGACAATGGGAATCAACGAGATAGAAAATAGCAGTTGATGTTGCATGGTAATTTTTGGAGATTGCAGCTATCATGGAAGCAAGCAAACGAAAGGGGGTTCCACAAAATGGAAGTGCGAGAAAAACTTTAGAAGAAACGGTTACATATAACTAATTCAAAGGTAAGAGGGTGAAACTATGATGCCAGTCTAGTAGCATGTGGTCAGAAACCAGAAAAAGAAGCTCATCAGAGGAGTATACAATTAGCTATTCATTTCCAAGCACACCCATCTGCTAAAGCAGTTAAAAAAAACCTTTTGCGGACACCTGCTCAGGAACATTTGTGTTTGTTCAACATGCATGGAGATGACCTGTGATTTATTCTGTACTCAATGGAACTTTAATTACAGTCTCTGAGAGATAGCACATTGTTTAAATAACTAATCATCACAGACAAAGTAAGTATTTTTAGTCAGTCAGTTAGTTAAGTGCCATACGTGATACATGCTTTGGCGATCATGTCTCGAAAGAGACACAACTGACTGGGCAGAAGATTATCCCGCAGTAGGTTGCCGACCAAGGCTATAGAACCCAATCTGTCCTGTTATTTAACCCATAACTGGAAGGAAGAGATGGATTAATACCTTTCCCAAGGGTATTTGCACGTAAGTGAATACAATGGATTCAACTGGAATTCAAACTCGGTTCCCCGGTTTCTCGTTCCGCACCGATATCCACTGGACCACAATGCACTTGTCTATATTTCTGAGATGAGGTAGTATTTACATTATTCGGACTATTGTCCTCATCTTTGTTGCCATTTCTATGACGTTTCGGCTGTTGTACGCTCCCGCCTTCTTTAGGTGCTAGGAATTTCAAGCCAAAACCTTTATTAAAAATCACTGGGATATATGAACTCCATTCCTTGTGTAAAGCCTCGATTGGAAGTCATAAGTTATCTCCCTCTAACCCTGCAAGTTACTTGTTAACCACTGTCCTTAAGGACACATGACCCAGTGAATATAGACGTTGGTTAACTCCTTACTTGACTCTTAGAGTTGTGAGTTCAGTACCAGGCTACAGCAGTGGTGAACAAATAACTTGCAGGGTTAGAGGGAGGTAACTCATGACTTCCAATCAAGGCTTTAAGCAAGGAATGGAGTTCATATATCCCAGTGATTGTAATAAAGGATTCAGTTTGAAATTCCTAGCACCTGAAGAAGGCCAGAGTATACAGCATCCAAAACGTCATAGAAATGGCAAAGATGAAGACAATAGTCTGAATAATGTAAATCGTGTCAGTATTATTAAACCCACGATCATGATGAGTTGTGACTTCATGCTAGCAGGATCATCAATCGCCTCCAAACAGTTCAGTCTCCCAAGATTCACTTACAAGGCATGGCTTCCATGCACTTTCCAATGTTGTTACATGCTTGGAATACCTACTCAGGCTCCTAAGTCAAGATGAAAAATCAACCATGGTGAGATTTGAACCTGGGTTACATGTTCAGATAGAGAATATTCTAACTACGCAATACACGCGGACATGCTTGTGTGTTCATAACACTTCATCATATCACAGGTACTACACTTTGATTCAAGTTCACATATATCCTGTTTCTCAAAGTGCCAATCCGCAAATAATTTCTTCCTCTCTGAGTATGGTGCTGTAATTTCCAATAAGATAATAATCTTGTGACTTGTTATTAGTTATGATAATTAAAAAATTGCTGCTAATAAAAATTTCGACAACATGAATAACAATTTCATGAAGGCAAAATGAAATTAAAACAGATGATAATCCATTGATAAAATTTAAATTATTTTCTTTATTATCATTTTGTAATTAATAATCAGGATATCAATAATTAGAGAATTTATTATGAGGAAAATAATAAAATTCTTTAAAATTACATTTCTTTTTCACCCGAAACAACTTGAAAGAAATTATCTTTCCCTTCTCCCACAACTTTTTTTTTCCTTTCATGAAAACTGCAAGAGGATGGGAGAAGATAGGAAGCTGGTAGGAAGGAAAAGGTAGTTTAAAGGGAAGACACGTTCTTGAATTAACAACTACAAAATCCAATTTGCCAGTTTGACCTTTGAAACCCCAAAAATGGCTGCCATGAGTGACAGCCTATTTCACGGGAGCTAGTCACGTATTTATAAATAAAATGTGCACACATTATTAAATCAGATAGTAGCAGTGTGGCATAACAGCATCAAATAGAGAACGTGCCCTTATATTCTTAAAACACACACACAGAGGGAATGAGGGTGTTTCCGCTATTCAAAATACACTGTGTTCACAAATGCTAACTGGAGAGAGAGAGAGAGAGAAAGAGTCAGATTTGTCAGGTATATTGACACAAAAGTGAGTAGATAATACTGAAAGATTAAAAAACATTATTTATGATTGCCTTTGTGTGAACTGTTCTGGCAATTCGCACAAAGGCAATCATAAATAATTGTTCAGCAGTTGTTGAGAGTGTAGTATTTGCAAAAAACAAAAAAAACAAAAAAAACAAATCAGACACACTGAAAATATAGCCAATACATTATTAATGCATACTTTATTAATTAATCAGTTTCAGACAAAATCACATTTTATTGAAAATTACTAATAAGCTAATAAGATATGATATTCCTGAGTGGACAACAAACTTAAAATAAAATTTAATTAACTCATGATTTATGGAGACAGATAAAAATTTACACAGCTTTTAAAACATAAATGAAATTAATGTGCAGTTATTAAGTTATTAAGAATTTTATACCCTTTAAGTAACACACACAAATAGAAGTGAGCATTTTTCTGTTAAATATTCATGCATATTCTTGTTCTTTGTTATGTTCATGTGCCTTGTATAAATAAAAGACAATGTATCAAGTAGCTAGTCAGAATAACAGTCTGAGTTGAAGTAGTAAGAAGAGTCATTAAGAATCTTCCTAATATTTCCTGTCATAAGACAACTGTCTTCATAAGATATTTTTATAAAACACTGCAATCTTTTGAATGTAAATATATTTTGGATTTATTTATCTTTTCCTTTCATTTTGTGGATGAGCAGAATATTTTCACAAGGCCAAATTTGCATTATTCAACCTTCCATAAAGATTATTTATACACCTTGTTGAAAGCCATATAATATACATGTAAGGCCAAAATATGACTTGACTAAGAGTAAATGAATTAATAAGAGCTGGAAAGGTGAGCTTGCTGACTGACAATTTTTGGTTGGTTGTTTTGTTTTTATGGCATACTAGCAGTATAGCACGGCGTTGCTTGGGTGTAATGAAATCTTTAAAACTAATCCATGGTCTCCTGGAGCTCAGACTCAGCCTAAAGAATATTTGTGTGAAGTTTGGTGAGAATTTGATAAAAATTGTGGATTTGTATAAAGGACATGCAGACAGATAAACAGACATACACACAAACATCTTGCCTTTTATATATATATATATATATATATATAAAATCGATTTTCTGCACTAGTCTAAGAACTGCAACCTTCAAACTTCTGAATATCATTTCTTATGTCTTTGTCTATGAGTGTATCAAATTTGATTAAAATCAGACCACTCCTTCTATAACGCTATTTTTTCGATTATCAATATTTATCGGGGTTACTTCGACACAAAACCTAGCTAAGAACACTCACAGATGCTTATAGTACAACTGTATAAATTTTCAAGAAAATCAGTTCAGCCATTTCAGAGTCTATAAGTAATGGACACACACACACACAGACAAAGTTCCATTTATAAATAAATTTAGATCTACCTCAGCAGGTCATTTATTGCCAACTAAATTTTATTTATTTATTGCTGGTAATACCTTTTTCTTTCAACAATTTATTGTTGTTTTTTATATAAGTTTTGTCTCTAGTAATACTTTTTCTTTTCAAATATCGATTCATTGGGATTTGTTTTTAAGGGCAGGGTCCCCAAGTCCTACCATTGTTATTTAACCCATAACTGGAGGGGAGGGAAGGGAAGGATCAATACCTTTCCCAAGGGTACCAGTGCTTAAGCAAATGCAGGCTATTCAACTGGAACTTTCCAAGCCGATATCTACTGCACTACAACACACATTCGTCACTAAATGCTTATAGCACCTGGTATTCCCAAGCGGTCACCCATCTAAGTACTGACCAGGCTCAACATTGTTTAACTTCGATGACTGAGAAAGAACAAGTGTATTCAACGTGATATGGTTATAAGCCCCTGACTGACAAAGCATATATTTTATAATTTTTCTCTCACTTATTTTTGCTTTTCATCACAAATCTGGGTTGACACAGTCTTCTCAAGTATATGTCAAAACTAAAATCCTTTCAACTAGGTTTCAAATTCCATCCTAAATCTCAAAATAAAGAAGAAGAAAAAAAAAACAACCCATTTTTCAAGGACATATGCTTAACCATTTCAGCCGAAGAAGTTTTTCTTCCATTCTGTAGGTTATCTTTCATTAACTTTAAAGAAACGATTTCCTTATTATTACTTTACTAATTAAAAGGAAGCAGGGAGAAAATATTAACCATTATTTTACTTTATGAATTTCTTGGATGAGAAGTAATTTTTTTATCTTGTTTACATTCAGCCTATTGTAATGGATTGTGGCTCGGATTGAGGTGTCAGAAAGCGAAATCCAATTGAGTTCGTTATATTCACTTGTATGCAAATAACCTTGAAAAATGTATGAATCTAACTTTTCTCCCTTCCCTTCAGCTATGGACTAATAGGACAAACAGACAGACTGGGTCCTATAGCCTTGGGTGGCAACATGTCTGGATGGAACACTTTGAATTCTAAACTGCAAGTAGCACAGGCATAGCTCATACTATGCAGCTAAGGAAAGGATCATTCTTATTGACTCCATGATCCTGACTCAAACTATTCATTTTCTTATTATTATTGCTATCATGGCATTTCAGCTGTTGTGCTATCCAGCTTTCATCAGATGCTTGTCAAGCTGGATAACCTTCAAGGAATTCCTAACGGAATCCTTTATTTAATCTCTGAGAGTGAACTCTTTGTGTTTGGCTGTCCTTGTCTCGGGATATCTGGTCTTTATTTAGTTCTTTTCAGTTATTGCTTACCCTGATTCTGCCAAGTCTAAATCTGGACAGGTGATAGTTTTCAGAGTGGAATCATGAATTTAATGACAGCAATTCTGAGTTCTATCCTTGGGCAAGACAGCATTGCAAAGAATTATCTGCAATGTTATCAGTCCTGACATGACATGTTGGCGTTGATCACTTACCCATGCTTTTCCTATAAATATTTCTATGGTAATTTTTCTGATGCTCTTTCATCTTCAACAATTTAACAAATTCTTCCTTTCTAAATATTTTCAAAACTCTGTTGAAATGCATTAAATATATTTCTATCAATTCAGCATCAGCTTTTGCACATATTACTTACCTAAAACCACCTTGATATACCTCCACTTTTCAGATATAAATTTTAAAAGCTGCTCCATAAAGCCTAACTTGATAGCAAATGGTGAAAACAATTGCAGTTCGAGCAAGAAAAGCTTGTCATTCATTATCAAAAAAGACATTGAACAATTCAGCATGAAATTTTACTTGATATAACAAAAAATATCATTGTATTGGTGAAAATCTCAAGTTTACTGGTGAGCAGCATTCAATAATAAATGCAGTCGGCCATTTGTGATGTTTTCTTGTTGTCTTGTGCAAGCAGTGATATTAGTGGTAGGGAGATAGGAAAGATAAGGGAGAGTGTGTGTGCCCGTGAACATGTGAACATAGCAACAGTTTTTGAGTTTGTCTAATGTGATCGATGCTGACTTCGCAGCCTGGCTGCAGTCACTCTCTCACCAGGATGATGTGGCTTCCCTGTGCCTCTTCTATAAATACTTTCACAGCTTCTGCTCCAATGAACTTAGTTTACTGGTGCCCCCTAGGTATGAATTTGCAAGAGATACTAGATTAGCAACTAGGTCCCACCCATTTACAGTGAAACAAATAAAATGTAACCGCAATTTCTACTCTAACAGCTTCTTTTCTCTCACTTCCTGCCTATGGAATTCTCTTCCATATATTTGCTTTCCCCGACAGCTACAATCTCCAGGAATTTAAATGTAAGGTCAATAGACATCTATCGCACTAACTCGCATCCATTCCCTCAAACACTCTACCCTTCTACCCAACCCCCATCCTCGGTATCCTCATCCATCTACCACCCTCCTTCCAACATTTCCTATGACTAACCACTCTTTCTCATCACTTTCCCCTACTTAACCCCCTGTGCAATAGTGGCAGTGGAATGCCTTGCTTGGGGTGAAATGATTAAAAAAAAAAAAATTCTTAGATGAGGTAGTATTTACATTATTCAGACTATTGTCCTCATCTTTGTTGTCATTTGTATGATGTTTTGTTGTACGCTCTGGCCTTCTTCAGATGCTAGGAATTTAGAACCGAACCCTTTATTACAAACATTGGGGTATATCATCCTCATTCCTTGTGTAAAGCCTTGATTGCAAGTCATGATTTATCTCCCTTTAACCTGCAAGTTACTTGTTCACCACTGTTGTAGCCTGGTATTGAACTCACAACTCTAAGAGTCAAGTCAAGAACTAACTTACGTCTATATACACTGAGCATTAGCCCAGTGGATATAGACGTTTTGTTTCAATTAATTCGCACATATCCCATTAATATTCACCATCTAAAAAATGGGATGGCAGGCATTAAAGGATGAAATAGAAGATAAATATGAAATCAGATTTTCAACACACCCAAACGCTATTGTCTTGATTGTTGATTAGTTGTCCTATGGCCATTGTCTGTGATAGATGTTACTCTAAGGAAGCATACAAAAATTCTAACACTGCACAAACACACTGACAAGCCTAACAGAGAGATTGCAGATATATTTTTGGTGTCAGCCTTTCAACTCTCAGTCATGTCATAAAGGTGAATAAACAAACAAAATCCATCAGTTCAAAACAAAATAAAACACCATGAGATGATGTATACATGATCAGGGAAAGTGTGAAAGATTTTAGGAAGACATTATTTGTTTTTGTTTATATTTCTGAGATGAGGTAGTATTTACAGTATTTACATTATTCAGACTGTTGTCCTCATCTTTGTTGTCATTTGTATGATGACACATGGCCCAGTGAATTCCTGACTTGACTCTTAGAATTATGAGTTCAGTACCAAGCTACAGCAGTGGTGAACAAATAACTTGCAGGGTTAGAGGGATATAACACATGACTTCCAATCAAGGCTTTCCACAAGGAATAAAGTTCATATACCCCAGTAATCATAATAAAGGGTTCAGTTCCAAATTCCTAGCACCCGAAGAAGGCCAGAGCATACGTTGTACAAATGACAACAAAGATGAGGATAATAGTTCAATTTTTGAGTTGCTTATTTAACAAGTGTGTGTGTGTGTTCTGTATGTGTAGGCTTTTGCCCTGTAATCTACACAAATTTGTTATATGTGAAAAATTCAAGTAGGTCACCTTATATAATATGAGTGGTATGTATGTGTATTCCAATGTTGTGTGTACATTCTGTCAGTGGGTTTAAAGATCTTCTTAGATGAGCTATGAATTTTAACAATATCAGAAAATAAAATTGCAAGCATTGCACTTACATGTAATCTGTGTTTGTATGTGTCTATAAAGTAGTTGTCTATTTAGGGGGTTTATCATTTGTGAGTAAAAGCAAAAGGTATCAACATCATTACCACCAAGATACTTTTTATCTGCATGGGTATTTTTTTTTTTGTGATTTAATGTACATCTATCCATAAGACTATAGTGTGTGTAAACTTTAAGGCAAGTGAATTACAAAACTACTAAAGATCTATCTTTTAGAGATGCGTAAAGCAATGTTCATTCATCACCACAAAGGAATGTTATTCTATACTTTAAAACTTTCATGCCATACTTTGCCTTAGGTGCTGAGGAGGCATTAAACGTCAACACTCTTTACAGATTCGGATCCAGACAGTTGATATTACTTTTCCAGCTTTTTAATCCTAACAATGTTGAGACAAGTTAAAGAAAATGTCAAAAAAAAAAAAAAAAAAAAAAAAAAAATATATATATATATATATATATATATATAGTCAAATATTAACAAAAACAATTACATCATTTAGCTTTGTATATTCAAAACAAACAAGTTCAACAGCGGATGCAGAAGATTCAGATATATTACTTGGCACCAACGATCATTTTTACCAGTGGCACCCCAAAACCTTTGTATGTATATCCAAGTAAAAGTACTACCCAGAAACATCTGTCAGTAACTCCAAGTACCATGAGATCTGCAGACACAGAAGCTTCCCCCCAACCACCACCAAATGTACAGAAATGAGTGTTTGTTCTGACTGATTTCATTGTCAAAATGATGTAGGTTTATGGACTACATTGAGCGATTAAGTAATTTCATACTAAATAGAAAAAGGTGCTTTGGAATGTCAACGCCAGGATGAACCTTTCACAACGTCAAAGAGAAGCTACAAAATCCAAGCTTGTTCTGGCCCAAGAAGTTTATTCTTCTCCACAAAAGAAGAAACTTAACTTTGGGAATGGCTTGCATATATTCCAATAAAAGGAAAAGTCTACTTTTTTGTAAAAACTTTTTAAAATTCTCAAGCATTATCTCTTCAACTAGTGCTCTAGCTTATTTGGGATTTGATATCTGCTATCTTCCTCAAATTATTAAGACCAATGAAAATTCAAAAAGTTGTATGAACTCTATGTTGACCAACAAAGATGCTGACAACAAAACTTGATGAGCAAATCAAAGCAGAACAGTAATACTGGAGGCATGTTCTTCAAGTGATGGTAGTGATTTTTCTGCTGGCAGAATGTAGATTGGCTTTTAAAGACGAGGATGAAACAATGTAAATTTCTCAGTTTGCTGGAACTGATTGCCAAATTTGATCCCTTTTTGTGTTCATAAACTAATCTGAATATAAAGGCTCTGGCCATCCATCATACCTCTTCTTGATGGGAACTAGTTATCTAGTTAATGGCTAAAAAAAAGTTCTTGGAGAATAGTTAAAGATATCAAAGCAGCAGGGTTTTTTAGTGTGTCAGTTGATTCAACAACTGATGTTTCCAATGTTGATCAACTCATGTTTCTTTCCTTGATGGAACACCATTTGAACTGAAGACTCACACAAGTCAAGGATTGACTAAACTGATACTGAGCTTATCTGAAAAACTTGAAAGTGATTTTAGCAAATGTCAGGGGTCAATCATATGACAATGCAGATAACACGGCTGCAATATATAATGGTGTTCAACAGAAAAGTCTAGAAAAGAGTAAGTTTGAAAAATTTATTCCTAGTGCTGGACACTCCCTAAATTTAGTTGGAAGATCTGCTTAAATGCAGTGAATTTCTTGGATGCGGTTAAGGAATTTTATTAAAAATTGTCTGAAGACACCACTCATGGTAGAAACCTAGGTTGCGTAATAACTCGTTTACAAATGGAAAATATTCAAAAGTTCTTTATCTCTACTTCTACAGTGCCGAAAAGCTTCTTGCCACCAGAGTCAAAAGTCCTGCAACATCTATCTGACACGGGAGACAAATTCCAGAGCTACAACAGCCCTCATTACAAGTTATAGGCACATGCTATTGAAGCACTCAGTCACATTCATGATGATGACACTAGAAGAGGTGATACTAGATGACAAGCTCAAAATCTCATGAAAAAATCAAAGAACTTGAAATTGTGTTCATGCTTCATCTATGGACATGTTTGCTTGAGCAGTTTCATAAATTAAGTAATGACCTTCAAAGTACATTGACTATATGTGCATGTTTATACAGTTCACTTGCACAGGGGAAAATTTTGATGAGATCGAGAACCAAACAAAAACTACTCTACCTGATATGGGATACAACACTTAGATGACACAGTGCAAAAGCAACACAATGATGATAGTGCAACTGAAGTTTTGGATGAAATTCTTCAAGATATAAGTTTAGGATACATTCATTGATGTAATTGATGCTCTTCGTTCATATTTAAAGAGAATAGCTACTGTGTACAGCAGTTTTGCTGACTATTTTTTCCTTTTTACAACTGATCAACAAAAATTGAGGGAGCAAATTTGCCATATTATCAAGAGACTAGAACAAGAAAATCCAAAGGATGCTGATCCCAATTTTGTTGATGAACTGTTGATTTTCCACTTGTATGCCAAACAGGCTCATGGCAAAAAAAAAAAAAAAAAAAAAAAAAGAAAGTTTCAGCCAATAATAAAACAAGAAAAATCAAAGCTAGTTTTTCAAATGTGGAAACAATTTTCATATTGTTTCTGTGTTTAATGGCAACTGTTCGGAGAGATCATTTTCCAAGCTGAAAAGAATCAAAAGTGACTTTTGTTCAACAATGTTGCAACAATGGCTGTCTGGCCTGAGTATTCTCTGTATAGAGAATGATAAACTGCAACTTATTGATTTTTATGAAATCATTGATGAGTTTGCAATCAAGAAAGCTTGAAGGAAAACGTTTTGACATTAAATTACCTACTGTAAATGTGTAAATAGCTTTAACTGGCTAATACACAAACATAGCAATTGGATTATCTGTTTTGTATAAACACACTTCTTTATCAATCATCATTGTATTGTTTAAGACAGTTATTTTCAATATAGTTTAAGAAAAAAAAATTGTCAATATTCAAAGTTTAAAATGTTACTTAATTTTTAGATATAATTACATGAAGTTGACTGTAAGGTTTGTGCTGTCTGTTCTCTTAGCATCAAGTTCGACTATTTCATCATGTGATTTGTGTAAGACGGTGTAGGGGCTTTGGCTAATATGTAATAGTTTGTTGTAAGGTACACTACTGGCCATAATTATTAGGCAACCCCAGCTTTTTAAAAAATTATGTATTTCATACTATTTTTATTATTTATTGCCAAGTGGATAATTATAAATGAAGATGATTTTTTTGTTATTACTACTCTGCAAAATTTTACAAGGCAGTCATGAAAGTCTTTGCTTCGGCCAGTCAATAAGAAGAAGAGACTAGCATGGGGAAGAGAGCACAAAAACTGGACACCAGAACAGTTAATTGGATGCACACATTATTGTGCAGTATTAACAAAAGAACCAGTCTATTTTCATTTAGAATTATCCACATGGCAATAAATACTAAAAATAGTATGAAATACATCATTTTTGTTAAAAAAAATGGGGTGGCCTAAAAATTATGGCCAGGAGTGTATGTGTATATATATATATAAAAAGAGAGAGAAAAAAAGAGAGAGAGAGTTATTATTAGTGCTATAATATCTATATATATAAGACCTCATTTTTGTTAAAAAAATGGGGTTGGCCTAATAATTATGGCCTGTAGTGTATATATATATAAAGAGAGAGAGAAAGAGAGAGAGTTATTATTAGTGCTATAATAATAACATATGGGACTGCAACTCAAAAGCTTTCAGGTTTCGGTGCCTGATGATGGTGCCCAAGTGCCGAAACCTGAAACCTGAAAGCTTTTGAGTTGCAGTCCCATATGTTATTATTATAGCACTAATAATAACTCTCTCTCTTTCTCTCTCTTTATATATATATATATATACACACATTATTAATTATCAGGCCACCCCAGTTTTTATAAAAAAATTATGTATTTCATACTATTTTTAGTACTTATTGCCAAGTGGATAATGCTAAATTAAAAAAGAATGTTTTTTTTGTTATTATTACTTTGTAAAATTTTACAAGGCAGTCATGAAAGTCTTTGCTTCGGCCAGTCAATAAGAAGAAGAGACTAGCATGGGGAAGAGAGCACAAAAACTGGACACCAGAACAGTTAATTGGATGCACACGTTATTGTGCAGTATTAACAAAAGAACCAGTCTATTTTCATTTAGAATTATCCACATGGCAATAAATACTAAAAATAGTATGAAATAAATCTTTTTTTTTTTAATGGGGGGGAGCCTAATAATTATGGCTGGTAGTGTACATATCTGACTTATAGTCAATACAGTCTAGATCTAAATTTGGCAATAAAACCCCCCAAAAAACATTTCCTGTGAGTGAGATCTGATAATTCAAAACTTTGCCTAAAACTTATTGAAAATAATTATTGATCAGGTAACATAATATTTTAACTACGACTAAATTTTCTGAGCCTGTATGTCAGACTGCCTGTGTAAGCATGCTAAGCCTGCCTCCTTTGGGTTCAATTTAGGGGCCTTATAACTAAACTAGGACAAGGTCTAATTTGTCATAAATCTAGCCCTGGCACAAACAAAGGGAAACAGCGAGTAATGGCTAGCAGATCAAATTCGAAGAAGAAAAGTAAAAAAAGCAAACACTGCTTAAATGTACAAAGAACTGGAAACTGTGGAGAGGCATGACCACCAATGTCCAGAAGAAACATGATAGGTCCTTTTGCATTGAAACATAGAAATTAAATCAATTTAACTTTTGATTTGGCTTTACTCCTTTGCAATTTTTTTTAAAGAATGTATTGCTAATTTTTTTTTTTAAACAATCAAAATTGCTGGTATTCTTATGACAAAAATTTTATTTTACACCTCCATATGTGTGTTGTGGTACAATGGATATCAGCTCAGAATGAGAAATCAGAGAGCAGAGTTCAAATTCCAGTAGAATTTGTTGCATTCACTTATGCGGAAATACCCTACAAAAAGGTATGAAGTCATCTCTTTTTCTGCTAGCTATGGGTTGAATAGCAGGACATATTAGGTTCTATAGGATTGGTTGGCAAAGAGCTTACCGCAGAAAGGAATAGCCACCAACTGCAGTGAAATATCTTCTGCCTAGTATGTCATGTCTCTTTCAAGATGATATTGCACAAGTGTGTATCAAGTATGGCACTTAATGGAATGAATGTTTTGAACCCAGTTTGGAGGTTCATCATTTGCTCATAGATAGGACCCGACCAGATGCTAACATCCCCTTAACTTTTGACACATAAAGGGAATAGAAGTCCTGAAGCATGCACCAACATACATTAAAGTCACTAACGTTTTATACAGATTTTGCTTACAATTTATTTTTCTTTCACTTCATTTTTTTTCCATTTTCCTAATCTTTTTCTTTTATGTGCCATGTCCTTTCAGAATGTAGGCGATCATAGCTTTCCACATCCCCCTATCCATGGTGGCTCTTAGCACGCTTTCTCCTGTTGTACCATGCAACCCTCGCTTTGTCATCCACCTGATCAGGTCCTTCAAAATACTATACACTACTTTCTCCTGTCTCTTTTTCCCCTCTATCTGGCCTGTTAGTATCAGGTTCTCCAAGCCCTCCTTCCTCATTGCATATCCCATAGTTGTCTCTTCCTGATGCTCAGTATTAATTTCCTTTTCATTTTTACCCTTTCCAAAACATTGTCATTGCTCACATGCTCGGTCCATGATATTCGCAGCATCCTTTTGCAGAACCACATTTCAGCTGCTTCAAGTTTTTCCTTCCTCTTTGAAGATATTGTCTAACATTCACTGCCATATTGAAGAATCAATATCACATAGCAATCCAATACTCTTCTCTTTGTTTCTAGTGAAACTGTCCTGTTTCTTAATACTTTACTCAACTTCTGGAATGCTTCTTTCACCATGCCAATTCGCCTTCGGATCTCATTGTCATCTGTTCAGTCAGTTAAGTGCCATACGTGATACACGCTTGAACGATCATGTCTCAAAAGAGACATGACTGACTGGGCAGATGATTATCCCACAGTAGGTTGCTATTACTTTCTGCAGTAGACTGGTTGCCAGCCAAGGCTATAGAACCCAATCTCTTCTGTTATTTAACCTATAACTGGAGGGAAGAGACAGATTAATACCTTTCCCAACGATATTTGCATGTCAGTATAATGAAAGAAATTTAACTAGAATTTGAACTTGGCTTGCCGAATTCTCATTTTGAGTCAATATCCACTGCACCACATTGCACATCACCTTTCCTTATTCACACATTTGTTTTTTTCTATTTACTTGTCATCATATCATGATCTATGTTTCTTGGTTAGAAAGCCTTATTACAACTATGAAAGACAAATAACTGGACAAATTCTAGTCATAAATCATTATCATACTCATACAAAAGATAAATGACATGAGATATCTTTTACAACAAAACAAATTTCTTTTTAGTTAATTTTACAACTGTCTCAACTCAATACACAAACTAAAAATAAAAAAGAAATCTAGTCATCTAAGGGTGGTAATGCTTTATCTAAATTAAGAGAATTTCACAATGCACAAAACTATTCAACCAATTGACCTTGTCTCCCAGGAGACACCAGATACCTGAAAGCTTAACCACCTGACCAAATCTATGATCGATCTCATCAGAGAGCATTTAGTAGAATGTGGATAAGTAAAAACACCCCAGGGAGCAATACATTGCTGACTTTGCCGTATCATCCATTTTCGCCTAAGTTTTGCACTTGTTAGCTTTCATGTTAGCAGTTTACAATATTGGTTTACAAATCTATTTGATTTGGTCATAGTAAATGTCTCTTGCTTTAAAATCTATCCTTCAGAAACATATCAATATCTTTCTTTTTATTTAAAGTAATTGACAGGTCTTTCTTAATGCAAGCTCCTCTTCACCTATATAGTTGGAGCTCAAAACTTATGTAGTTTCAATGTTATCCATTGCCATCATCAGGAACTTATTTATATAATTTACTTAGAATATTGTGCTCACCTTTGTCCGGTTTACCCTCCTCTCCAGTCATTTAAATAGTAGGTTTATCCCTTTTTCTTGTTTAGGATTGAGTTTTTGATTCTTACTAAATTCGACTTCAGTTCTATACTTGTAACTTCTCTGCCTGAACTCTGAATCTTTTTAAAAGTATTAATTTACTTTTTATTCTCTCAATAGGAGTAGATACGTTTGTCTATTATCTGGTTCACTCTCCCACCCCAGTCTTTTGAACAGGAGTAGAGGCTTAATCCATGTTTCCTGTTTAAAATTGGCTTTCGCTTTTAGTAGACCCTTGCATCTACACAGTATTATGACCTTGTTTGGAGTGAATTGATTAAAAAAAACTTTAAAGGAAAAAAAAAGAAAAAAAGAAAAAAAAAGAAAAAAAGAAAAAAAAGAAAAAAAGAAAAAAAAGAAAAAAAAGAAAAAAAAAGAAAAAAAGAAAAAAAAGGAAAAAAAAGAAAAAAAAGGAAAAAAAAGAAAAAAAGGAAAAAAAAAGAAAAAAAAGGAAAAAAAAAGAAAAGAAAGAAAAAAAAGAAAAAAAGAAAAAAAAGAAAAAAAGAAAAAAAAGAAAAAAAGAAAAAAAAAGAAAAAAAAGAAAAAAAAAGAAAAAAAAAAGAATTTGAGCATGGTGTTCTCAGGCCTTCATCAGAAGCTTGCTTATCACATTAACCCTCAGGCAATTTCATACTGAACACTTTATTTAATCTATAAAAGTTGATTGTTTTGTTCTCGTTCCACTGCCGGCTATCAAGGGATATCTCATCTAGTTCTTATTTAGTACTACCCAATTATTGCAAGCTCTGTTTCCACTAAGTCTGCAGTACTTATCATAAGGATTGAACTCATGATTATTATGCAACCAATTCACAAGTCAAGACTTATCTATTTATTAAAAATTTCTCAGATATTAACAAAACCTATTTGCATATTTACTGATATTTTTAAATAAATGACGTATTGTTTATTTATTAATTCGACATTTTATTAATTAAATGTTATTTTTAGTGGATATTGATATTTTTTAGATACCCAGGTAGTTTTTAACAGTGAGAATTTTATCTACCAGACTATGTATTCTACTTCTGCTCCTTCTATATGACATGTCCTTTCAGGTCATGGCTCTCCACAACTTCTTATCCTTTGTAGCTCTTAATAAATTTTCTATCTTTGTCATCTCTTCCAAACACTGCTCATCATCTATTCACTTACACTCACTAGTTAGGTGTTGTTTTCTTTTGTCTCTCTTACCTATTAAATTTTCCAAGCCCCCTTTCCTCATTATGCCCCTTAGAAACTTCAACTATCACTTTCAGATGTTAATTATAAGTGTTTTTTTTTCTATTGTCTCTCAAATTTCATCATTGCTCACATGTTCATGGTATGTGTGTGTGTGTATATATATATATATATATATATATATATACACACACAGTAATGAATTAGAGCACTCTAGCCACTGGCGTATGATACATCATATGCTAAAAGCCTGCCTCCTTCTACTGAGTGCCCATAGCTCATAGGTAGAATTGCCAACTGACACCAATTTGGTCAGGTTTCAATCCTGGGTAAAAACCAGTCAGAGTAACCGTACTGATGAGTTGCAATACAGCAAAACATATCTGTCTGCGGAGGACTATATATATATATATATATATATATATATATATTGATTGTTTAATTACTTGGTTTCTGGTCATAATAAGGTTAGACCAGTGCACATTTGTATTAAAAAGTGTTCAGTACAATTATATTGTAGAACTTTTGAATATTTTCCATTTGTGAACGAGTTATTATGCGACCTAGGTTTCTACCATGAGCGGTGTCCTCAAGTGATTTTCAATAACTGATTTTACCGTTTACTGCTTTTTTTTAAGAATGCTTACATGGCAGGGAATATTTTAGTATATATATATATATATATTACACACACACACACACACACACTATTGGTTAAGCTTTATTTTTAGTGGATGCTCATATTCGAATAGATATTCTGTTTATTTATTAAACAATAAAGATTTATTTTCATAGACTTATCTGAATATTCATGAAATCTGATGAAAGAAAAATATCCTGTTGGGAAGTGCATACTTTTCTTTTATGAGATTTATTGAATATTCAGGATAGTAAACGAAAATAAATATACCAATAAATGGAACACCTAGTCAAAAATGGGCTGAAAATAACGTTTAATAAAATCTTCACTGATGTAAAAATCAGACATTTTTCGTGTATATCTTGTCTTCCATAATCTATTTGCACCTTATGAAACGGAGTTGTTCAAAGTCAAGATTTCAAATTGAGTTGCACAAAAATTCACAATGCACTTTGCTATTTGTTAAAAGGAAATTTATAATCATTGCTTTTAAGTGCTGGAATAATCCAACAAGAGTTGACATGGTATATGGTATGAAATCAACCAATCAGCCCAAACCTTAAGTGCAATATGGTTTTAAGGAGAGTTATTTTTTTATATTCATATCTTTGACCGTCATTTGTATCCTATTTTTTTGATATTTTAACAATGCATTTTTTTTTTAAATCAAAGCATCAAGTCAACATGATTTTTTATTTTTTTACTGCAAGAGCAAACAGCATAAAATTTTAAATAAGTGCTGTGTTTAATGGTATATAAAATCCACTTTCCACCTGAATTTCAGGCATGAGGAATTTGTCCGCATCTTTGCTTCAATTACAACATTATGTTTGTGCTGACCAGCCTTCATCAGGAGCTTCAGCAAATTTTGAACTGAACCCTAGTTTAATTTACTGGGATAAAATGATCTCCTTGTGCTGTCCAGGTGTAGGAATATCTTGTCTCATTCTTATTTATTACTGCTCAGTAATTGCTCAGGATGTGCTGTGGTGCAGTAGATATCGACTCGGAATGACAAATCAAGAAGCCGAGTTTGAATTCCAGTTGAATTCCTTGCATTCACAAATACCATTGAGAAAAGTATTAATCCATATCTTCCCTCCAGCTATGGGTTAAATAATAGGACAGATTGGATTCTATAGCCTTGGCTAACAACCAGTCTACTGCAGAAAGCAATAGCAATCAACTGTGGAATAATCTTCTGCCCAGTCAGTCATGTCTATTTCGAGACATGATCACCCAAAGCATGTATCACATATGGCACTTAACTGATGAAATTGCTCACACCGTTTCTATGGTATATCTAGTGGATTAAAGTATTAATTCATGAATACGAGGATAAAGTAATTTTGAGTTCAATCACTTGGTTGAATAGTGTAAACAGTGGAAATAGGGCTACTTTTTTGAAAAAAAATTTCCTAAGTAATTAAAAAATGTCATAGATTTTAGAAATATTCTTACAAGTTTACTTCCAAACTTTTTGTCTTTTAGAATAGGGAAGTTAACACCTTGATTATATCATTTTCACTTTTCGTCATTTGTGGTATCCATTTTTTTGTTGTTGCTATCAAAAAATGTACAAGTGATTTGGTCTTTGTAATTTCATCAAGTTCTTCGATTTTGTAGTACTAATCTATAGGTTCTATTAGTGGATAGTCTTAAAGATTTATAGGGTTTATTCACAGTATTTACATTATTGGTGAACAAGTAACTTGCAGGGTTAGAGAGAGATAACTCATAACTTCCAATTGAGGCTTTACGCAAGTAATGAGAATGATATAACCCAGTGATTGTAATAAAGGGTTTGGTTCAAAATTCCTAGCACCTAAAGAGGGCCAGAGCATACAACGGCCAAAATGTCGTACAAATGGCAACAAAGATGAGATTAACAGTCTAAATAATGTAAATACTACCTCATGTCAAAAATATAGACAAATACTAAAGGATTTATTCATTTGATAAAACTCAAAATCATAGAGAAATTTCAAGATAGAAATATCAAGACATTATTTTTATGATGAGAAATATGAGAAAATGAACAAAATATCAAACATTAACAAATAATAAAATAATCAATTACTTAACTGTAGAAGGATAAAAGCAGACAATTCATTTCAATAATTCAAGTTGGTCCCACTATTCACTTTTTGCCAGATAAACTCTAGGATTAGTAAAGGATAGGATAAAATCCTAGGATTAGTTGGGAGATTTCTCAAATAGAGAATCAGAGATATTGGGTGGTGAGGGACAATTTAAGTACATTTTTTCTTCTTTCGTCACTGGAGCTTCCATGGTTGAAATAGTGAAACCAACATCCATGAAAAATGGGCTCACAACATACAGTAATGTGAGTCTTGTCAGAAGCTACTCATGTTAGATGCTCAACTGTCTGCTTTACCAGCCAAAGATTTTATCACCTAAACTTATTTATAAATGGAACTGTGTCTCTGTGCATGTGTGTGTGTCCATTACCTATAGACTCCAAAATGGCTGAACCGATTTTCTTGAAAATTTACACAGTTGTACTATAAGGTTTTGTGTTGAGGTACCCCCGATAAATATGGAAAATCGATTATCAAAAAATCGGGTTATAGAAGGAGTGGTCCAATTTTAATCAAATTTGATACACTCATAGACAAAGATGTAAGAAACGATATTCAAAAGTTTCAATGTTGCAGTTCTTACAATAGTGCAGAAAATTGATAACATATATATATATAAATCAATACCAGGAAATCAAAATTTGACTTACATTCATTCATTTTTCTTTCAGTCTACAGTTTCACTTTAACTGGAAACTTTTTAGTCTTTCGTGCCAACGTCCAAAGAGTCTGAGCTCCAGAAACATGGATTAGTTTTAAAGCTTTCATTACACCCAAGCAACACCAGGCTATACTGCTAGTTATGATTAAAGGAATATAAAATATAATTTCTCATTATATTAGTCACACAGTCAAATTTCTCGTTGTTGGGTTAGTTTGGTAAATTTCATAAAATATCAACTCCTGTTGAATTATTTCATGTCAAAATTTTATTCCTTTTATTAAAGTTGAGACTACAGATGGGTACTGGTCAGCTCCAGGCTTCAGTTAGCAGTGAGATGTTATAGATTTATAATTCAAGTTTGTAAGTATACATCTAGATGTTGTCTCCCAACATTTAAATATAGGGTCTTATCCATCCACAGCGAAAGCAGTCAGTACATTCTATACTCCACTGACAGGGTAGCTTCTCAGTTATAAGGTATTCCATTGTTATAGTGACAGGAATGCCAACAAAAATTGCAACTCATGAGTAAGAAAAATACATTGCTTTTTATTTGTTTGGTATTAGCATTTTTATTATAGTTTTTCTTTTAAGATATCCAGTATTCACTGCAATGTGGAAGGATTGATAATATGTAACAGTTCAAGTCTGTTTCAATGCATTGAAAATCACAAAGTAAAGGATTGTTGGATAAAAACAAGATTTGAGATGAAGAGACAAATCTCTTCTGAAGAATGTTGTGAATAGACGGAATCTGAGCAACAAGATATTTCAAGGAAAATAAGAAATACATATTTAGAATCCGAAAGAACTGAAATTTCTGGCACACATAAGAAATAGGGCTTGTGGAATTTGATACTCTCAGAACTGAGTTCCAAAGGGGAACAGTGAATAATCTACCTAATGAGCTTTTATAAAGAAATAACATAATATGGAGAATAAGGGGACAACTACTGCTTAGAGCTACCATTGCCCACTTCCTGAAATAACACAGCACAAAAAACAAAAAAAAAATTATTGTAATATCCTTTTCAATATCATACTGAAATATAATTAATGGCAATGTATTTTTAAAATAATGAAATTGTATTGTTTACAACACATTTTACACGAAACAAAATTAAAATTTACATGAAACAAAATTAAAAAATCAATTGTAAATATTGAATAATATTTTTATGCAAAGAATTAATTTCATGCATCATCATTTTCTTATTCTTCAAAAAAAAAAAAAAAAAAAAAAAAAAAAAAAGAAACTCTTAATTTAGCTTGAAGCTTTCAAATTGAAATACATTTTTGATAAGTCTGCCCTAAGGTAAGCTTTTACCTTATCATTTCAGCCTGAATGCATGAATAAGATTATACAGATTGATTGGTTAATTGTTTTACCAGTATATCAATCCTTGTGTGCTGAAACTGAATTTCTATATTCAGGAATATTTCAAGTGTAAGATTTTTTTAAAAATTGTTTACAAAATGATTCAAAGTTATACAATTAAGAAGTATTTCAAGAAGATCCAAGCTCTATTTTCTATAGAAGATAGAATTTTATTTTCTTCAAATATCCTATTATATTTGAGTAGTAGGTACATTAATGAACAGTGTAAATATTTTGTGCTTTGTAATAGTTACTAGATAATTTGTTTCTTTGTGCTTTTTGCATTCCAAAAATATATGTTTCGTGAGAAATTGGTTGCAGTGGAATAAAGTTTCTACCTTGTGTATGTGTGTGTTTTCAATTCTTATTCTGTTGAACCCGATGTCATGTCTACTATCAACCAATGGCTCTATATTATTTCTTATTGTCAACTGATGTTCATGTAATTTATTGTTTGGGAACATGTTTCAAATTGCTTGCCATTTTTCTTTTTATTTGTTGTTTAATTTTGTTTTTATTATCTGTATACAGGAGTTTGATGTTGGGTTATTTTCATTGTCTCTTTTGTCATTGTGTAGGCTTCATAATTTCTCTTGATATGGCTAGGAATCCAAGCCAATATTGTTGTTATGGGATTTATTAACTGATGACAAGTTTCAGGGATTTCTTGAATAGTGGCATGATTTATGTTCTTTGTTTTAATTGCTGTTAAACTCGAGAGGGATTCTGAGAATATCACAAACTTCTTATCTTTTGAATCTTTTAAGTGTCATTTTAATTGCTTGTGGCTCAGCTATATAGATGGATGCATCATTTGGTAGCCTGGTTTGCTTTTGAAAAATGATATAGAACTATCTACAGGGTGTCCATAAAGTTTGTGTGCACTTTGAAGTTATAAATTTTTTAAAAGTGCTCATGAACTTTATGGACACCCTGTATGAGAAACTAAGATTATACAAATACAAAAGATGATACAGGAATAATAGAGCAAAATGATATAGACATGTATATATATATATATATATATATATATATGGTTAAATAAAAAGAAGACAAGAGGAAAACTGTATTTATATCGCCTACACGTTTTGTCCTGTGATAGACTTTATTGAGGCAAAAAGACGAAATGAGCTTTATTCTAAATTATGTATCTATAAACAAACAGTGTTGGCAACTATAAAAACGCTCACAAATCATTAAAAAAAATTAATAGAAATTTTTAGTTTTAAAATTTCTTCATGAGTATATTTTTACACACACACATATATATATATATATATATATATATATATATATGTAAGACGATACAGAAACATCTACTTATCAGAACAATGTTAGACAAATGAATGATAAAGTGGGAAAATTCTGCATAACACCTTTTGTGCTATAGATGGACTTCATTGAACTCAAATAATGGTAATGTTTTTACTGATGAAATTATATGTGGGTCAAGGGAAAGTGACATAAAAAGGTTATTGTCATTTATAATTATGTACTGAGGAGAAACACTGAAGATGTGGAAATGCTATTTTTTATTTTTGTTTAAGCATTTCTGTATATACAGTCTGACTGATCCCACTCAGTTTTTCTACACTTTTGTTTTTAAGTATCATACACTGGATGTGAATTCTGGTGCAATGAATATCCCTCCAAACAAGAAATTGGGGAGCCGAGTTCAAACTCCAGTTGAATTCCTTGCATTCACTTACACTCAAATACCATTGGGAAAAGTATTAATCTGTATCCTCTCTCCAGTTATGGGTTGAATAACAGGACTGATTGGGTTCTATAGCCTTGGCTGGCAACCAGTCTACTGCAGAAAGTAATTGCAACCTACTGTGGGATAATCATCTGCCCAATCAGTCATGTCTCTTTTGAGACATGATTGCCCAAGCATGGATAATGTACAGCACTTAACTGACTGACATTGTGATCACAGATCTACCAAGACACAAATTTACCATGGATGATTTAGCAATCAAAGCACTTTCTATTAGTTTCTGTCTTGCTATCTCTTTTAACTAAAATAATTTCTTCGTCTTCACCTGCCGCTTTCCTTCAAAATCATAGACTTCCACTTGGTTTCCTCTTGGTATCTCTCCCAAAACCCCACCCTGCCATTCAATGCTTTCCCCTATCTCCTTTTCTTCCATCTCTCCAGTGAGTCTTAGATTCTCTAGACCCTATTACTATTACTGAAAAAAAGAAAAACAAAATTAGTGACAAAGTTAGTCAACTTTGTACTAAAGAAGCTTACATAACTTTAAAAGACCATAAACTCATATAAATCCACCATCCACCCGTGTATTGAGTACTGCTGCTACATCTGGTCGGGTGCCCCTTCTATTCTCCTCGGGGTTCTTGACAAAATACAGCAAAGAATCTGTAATGTGATTGATACCGACTTGGCTGACCACCTGCAGTATCTCTCTCACTGGTGTGATGTGGCTTCCCTGTGCCTCTTCTATAAATACTTTCATGGCTTCTGCTCTGACGAATTTAAATCACTGGTGCCCCCTAGATGTGAATTTGCACGAGATACTAGATTGGCAACTAGGTCCCACCCTTTTACAGTGAAACCGATGAAATGTAACCGCAATTTCTACTCCAACAGCTTCTTTCCTCGCACTTCCCGCCTGTGGAATTCCCTACCACATGCTTGCTTCCCTGACGGCTACAAACCCCAGGAGTTTAAATGTAAGGTCTATAGACACCTCCTAACACACTAACTCACACCCACTCTCTCCAACTCTCTCCCTATGTACATCCTAAGTCGTCTATCACCCTCCTTCTGGCATTTCCTATACCCAATCCCTCTATGTAACCCCCTGCGCTATAGTGGCAGTGGAATAAAAAAACAAAAAAACAAAAAAAACCTAAATTTTGAGACAAATCTACTCACTAGAATCACCAACTCCACTAGGCCAGACATTGGTAAAAATCCTAAAACCTTTTTCCAGAACAAATTAATAACCAAATCAAACAGAAACTTGGATTACTACAGTAGACTCATACAACTGATGTCATAAAGTGGTTTCAAATCAACCATGGAATACTGTTGTCATATCTGGTCAGGCGCCCCTGCTGTTCGTCTCAGTGTTTTCGACAGGCTCCAAAGGAGAATTTGTAATGTGACTGGTCCCAACCTGGCAGCTCGACTCCAGCCATTTTCTCATCAGCAGGATGTGGCTTCCCTCTCTCTCTTCTATAAATATTTTCATGGCTTCTATTCTGACAAACATTTTTCGCCAAGATTGTTTTATTTCTTTCCTTAAAGAAGCAAAAAGTCAACTAGTGTTATCTGTACCATCGAGATGAATGACTTGTACATCTTGTTATATCCTGAAATTAATCTCTGATGTAATGAACATCCAAAATGCTTTGGATATAAAAAAAAAAATCACTATGTCTTAAAACATTTCTTCGTTGCCCTGTTTTGCACAACAATCATGCAAACAGTTAATATTTTTAAAAAATTGTTTACCTAATTCAAAACTCAAAAGCCACTCTCAGTAGAGGATTTGATGCAAAACAATGAAGAATACATATTATGAAGATGTGTAAGATAGATAGCAGTAGGCTCTAGATTTAAAGAGGTTAATTTTCTAGAGATATGCGGGCATATTTTTCTAACAAGATTTCTCGATTATACAGATTATTATTATCTCGATATAAATAAATATACTGTTTAATTATAAAAAACAGTATCCATTAAAAATAATGTTCAAATAAATAAATTAAAAACGTTGAAGTGAATCCATTGTGTGTGTGTGTGTGTGCACATGTGTGTGTATATATATATATATTCATACACACATGTACAAGGATAGAATGACCAGCTATTCTATTCTGGTACACTTGCATGTATTTTTAGTCTATCAACTGGTATTTCTATTTATAACTTGGTCAGCCTGTAAAAATTTCAGCCAACCCTCATATATATATATATATATATAAATAAATATAGACAGATAGACCAATGGATAGACAGATGGATAGATGGACGGACGGATAGACAGATGGATAGATGGACGGACGGATGGACAGATGGATAGATGGACGGACGGATAGACAGATGGATAGATGGACGGACGGATAGACAGATGGATAGATGGACGGACGGATAGACAGATGGATAGATAGACGGACGGATAGACAGATGGATAGATAGACGGACGGATAGACAGATGGATAGATAGACGGACGGATAGACAGATGGATAGATAGACGGACGGATAGACAGATAGATAGATAGACGGACGGATAGACAGATAGATAGATAGACGGACGGATAGACAGATAGATAGATAGACGGACGGATAGACAGATAGATAGATAGACGGACAGACAGATAGATAGATAGACGGACGGATAGACAGATAGATAGATGGATAGACAGATAGATGGATAGACAGATGGATAGAAAGATAGATAGATAGATGGATAGACAGATGGATAGAAAGATAGATAGATAGATAGATGGATAGATAGACAGATGGATGGATGGATGGATGGATGGATGGATAGATAGACAGATGGATGGATGGATAGATAGACAGATGGATGGATGGATAGATAGACAGATGGATGGATGGACAGACAGATGGATGGATAGATAGACAGATGGATGGATAGATAGACAGATGGATGGATGGATAGATGGATGGATAGACAGATGGATGGATGGATAGATGGATGGATAGACAGATGGATGGATGGATAGATGGATGGATAGACAGATAGATAGATAGATGGATGGATAGACAGATAGATAGATGGATAGACAGATAGATGGATAGATGGATATATATATGATAAATCAAAAAACAAAAATTGTTATAAGATGAGAATCAATGCCATCTTTATTCCTTTCTTATTTACGAAAATTTTAAGCACACACACACACACTTACTTATATATATATGTGTGTGTGTTTATGTGTCTAAAATTTTCATAAATAAGAAAGGAATAAAGACGACGTTGCTTCTCATCTTTCAACAATTTTTGTTTTTGATTCATCATTTTTTTCTTTGATTTCTACTTAATATTGATTTATCTTACCTCACACCTAAGTAATTAGTTTTGGCTTCGTTAATTAAGTAATGTAATCTACACAACAGTGAATTTCTAGCTAATACTATAACCTAATACTAAAACTGACAGACCAGTAAAATAGGCGACAGAAATATCAGATCAATAAATAAATACAGCTGATTCAAAAAAAAAAAAGAAAAAAAAACATCCGGTCTCTTTATTAATATCTTAGGAGCTTGCTTATCACGCTTTCAACTGTCCAACTTGATACCGACTCTCAAGTGCTAAATAAAGTACACCCACCCTTGGTTATAAATTTTGGATGTTTTTTTCAACCTGCAGAAAGTTAATAAATGTTTGTCTTTTTCATGATGATTTATTTATATTGTAATGCTAAGTCAGTTGTGGTAGAGTGGATATCGGCTCGGAACGAGAAACCGAGTTCGAATTCCAGTTGAATCCATTGTATTCACTTACGCACAAATACCCTTGGGAAAGGTATTAATCCGTCTATTCCTTCCAGTTATGGATTAAATAACAGGACAGATTGGGTTCTATAGCCTTGGTCGGCAACCAGTCTACCACAGAAAGCAATGGCAACCTACTGCAGGATAATCTTCTGCCCAGTCAGTCATGTCTCTTTCGAGACATGATCGCCCAAGCGTGTATCATGTATGGCACTTAATTGACTGAATGTTAAGTCACATTGGGATTGCAAAAGATGCCTTCAAAAACTAAGCAAAGAATTAGGGAACAGGAAAATCTCGTAAACAAATGGTTACTTAAATGATTACTTAATATTGGTTCTTCTTTAGAGGGAAAGAAAACATTGGAAAGCAGTTCGAGACCTACCTAATGAGCTTGTGCAAATTGATGGCAAAGTGAGGTTTGGGAGAGATTTGTTTATATTGTAGAAGCATTTTATTTAAAAACATTAATAGACATTTATTTCTAGTTTTTATTATTTTTACTGGATGCGCATTATGGTGCAGTAGATAGCAGCTCAGAATGAGAAATTGGGGAGCCAAGTTCGAATTCCACTTGAATTCCTTGCATTCACTTACGCACAAATACCCTTGGGAAAAGTATTAATCTGTCTCTTCCCTCCAGTTATGGGTTGAATAACAGGAAAGATTCGGTTCTACAGCTTTGGCTGGCAACTAGTCTACCATAGAAAGTAATGGCAACCTACTGCAAAATAATCTTATGCCCAGTCAGTCATGTCTCTTTTAAGACATGATTGCCCAAGTGTGTGTCACTCATGGCATTTAACTGACTGACAGGGTGTGATGGTTAAATTGTCACCATTTTATATTTTTAATTTCGCACATGCGTGTGTGTATTTTTTTTTATTTTGTCAACTTCACATTGTAGTCGGATCAGTTGGGCACCGTCTGTGAAAAAGAGCACCATGACGCAATTCTATCCGTCAGAAATCCGGAAAGACATGCTGTACTGCAGAAGCTCCAATACAAACATTTCAGATGAGTGTGCAGAGGATTCAGAAAAAGTTGAATGATATATCTAGTCAATATCATGGTGCTTGGAGTGATCACTAGAGATAGTGACGTTATGTCTCCGTTCATCTTACTACAGGGCCTCAGACCCAGAACAGAGGGCTATACTGAGTGCATTGATGGAGTAGTGCTGCCCTGAGTCAAGAGGTTGGCTTCTGGAACAACCTATATCTGGCAACAGAACTCTGAATCATGCCACTTAATCATGAGAACCCAGTCATGGTTGTCGGACAATTTCTCAGACCACATCATCTCTTACATCTGGCCCCAGACTGCAACCCCTTGACTATGTGTGGGGTACATTTGAGCTAGAGACGAACAAAACTCATTCTTACGCCAAAGAGGAATGGACATTCACCAACTTAAACAAGGAGACCATCCAAAAGAGTTGTAGGAGATTCCGAAATCGTCAGTGGGCCGTGGTCGAAGTCAATGGCGATTTTATTAAATTAATTTATTCTCTAGTATTTCATGATTTTTTTAAACAAATTTTGGAAAATATATCTGAAAATGAGATGTCTGTTATTTTCATTTTTGCGTGATTTAGACGACTATATCGCAACCTATAGGTCTTGTTATAATTTAAAAGACTTTAAATTTTAATTATTACCACAACATATTTATTGATACCACCCGTTTATTAAATATTCTGTATTTTCTCCACCCTTAATGTTTTGTTATGAACACCTCCCTCTCACAGTACACATTTCTAACCTTTCAGGCAATAACAAAATGAGAAAGAATTCGATAATTTTATCTAAGACTTTTTTCCCAGTTTCCTAAAACTGAACTATTATAGGAATCGAACCTTGAATCTTGCAATTCCCTTTTTTAGATTCGTACCACTAAGCCATTACCACGACACTTCAAGTGATAGAGAACAACAGACATTTCTAACCTTACGTTTCGAAATCAGCTATAAATACTTTTTGATTTGCGATCAGGAAATAATTAAATTGTTCTGCACTTATTTTAGATGGGTTTTCTTTTCGTTATTTCTATTCATTATTTCGTCCTAATGAACTCCACGAACCCCGTAAAAACTCACGCCTATTTCATCCGCTGAACACATCCTCACTTGCCTAACATCTTTAAAAGGATTTAGGAGTCAAAACACGTGGTTCCGATTTTAACATTTTGAACATTGAACTATCACGACAGACAATTCTCCCAGTGATAAACGAAGTACCACCTATTTTTAGTTGTACAAGTAAAAACAGGTAAAGAAAAACGGTTATTTTCGACTTCCACTAATAAAGCACCAACCCCTGCGTTTGAACCCAGGTTTATTGGTTAGTTGTTGAAACTGAACGAATCAGCCGTTTGTTTTGTACAAGCCATGACGTTGATTCCTTCATCAAAAAATAAAATTACTTGAAATTATTAGCAACAGTTCGACAATAAACGCACGAACACTTCTTTCCTGATTTTAGGTGGTGAAAAATCAGCTATTATTTATTTGTGGTAGATTTTTGTTGCATTTCTGCAAAATGTTAAATTATTTAACTGTTTAAAGCCGGGCTTAGCTGAGCTATGCAATTTATTCACACTGCACCCTTACCTTACCCAGCACTCAGGGCGGGGAGTTGGGGCCCGCCTATCACCTCTTCCTACCACCTGTACCACGTCGTTGAGGAACACTGAACAAGAGCACTGTATTAACCTTTGCCGATAATCTATGGCGATGGTTCTTATCCGCTGACTCGACTGAGCGTCTATTTTTTTTGTTTTGTTTTGTTTTTGGTGCTAGCTGACCCATAACACAGACGCTGCAACCTCGACAGAAAACCCGCCTTTTCTCTCCACCCCCCTTTGCTTCATTTACCGAGTTGAACCAACCCCCGACAGTCGCTCGGTCCATTCGGCAAAGAGCACTAGATTCACCTCAGCATTCAGACAACAGTAACTTGGTTTAGGTTTTGTATCGACACTTGCAACTTCGTGCGTGTGTTTGTGTATGCAGACACAGCGATCTCTCTCATATATATATATATATATATATATATAAGATAAAATAGATTGGATAGATAGAACATGTGTGTAGGTACAAAAGGCTGACACGAAGTCAATATTACCATTAGAGACTACAATCATTTTCAATATTAGTACCCCTTATTCAATCTAAATACGTTTTTTTTTCTTTTTTCTTTTTTTTTTTTGGTGGCGGGTATTACGTTTATTTTTCCATAAAACCAGCAGGTAAAAAAAAAAAAAAAAAAAAAAAAAAAAAAAAAAAAAAAAAAAAAAAACACACACACACACACACAAAAAAAAAAAACTTTTCAATCACTTGTTGAAAGCGTTGTTAAGTTTTCCATACCGAGTCGATGACAATCATCATCAAGCATTCTCCCAGAGAAGGTATAGCTGAAACTAATCCACTAATGTTTTTTTTTCTATTTTTATTTATTTATTTTTCGAGGATTATAAAACTAGTGCCAAAAATTGCTTACACATTTCAAGACGCTTTCCAATTAATTTCGAGGCGTTATGTTTACACGGGCTTTTTATTTAGTTTTCTTGAAAATCGACAGTCTAACAATTTAGCTAGTCTTTACCCATCCCCGGAAAATAAAAGTCTGACTAATTATTTATACATTATCTAATTTTCAAATTGGGTTTTTGGTTTTGTTGATAAACTTATCACGCAAAATGATATGTATATTTTGACTGTCTTTTTTCTTTCTTAAGTGCACTCATTTTTGCTTTTCTGCAAAGGTCATGCGATTGGGTGTGAGATGGAGAAAAATGAAAAGAGACGACGACACATGATTGGTTGATTAGGAGCAGGATACATTTTACTGGTTTAGTTGTTTGTCGTCAACTAACAAAATTTAGGTGTGTATGTAGTGGAATAATCGGTGACAATCTTGAAAACTGAACTTTGCAGTCTTGAAAAAAAAAAAAAAAAAAAAAGAGGAGGAGGAGCTCAAAATGTATACTCGATGACGCCAAAAACCAATTTCGATTTAAGTAAAAATAAATTAATAGCCGGTTGAATCGCGGCTATAGAGGCTTTTATAGTTCCTGTCATTCAATCTATTTTCCGCACTTGGAGGCGGCGAAAAATGCTTATTCAGTCATTTTGAGTAAAAGAGAGAAACAACAGATTAAGGCTATGATTTTGGTTTGTTGTTGGAAAGAGTATACACGCACACAAAAATGAGGGGGTGACGGAAATATGTGACTGAAGTTAAAATAAGAATACTTTCCCTGGGGGGAGGTGAAACTTTTTGCTTAGAATTTTATTTTAAAATATGTAGTAAGCTGTTATATTGACAAGTCAGCGATTTAGGTAAATTTTCTTTTCAACGGTGGGGGTGAATCACTGGTTTTCATTCTTAGTTAAAACGATTAAAAATGTTTTTATTTTAAATATAATTGTTTTTATTATTTGTCATGATTGTAAAGCAAAAAAGAGAAAAGTGAAGAAAAGAAACTGAAAGTGAAAGTAGAAAAATTCTACTTTCACTTTACATTGATAATGCTATCATTTGTGTTTATATACATTTAATTCTTCTATATTTTTATAAACAAATGTTTGTATGCGTATAAGTAAATTTCATTCCGTATCAAAAAGTAAAAAAAGTTTGTTTATGTAGTAGTGACTTAGTTTTAAACTTGTTCATAACAAGGAAGTATCAACTTATATTTAAAGAAAGAAAGGAGAAAGAAAGTGTGAAAAGACCGTTTTGTAAGAGAATAGAAAAGTAGAGAGAGAGAGAGGAAAAAAAAACGTCGCCTTTAGAATGTCTCCTTTGCTCGCGTGTGTAAAAGCCAAAATCAGAATGAATTGATTCTCTTTTGCTTGCTGGATACGAAGTTTATATCTGTCCAATTCTTCAAATCAAGTGTCTATATATATCTTTGTTCCTTCCTTCAGATGGAAATGTATTCTATGCGAATGTGGTTTTTATTGCTGTGGTGGCTTTTCTTTAGAATTATAAAATAGGGACAAAAAAATAAGAGGAAGAAAGAAAAAAAAAAAGAAAAAAAAGGTGCGCGACTCCAGCTGCGTGCGTGTGTAAGTTACTTTTTCTCTCCCCTCATTTAAATCGATTTGTGTCCGCATCTTTCTTTCCTTCTTTCTATGTGCCTACGTCTGCTCGTAAAATTCTAACTCCCCTTATTTATATATCTCTTGTCTTTTCCCCGCCTTCTCTTGTCGGTAGTTTCTTTCCGTGGAATTGGATAGCACTTTCCCTTTCTTCCGTATCCAACAGAGACAAACTTCGCCTCTCACTCTCCTCGTTTTTTCCCCTTTTTTGTGTACGTCTTTTTCTTTGCAGTCAAGCTTTGTTTTGTCTCTCTCTCTCCAATTTCCGTATTATTAGAAAACTGTCTAAAAAGGCAGTCTCTACATTTTTTTTTCTCTTTACCTTTCCGAAGCATTTCACTCTGATATGAAATGTGTCTATAGATACAAAATTATTTTTGTTATAGCTAAAAATACATCTGGTCAGAGCCAGTAGTCATTTACGTTTCGTTGCTATTCATTTCTTCTTTTTTTAATTTAACGTCTGTTTATTTGCATTTGTAACGTCTGTGAAATGTTCATTTGCTGAACTGGACTTGTTCAGTTGTTTCTGAAGTAATTAAATAAAAGTTGACCGAAGAAAATAGTAAATAATATACGCACACTTTCTAGCACCTGAATGTGAATTACAAATTGTCGCTGACAGTCACTCTTAACACAGAGATATAAGCATATATATATATATACGCATACAAACATCAGTCTTAACACTGAAACAGCAATTCATATACACGTGCACGCTTGTATTCAGTTTGTCTTACGTTCATTTAGTTAAGATTTTTATGCGATCTCTATGCGGCCCCCTCTTTAAATCAATCCTAGTAAGAACTAATTTTTTCACACATAACGCGACATCTGTTAAAGTAAATTCAAAAGATTAACCTGTGTCAGCATATAGTTTTCATTCCAAAACTTCTCAACTGCTAATTGAATTCTCAAGTACAATAAGCCCCGAGAGGATATCCTTGAACAATCTCCTTACCGACGTCTAGCATGGAGTTAAATTTTTAAAATCTAAGTTGCACCAGTTTCTCTCAAATAGGGGAGGGCTTGCCTATCAGTCTCAAAAAATACGCTGTCATGGTTTAAACTAAGGCTCGAACTCTGAACACACTCGTCAGCGAGAAATGCTAAACACAAACAACCCATCTACAGGTATAACGACGGATATGCTATAATACCTAACAAACACACTTGTCCGTAATACAAGTGATTGGTTAAATGAATGAAATAGTAACACGTTCAGAAACCGGAATCATCAGTCTGATCAAATCACATGCTCACAGTGATAAAGTCGGAAGAAATACACTTGCACAAACAACAGAGACAAACACATATCAACAATATCAGACATTCTGACTAGACAGACACGTTTTTGTTTTTACCTGGTTAAATTTGCAAACAAATGTCTATATAGAAATTTGTTGACAATCTCATTTGAATGACGATCGATATTCTTAACTACAAGTAACAAAAATCATTTATCCTCTGTCCTTACTGAGCCTAACCATAATATTCCCTGCAGCGTTTCTCGGTACAATGGGGTTACTTACTTGACGACGCCCAGCTCCACTCTCATACGACAAGGTACCATGGGCCTATTGTGAGGGGGGCTTCATGCCTTTTCTCAGAGAGTATCGTGTGAAATGACGAAAACTTAAACGATCTTGGTAATTTAAAAATGCATTGAAAGATTTTTCTTTATGTTCTTTCCATCCGAGATAGTTGTGTATTACATTTCCAACCGGCACCAGCGGTCGGTGTTCGCATACAGTTAACTGTTAAACACAATGATTTTGAAAGCTAAGTTTCAAAAGCAGGCCTTGTTATCCCTATTGCATTTATACATTCAGATTTCCAAGTTAAAATAAAAATATTAGTGAATAGTGATTGATTAGGGCTTTTTGGGATGTTTTTTTAAAGGGGTGGGGCAAGCGTTTGGCCAGTACTCCTTAATTTACAAAATCGATGCTGAAAAAAAAAAAATTAGAAAATAATAATTGGTAGGTAAAATACGTGTCGCTCTACTGCTAGTATTTTTTTTTTTTATATTAAAGCACACTGACGTCACATTAAAACAGTATAACGACCCCTTCTTACTGTTTAAGGTTATTTATGTTTAAGATTTTTCTAATTATTTAATTACCGGTTATTGAAGGAATTGGAAATGGGTTTTTACTTCAGTGACAAGTTTCCAATCATCAAATTTGAAGTGAGGGGAGGGAGATAAAATTTCAAAGTTTTCACTAAAACAGTTCCAAATATTTTAAAAGCTCCGCTACTGAATAATAACTTTGACAGTTCCAGAAGAAAAAAGTGACATTTTATTCGTTTTAATCGAATATATATATATATATATATATATATAAACAGTTTATTTAATGTTTAAAAAATTAAAATGATAATCTTTTTTCAACTGAGATAACACGAACTTATTTAAAAAAAAAAAGATTGTATAAATGTCTAGTTAAGTCTCTTCCTCGATAACCATTTCAAAACTACTTCTGAAAACTTTCGCAAAAGTATTTGATGTTTCCGTAGACACATCGTTTTCCAATCAATGCTAATTAAAAGAACTGACGGTCTGTGCAAACGACAATAATTTCAAAATTTGGTTCAAAGATATTAAAACATTTGTCTTAGGAAAAAAGCTCTTTTTGGGTGGAGTTGGGGATATTGAAGAAAAAATACAAGTGGCATTTTTTTCGTGTACAATACCAGCAACCCCAACCTGAGAAGGCAGGTACCGGCTCAGCCAAGTCTGACGAAAGAAAAAAAAATGCGTACCTGGCGTCAGGTGAGGGTACAAAAGAAACAGAAAAAGTAAACACAAAGGAAAGGTTTGCAAAAAAAATAAAAATTAATAAAAAAAAGTTTTTATCGATTATTATTGGAAGAATAAAAATATGGTCTTAAATCTGTTATATTTTTCTTTTTCGTTGGGGAAAAAAGTTAAAACAGGGAAAAAATTGGGAAAATATATTAAAAAAAATAAAAGTTAAGTTCTTACAACCAAACTCACTGGTCGTAAAGGAAACATGAGACAACAACTTCAACAAAAAAAAAAGTACCGATCAAAGGGAAACTTAAAAAAAAAAAAAAAATTGAAGACAGTAGCACTCTGTACTAAACGAAGAGGAATAGTCGACGCACCAAACCAACTGAACTCACCTTTGCTATAGAAAATGCTGTCGAGTCTTCTACTGTCGCTGTTGAAATGTGTTCCGGTGAGCGGAGATAGAACGTACGTGCTAGCTGCTGCTGCTGCTGCTGCTGCTAATGCTACCGTTTCAACCAGTGATTGTTTTCTCACCTCTTCATCTTCTTTCTTTGCAAAAATTCCTTGGTCTTGTCTTTATCGCCCGACTCCGTTCCCCCCCCCCCCCCCATTTTGGACGCAAAGGACGCCGCTCAGCTCTCTGTAACAAAAAGAACAAAAAAATATCGCAAATTCAATTGAGAATCACTTTATCAGACTACTTGCGTAAAGAAAAAGACAATTCACCAAAGTGTTTAAAAGTTGTACTAAAAAAAAGTTTTTGTTACAAAAGAAGGAAAAAAAAAAAAAAAAACACGCATGAAATTTAATTTTTTTAGCACGTCGATTTGTTAGTCATATTTTTAAAATTATAAATTTTTTCAAAGAATCTTTAGTGTGTATGTCCATCTAAAAGTTTTGAGGCAACTTTAGTTTATATTTATCAGGTTCGAATAGCGGACAAAAGACATCAGAGCACCAGAAACCATGGAAACGTTGTTTTCTCTCTATTCAAATGCAGTTTAAGGGCCGTACCTCGGCATTTTATCAAGGTGGAGTTCATGGGTGGATTTTATGAAGCAATTTGTAACGCACATTTCCTATTTACCAGAAACCTCCGCACTCAGGCCGGATGTGACACAAGGCCGGTTTTTAACGTAGGAATTTCGAAGCCTTAAGTCCGGGAAAAAATTTCTGTAGACTTTTGCTAAGGCGAGGTCGGGCTAATTTTTCCCAGATGAGACTCTGCCCTCCGGCATAGCATCCTCTCCGGTCTTCTACGCCCGGAGGCGGAGAGTTTGATAAGGTTGAGTTCTGCCGGAAGCCTGCCGAAATGATTTTTTTAAGCGTAGTTTAGACGTGGTACAAAGCCGAATATATGTGGACACCTAGTGAGGATCGAACTCACTATTCAGTTGTAGCTGAACTAGCGAGACGCCAAGACTTTGTCACATGTGAGAAAGCAAAGTAGGTATTATCAACAAAAAAGTGCTTAGCCTAGAAAATTAATGCACTGATTTGTAAATTCGTTACAATAGTAATTGTATGTTTTATCCCAATGTCTGGTAGTACAGAATTAAATTCATTAGAAACAGGGGTATCAATAAATGGACAGCTCTAAAAAAGAGAAGAAAAATCAAGACTAGATATCGGAGAGCGAATCGAGAATAATCTGTCGGCGTAGATAAAAGAAATAGTTCAGTTCGATAATCCGAGGTGACCAGGAACGTTGAACATAGAAGATAACCAGAAAGATGAGAATATTTATTCAACTGTAAATAAGGATAATTCTTAATCTCAGAAAATCAAACAAAAGAAAAAATGACTCGTTTATTTTTAAGTCGACCAAACAAATTATGTCGTTAACTTTTTGTTAGCTTGTACAACACAAAACTAAAGGAAGTGTGTGGCGTGCCAATCTCTTTTGGCCTGTTGAGAACATGAACATTCAAATTTTTCAATTTTATCTGGGTCAGTCAGTTTGTGATCCGGGTGGGAAATGTAATAAAGCGACAGGCCACCCGAAAAAGATTTTTGCAATTTAGTTGGTTTTCTTTCTTGATTTACGAAGACCGATTTTTGTGATTTTAGGTTTGGCTTAAGATTCGCCCAGGAAGCAATTTTTTTTTCTGAGGAAACTTGTACCTTAACAGATCACCAGAAAGAAAGAAACAAATTACAAACAGTTTTTAGGGTTAAAAAAAGAAAGAAAATCACTATGTTATTTCCAATTCAACTAATGTTCTCATGTTCATTGTTCTTCTCACAACATTTCGGTTTTCATCAGGTGTCTGACTATCCAGGTAACCATCAGCGAATTACAAAATAAACCCTTTATTTAATCTATCCACGGGGATAAATTCTTCTCATCCTTTCGTTCATATCTAGGGATATGTATAGGAAATATTTTTTGGTGTTTTTTTTTTTTTTAAGTACTACTTAATTATTGCTAAGCCTGTTCTCACTGAGACAATAAAACCAGAAACACATCTTGTTTTTTTAACATCGTATATTCTTGGGGATGTTCGTCCTTTTGCAGTGGATATCGGCAACGAGAAATCGGAGAGCCGAGTTCGAATTCTAGATGAATTCGTTGCTTTCATTTACGCGCAAATACCCTTGAAAAAGGTATTAATCCACCGCTTCTCCCTCTAGCTATGGGTTAAATAGCAGGACAGATTGAGTTCTATAGTCTTGGTTGGCAACCAGTCTACAGCAGAAAGAAATAGCAACCTGCAAAAAAATCTTCTATCTTGTTAGTCATGACTCGAAATAGACATGATCGCCCAAGCGTGTATTATGTGTGGCACTTAACTGACTGACTATATACTCAAGTATAGTGTGAGTTTTTGTGATCAGATTATTTTTTACGTAAAATATAGGCGGGTCTCATTTAATTTCTTGGTAGAGGTTAGAATAAGGCATTTTCGGTTACCTGTTGCACCATGCACAGGCATTTTTTCTGGAGTGGCTAAAATTCATGAAAAAAAAAAAAATTATCCAGGGCGCACTGTTCCTGCCAGCGGTTTATACACGAGAATATATATGCTATTTTATTTGTGCTGAAATTGACAATATTTTTAAATTATTTTTTCATCTTCTTCTTCATCATCATCTTCATCATTATTTCTTCTTCTTCATCATCATCATTTCTTCATCATCATCATCATCATCATCATTCCTTTTCATCATCATCTTCTTCTTCCTCCTCCTTAGAACCCAACCTTAACATGTTAAGTGTTGCGACTGAGTTTCTATCTAGTTTTCTGTTTGTGCTGCTCAGTTATTACAAGCCCTGTTTCTCGTAGTCTAAGTCTGTACTACCCGGGCCAGGGATTGAACTATGCCACCAAACTTACGACCCAAGGCTTTAAGCATTGACTATGAGACACTTCAGAAATACGACAAGAAAAGACAATAATGATTTTTCGTTTCAGAAAAGAATTTTAAAGAGAAGTCACGGACTGTTTCATGAAAGAGTCCGTGTAAAATAAAATAAAAAAAATTAAAAAAAATGAAAGAAAATATATGAAAAATACAACACAAGTCAATCGCTAAACTAAAACACACAAAAAAAAAACGTCAACCCCCTCCCGCCTTTCAAGACATAATGTAAATAAAATGTATCGCTTTTCGGCGCGGATTTCCATAATCATCCGGAGAAAATGGATCTGGTTATCTATTGTAGGAACTGACTAATCTTTGTTCGTTCACAGAAGAAAATATTTGATATCATGGACGATCACTTTGCAGAATTTCTGTGGAATGAAAGATTTAAAATTCTGTCATTTTTGACATCAAAACTCAGGGGATTTGTAACCTGTTTAATATTATTAGTTCTTGAATTTGTATTAAATTGAAAACACCTTTATTGAAGTTGATTTTCGTGAATGAAAACATAATTGTTAACAGACGTTCAATTTAAATGTCATAATGTAAATGTAAATGCAGTGGTAGTAAATATTTGATCTTTTGAGATTTGTCGGTGCAAAACTATAATAGCGCCCAAAATATTCTGTACTATACAACACTGTAAATCATATCAGACAGTCAGTCAGTTAAGTGCCATACGTGATACACGCTTGGGCGATCATGTCTCGAAAGCGACATCACTGACTGAGTAGAAGATTATTCCGCAGTAGGTTGTCACTGTTTCATGCGATAGACTTGTTGCCAGCCAAGGCTATCGAACCAGATCTGTCCTGTTATTTAACCCATAACTGGAGGGAAGAGACGGGTTAATGCCTTTCCACTAGTATTTACACGTAAGTGAATTCAGGGATATCAACTGGGATTCGAACTCGGCTCCTCGATTTCTCGTTCCGAGACGATATCCAACGTACCACAACCCACATCCGCAGTTATCAAAATTAAATTTTAAAAAAAGTCCTTATCTCCTTATTGACTTCTTTTACTTTAATGTGACGTGTCCCTTCCAATTCCCTGGGCGTTAAGTAGTTACACTCTACCCTTTCTGTCTTCAATACATCTTGTGGGTGTCAGATTTTCCTAGCTTTCCTTTCTCTTGGTGAGTCCTAGAAATTTTTTTTTTTCTGATTCTAACCGTACGCGTGCTTTTTGTCTTCATTTTTCTTAAAATTGCTTCTTTGCAAAGTTTATTACCTCGATTAATGTAAAGGTTTTTTCTGGCTTGCGACAGCGTACTGACAGATTTATTTATCCGGAAGCAGCATAAGATTTGAATCAAACTTTTTCACATGGACACCCTGGAATCGGCCTCTTTTTCAGACCGGCGCTCAAAATTGGTGCAAATGTGTTCTATTGTATACTTCAAGAATGGATTTTTGAGGGTAGTTTTATAGAAAAAGATGTACGTTGTGGTGCAGTAGATATCGGCTCGAAACGAGAAATCAGGGAGCCGAGTTCGAATTCCAGTTGAATTCCTTGCATTCCCTTCCGTGCAAGTACCCTTGGGAAAGGTATTGATCTCTTCCCTCCAGTTATAGGTTAAATAACAGGACAGATTGGGTTCGATAGCTTTGGCTGGCAACCAGTCTCACGCAGAAAGTAATGGCAACCTACTGCGGATAATCTTTTGCCCAGTCAGTCCTGTCTTGAAAGAGACATGATCACCCAAGCGTGTTTCAGTGTATGGCACTGAACTGACTGACTTTATAGGAAGAGAAACAAATGCGGAATTTTGCAGTGATTGAATGTATAGAAACGCTTAAAGTTAGAAAAGAGAAGAAAATGAAAAAAGACATGGTTCGGATATTTAGGGAAAAAGGACCATAAAATTATATCTCCTCAAAAAATAAAATACAAATAATAGCTGTTTCAAAAAGGCATAATTCGCACTAGAAAAATACCTCGTGTTCAAACCTAAGTACCAAAATTTAAGTATCTAGGAGAGGCTTTAGCTGCGGACGGTAAATAAGACATCAAAATTCAAAAGTGTATTGAAATCGTGAAAGATGCCTTCCAAATAAAAGCAAAGTACTAAGAAACAGGAAAATTTCGACAGAAACAAAAAAACAGTGATGGTATATCGTTTAACATCCATTCTCTTGTATAGCAGTGAATGCTGGACAATCTCCTCATATATGAACAGACTTCGGGCAACAGAAATATGGTTTTACAGAAGGACGTTGAAAATACCATAGGCTGAAAATGTGAACAACGAGGGAACTTAAAAAAAATGTAAACTAAAAAAGATAATTAGAATTAGAATCGGAAAGAGAAGGCTGAAATTTCTAGGGCACAGAATGCGGAAAGATATTTTGGAAAATTTGACACTCACAGGGCGTAATGACGGCAAGAGAGACAAGTGAAAGCAACGACTAACATATCTGATGAGAGTGTGTAAATGGATGGCAGAACAGGGATCGGGAGACATAGCGAAAAGATAAACTTTACCAAGGAAGAAAAAAATCGAAATTTGTGGAGAGTCATGATCCGCCATGTACTGAATGTAGAAGTGACCAATACCAGAAAAAAAAAGCTTCAATTTGATTGGTATTTAAAATATTTACATTGATCAGACTGTTGTCCTCGGCTTTGTTGCCATTTGTACGACGTTTCGGCCGTTGTACGCTCAGGCCTTCTACAAGTGTTCGGAATTTCGAACCGAACCATTTATTACAATCACTGGGATATATTATTCTCAGTCCTTGCATAAAGCTTCGATTGGAAATCATCAGCTATTTCCCTCTAACCCTGCAAGTTACTTGTTCACCACTGCTGTAGCCTAGTATTGAACTCACAACTCTAACAGTCAAGTCAGAAACTACCCGACGTAACCATAAGGACACATGGCCTGGTGATTGAAATAAAGGTTTCAGTTCGAAATTCCTAGCACCTGAAGAAGGGCGTAGCGTACAACGGCTGAAGTGTCGTACAAATGGCAACAAAGATGAGGACAATAGTCCGAAAAATGTAAATACTGTAAATACTACCTCATCTCAGAAATATACACAAATACTTGATTCGTATTTTGTCGAAAAATGGTGCTATTATTCTAAATATCTTAATTTTATTTTAATCTTATATCAAACTCCAAGATTTTAGTTAAACAGAAGCTAAACTCTTATGTCCTTAAAGACACTATTAACGTAATGAGAAGAGTTACTCTTTGTTTGGATGGATAGATATTTTATTTATCTACAAAAAAAAAAAAAGAAGAAACCGTCTATGTTAATTATGTGACTGGGTGTAAGGGTGGAAGCTCAAATTTCAAAATAAAGATGGTTTAGTTTAATCATTGGGATGCCGTTGCCATTTTCTTTCTTAGCACTATATTGAATCCATAGCAAAATCTACTGTTAAGAAGATTGGGTCACTATGTCGATCCAGGATGTTTTTTCCACCTGAATCCATCCTGCATATATACAAGTCAACCATCCGTCCGTGCATGGAGTACTGCTGCCATTTATGGTCAGGTGCCCCTGCCGTTCTCCTCAGTGTTCTTGACAAGCTCCAAAGGAGAGTCTGTAATGTGATAGGTACTGATCTGGCGACTCGTCTGCAGCCACTTTCCCATCGTCGAAATGTGGCCTCCCTCTGTCTCTTCTATAAATACTTTCATGGCTTCTGCTCGGATGAGCTTAAGTCACTGATGCCTCCTCAACAGGTGTTTACCCGTTCAACCAGACTGGCAACTGGGTCCCACCCATTCACAGTCAGGTTAGCCAAACGCAGACGACAATTCTACTCCTGCAGCTTCCTCTCTCGCACTTCCCGCCTGTGGAACTCACTCCTGTATTCTTGCTTTCCTGACGGCTACGACCTCCAGAAATTTAAAAGCAAAGTTAATACTCACCTACTAACCACTGGCCTCTAGCTCTCTCCCCTCCCCTGTATAACCTTCCCTTTCTCTCCGCCCATGTACCTGTCATTGCACCTGCTTTCTCAGCTTTCTATTGTTCCTTTCTAACTAGCTTGTACTCCTCACTCTTTTCTAATTAATCTTTTTACATTTATGTAACCCCCTGCACATCAGTGGCGTTTCTGCCTTGCTCGGGGTGAAATGATTAAAAAAAAAACAAAAAAAAAACCTTTTAGTTTTTAATCGAGTTCACCACAAACAAGGCAATAAATGCACCAAGACACAACGGTTTACTGAATGTGGAAGTATTCAGTCAGTTAAAAGTGCCATACGTGATACACGCCTTGGGCGATCCCGTCTCGGAAAAGACATAACTGACTGGGCAGAAGATTATCCCGCAGTAGGTTGTCATTACTTTCTGCGATAGACTGGTTGCCAGCCAAGGCTATAGAATTCAATCTGTCCTATTATTTAACCTATAACTGGGGAGAAGAGACGGATTAATACATTTCTCAAGGATATTTGTGCGTAGGTAAATGCAAAGAATTCAACTGGGATTCGAACTCGACACCAAAGAGCTAGAACAAAAGAACAGTAGTCAGGAGGACAGTAGATAGCGATTGACATTGCATTTGAATTTTTGTAGATTGAAGTTGACTGGAAAACATAGAGCCGGAAGGGAGTTCCGTAATTGAGAAGTGTGAGAAAAAAAACTTAGCATAAAACTTACGGTTACATCTAAGCAGCTAAACTGCAAATTGATGAAAGCTCATCACCAGTCTAGTCAGTCAGTTAAGTGCCATGCGTGATACACGTTTGGGTGATCATGTCTCGAAAGAGACATAGCTGACTGGGTAGAAGATTATCCCGAACTATGCTGCCATACTTTCTGCGGTAGACTGGTTGCCGACTAAAGCTATAGAATCTATCCAGTTCTTTAATCCCTAACAGAGACTTTTGCATGAAATATTCAAGTAAAGACCCGAACGAATAAAAGACATGGTGTGACAGGATAACTAGGCATATATGTATTTTATTATAATAGATTAAAATAGAAAATGGTTAAGAACAGAAAATAGATTAAAAACATATTTAACAAAAGTAAAAAAAGAAGAGGAAAAAATAAATAAATAAACGCTTTTTCTTTTATGAGGAAAAATTGTGGAAGAGACAAGGGTATCCGATTATTGTTTTAAATCCTACCACTCTTCCGGTAAATATTTGACTCAGTGATTTAATGTGATAAAGAGATAAGTTCAGGAGATAAAAGTTCAGGAGGTGGGTTTTCGAATGACCGGGTCAAAGGCTGTGTTTTACTGTAGCTTGACCACACATTAAGAATTTTCCGGCGCAAGCTTTATTAAGATAAAAAAAAAGAAAACTGAAATTTCAGACTTACAGTCGCCAATGTTTATCACCGGTGGTCTAAAGCATTTCCGGATTTCCGGATTCATTTTAAATAAATAGAAGTTAATTAGTGAGTTTGAAGGGAGTTCCGCTGGGCGTGTGCTTGAAGTAAGAATCTCCGTTCGTCTTGTTTCGGTCGGTTCGGATTTGTTGATCTCCATTAATTAGAGTTAGAGCTGTGTGTCACATTCGCCGGCCCCAACCGAAAAGGCTAACTCTAAACGAAATAAAGCATCCTTTCAACTCATCCAAGTTGTGGAAGTTCGTTCCTTATAGTTCAATCTTGTACCCCCAGCTTGAGGCTCCGTCATTTTCAACAAACTCCCGGCAAACATCACAGCGTGGAGAACGGCCGCCGGAGAAAATTGTTAGGACGGACCGTTGGGGTGTTACACATGGTCCTAATCCCCAAAATAGAGTCTAAGTATATAATGACATTGTAAATAATTCCAAATTGTCTAAAACGCATGTATATTAAAACTTATATACCATGTCTTTTCAGGAGTAAATGATTATAGCTCTCCACAGATTCTTTTTTTGTTTCAATATCTGTAAATCGCTATGAATCGTACAGCGTTTCCGTCACCTTCTCCTCAGTTTGTTGTCCTTATCACAAACTGGATACTAACCAGCGTTACAGAGCCAAATCTGCCCTTCGATTTAATTCGTAACTGAAAGAGAGGTAAAAAAAATTGGATTCTTGCTTTTTTATCCGAGCTTGGGAAAGATATTACCGGATTACTTCTTCCGCCAGCTATCGGTGAATTAACAAGGTAGACTGCGCTCTCTACCTGTGTAGAGTCTTGGAAAAGAGAAACTCTGAATTCAAAATCGTAAACAGGAAACCACGACACCCTCTTTCACAAAAAGGCATGGCAATTTACATACATTAAACAAAAGATATGTGGTTGGATGATTTTCGACATGCCAATACTTGTTTGATTATTCAATAATGAATTTTGCATGCGAGAATAAAACCCACGACTCAGCAGTATTAGTCAACTAGACAACTGACACAAGGCGTTATACCATTCTCAAGCGCCTTGATAAACGAAAAGGAATACATGGAGAACTATTATTGCGTACATGTATATCAGTCAGCTAATTGCCATACGTGATACACGCTTTCAAGATCATGTCTCTTTTCCCGCAGTAGGTTTCCATTACTTTCTGAGGTAGACTGGTTACCAACCATGGCTATAGAATCCAATCTGTCCTGATATTCAACGCATAGGTAGAGGGAAAACAGGATTACGTTTCCTAAGTGTATTTGTGCGTAAGTGAATGAAACAAATTCGACTGTAATTCGAACTCGACTCTTCAATTTCTAATTCCCAACCGATATCCATTGCACACCTCTACATATATACGCATACATAAACATTATGTATTCGATCCTCACTGGGTGCCCCATACTTTCGGCCCCATCTAAGCAACATTTCCTAGAAGATTGTCATAAACCTTACGTATTTAGCACCGACAACAATGAGTTTTTGAAAGGAGGTCTAGTTTCTATCCGGAGTTCACCTGTTACCAACTTTGCCTGTTCAGGAAATATACGGTAGGACTCCAAAAGCTAAGTATTGCTAGACTACTTTAACAGTAAGCATTTAACAATTACGTCACTAATGAAAAAATACTTTCAGAGATATGGTTCTTCAAATACTAAACAAATACTACTTATATATATATATATATATATACAGGGTGACCATAAAAACTGCATACGTGAGTTTCAATTACAACAATCATTTCGCACAAGACTGTGTTGTTGAGCGACAAATGTTTGATTTATGAGGTTAACCGACAGTATGTTCTGTACTGGCTGCAAAACAGCCTGTGTTGGATGGATCCTTCCAAACATTAAGTAACGCGATGGCTTGCAGCGTGGCGTGGAAAGTCGGGTACACCAATCTTCTCAGATCGTCTATGGGTGTGTTCCGAATGATTCTGTACTGGCTGCAAAACAGCCTGTGTTGGATGGATCCTTCCAAACATTAAGTAACGCGATGGCTTGCAGCGTGGCGTGGAAAGTCGGGTACACCAATCTTCTCAGATCGTCTATGGGTGTGTTCCGAATGATTCTGTACTGGCTGCAAAACAGCCTGTGTTGGATGGATCCTTCCAAACATTAAGTAACGCGATGGCTTGCAGCGTGGCGTGGAAAGTCGGGTACACCAATCTTCTCAGATCGTCTATGGGTGTGTTCCGAATGATTCTGTACTGGCTGCAAAACAGCCTGTGTTGGATGGATCCTTCCAAACATTAAGTAACGCGATGGCTTGCAGCGTGGCGTGGAAAGTCGGGTACACCAATCTTCTCAGATCGTCTATGGGTGTGTTCCGAATGATTCTGTACTGGCTGCAAAGCAGCCTGTGTTGGATGGATCCTTCCAAACATTAAGTAACGCGATGGCTTGCAGCGTGGCGTGGAAAGTCGGGTACACCAATCTTCTCAGATCGTCTATGGGTGTGTTCCGAATGATTCTGTACTGGCTGCAAAACAGCCTGTGTTGGATGGATCCTTCCAAACATTAAGTAACGCGATGGCTTGCAGCGTGGCGTGGAAAGTCGGGTACACCAATCTTCTCAGATCGTCTATGGGTGTGTTCCGAATGATTCTGTACTGGCTGCAAAACAGCCTGTGTTGGATGGATCCTTCCAAACATTAAGTAACGCGATGGCTTGCAGCGTGGCGTGGAAAGTCGGGTACACCAATCTTCTCAGATCGTCTATGGGTGTGTTCCGAATGATTCTGTACTGGCTGCAAAGCAGCCTGTGTTGGATGGATCCTTCCAAACATTAAGTAACGCGATGGCTTGCAGCGTGGCGTGGAAAGTCGGGTACACCAATCTTCTCAGATCGTCTATGGGTGTGTTCCGAATGATTCAATACTGGCTGCAAAACAGCCTGTGTTGGATGGATCCTTCCAAACATTAAGTAACGCGATGGCTTGCAGCGTGGCGTGGAAAGTCGGGTACACCAATCTTCTCAGATCGTCTATGGGTGTGTTCCGAATGATTCTGTACTGGCTGCAAAACAGCCTGTGTTGGATGGATCCTTCCAAACATTAAGTAACGCGATGGCTTGCAGCGTGGCGTGGAAAGCTCATGTATTGAGACCATTTATCTTTTAGGGTAACGTGACTATTTTGAGAGATCAGTTAATGCCCCTAACTGCAAGGTTAGGGAAAGGCTTCCCTATGTGTCTCCAACCGGACGAATCCCCTGCTTATTATCCCATGGTGCTAAGACACTGACTAAGTGACAATTACCCTAACTGGTTTGGGAGACGCGACCATGTAGAATGGGCTCCTCGCTTACCAGATATTAGTGCTCTCGACTGTTTTTTCTGGGCTATGCTGAATGAGAAAGTATACAGGTGTATCCAGAGTTTACGGTCACTATGTTTGTTAAGAATAGCATGGGCAGGTCATATGAAAACAGAAGAAGTTTTCAGAAGAATCGAAACTATAAAAATAAAAAAAAATCTATTGTATCGTCGAAGTGAACGATACACAGAGAAGACTGAGTGCTTGTAGTAGACGAAGCGTCCACTTACTAATTTAGACGCAACCTTGGTCATATCTTAAAGCAGGTTTTAAGGAAGAACAAAAAGGCGAAAGTAACCAGAAAAACAATGTATTGACAAAGGTTACATGGGGTTGAGAGAGCATGCATAAGAAAGTGAAAAGGAAAGAGTCATTCCCCTTCGCCTGTTCGTAGAAACAAAATAAGATGTATGAAGTTTTTCTCTAGCTGAAAGAAAGGTTTGTAACAATTGTTAAGATTTTCGTAAAGAGTTCAAAGTTCAAATCCTTGATGAAGAAAGTCAGACAGAAGACAAAGTTCTGTGTCTGTGTGTGCGTTGAGTAGAGAGAGAGAGACACTTACATGCGAATGTAGCAGTCGGTGGATTTCTACTGACGAAGGTTGGAAAAATTGTGGAATTATGTGTAGGAAGTTATTTTATGTAAAGTCCTGTTTGAATGAAAGTTAATGTGCATAGTGTTAATGTAGGAGAAGAAAAGTAAAAGAAATTTTGCGCCACTAATTGCTACACGCAATTAGTGCGCGTGTGTTTGTGTGAGTTAGGAAGACATTGCTCTTGTCCCGGGACGAAATCCTAACTAGTGTACCACGTGCTGTTTTCCGTTTTTATTAGCATCGTTTTTGGCGGGAACCAGTCATCACGTGGAACGCCGAGTGACCATGCGTGTGTGTGGGGGGGTGTCAATGTATGAAACCCTACATGCTTAATATATTTATTCTGCACAATATCCGGTGCTAACGAATATATACAAAAAATACAGAACACTAAGTTACAAACAATTAACAAAACAAACTTACCAGCACAAAAAAGAGGAGAGTCTAAATTGTGAATAACCGACGAAGTAAATCAATCCGAATATTAATCTGCTTGTCTCAAAAAACGACCCTTTAAATACACACTCGTAGACTCTTTCAGATTATGAGCCAGTACATCGGTTAGAGTATTGAAGGGGTGCTAGCTACTCTACAAGAGAAACAAATTAAATAAGCAGTTTTAAGACTAAACTATCTTAAGAAACATAGAAAAGGTGTTTAACCACTGTAATGTCTATTCACTTACGTTAACAGTAAATGATAAACAATTTCCTTACAGTCGAAGAAGAGACTCATTGTGACAAGATTTTAATCCACTGATGGATGCTGAAAACAGGTTTGACAAAACATGAGAGCAACGAGGAAGTTTTAAAGAAAATGCGAACTAAAAAGACATTTAACTTAAAATCCTAAAGAGTCTACCTTTCTGGAATACAAAATAAGGAAAGTAGGCATGGAAAATTTAACACACAGAAGACATACTAAAGAAAAAGTAACTAGAGCGATAGTCTATCTAATGAGTGAATGGGTGGCGGAACAGGGTACAAACAGAAATAATAAAAAGTCAAACCATACAGCTACAAGAGGCAGTAAATTGTGAGAGCCAGGATCGCCCATGTCCGGAAGAAACGCAGTGTATAAGAGAAGACACGCACAGTTTGAATTGCTAGGTACTTTAAAAGTCTATGGTTTACTTCTTGCCACAGTTTTCTAAACAGCACATAACCTTGAAGGTGAGACTCAATTAAAAATTCTTTCAAGTCGGGTACACCAATCTTCTCAGATCGTCTATGGGTGTGTTCCGAATGATCTAAATGTGACACCCAAGTTGTCTTGGTTGCCTCATCATTCAAAATTTGAAAAAAGAAAACAACACTCTCAATACCCGACTACTCCCGCTCATGAAAAGTGCGTCAGTTACAGGTAAACATCCCCAGCTAGCTACGGTCAGACAACTGACAAGCGAATCTGTGATACAGAATGAAATAGCTACTATAGCATATATTAATTCACCAAGACAAAACATATTCCTGTGGATATCTTAAATCAATATTAGACGCTATGAGAGCCATATCCGGGTGTAGCATTAGGGCTGTTATTATTATTACACTCTTTCCGACTCTTAAATACAGTGTAACCCTGATATAAGAGAGTTGCCGGGACCCGGATAAAAGTTCTCTTATATCCGAGTTTCTCTTATATCCGGATTTGGTCTATTTTATATACATTACCACAGGCTCTAACTTGGGACCAGAAAATATCTCTTATATACGGGTCTCTTATATCAGGGTTATACTGTATCTCAAGTTTTGATTGTCCAATCTCAGATTTTACTCGCAGCAATTTCCTCATTCCATAAACTATTCCAAGCAGTGCTGCCACCTGCGCACTCTTAATAATTTCACGTATCTCCAAGGCGACCTGCGAGATAGAAAAAATCTCGGGAAGAGTTCTGATTGCGCCAGTAACAACTTGAGCTGTTGCTTGATATATTTCTCTAATTTACTCTACTAGATCTGGGTTCCTCTGTATTTTAATCTACCATACCTTCAAGATGTCTTCCCAAGGCACCGCAATGTCTATCAGAATCTATTCATTACTGTCATTAGTAATGATGTGATATCTGTCGTTCTATATGGCAGCGAATGCTGGATAATCTTCTCAAAGATGGAGAGACTCGAAGCAACAGAATTGTGGTTCTACAGAAGGACACTGAGGATACTATGGACCAAAAGTGAGCCACAACGTAATTTTGGAGAGGATTGAAACGAAAAGCAAAGTTATACGTAACATCAGAAAGAGAAAACTGAAGGTTCTGGGGCACGTAAAGAGGAAGTGGGGCTCGGAGAATTTAATATTCACAGGATGGATAGAGCAAAAGAGAGACAGAAGAAAGCAACGCGAGACGATCTTGATGAGCTTGGCAGATCAGAGTTTGGGAGAGTGTTATGGTACCCTATCTATAGGAATGGACTCTTCCTCCGTCAATATGACTTCCGGGAACGCAGTTGTGAGACAGTCGTAAGACAGTTGACAGCGTAACTATACCGTTTGGATTTACACATTTATTTTGTTGATTACTAACACTTATTATTGCATATATTGTTTTATTATTCTAATACTGTTTGAACCTATCTTCTTGTTTCCGTGTCTTACTTCCGGGCCCAAATAGGCTACAACAACTTGGCGACGAAGATTTCGCCACAACAAATCCACAACAGAGAGATACCAATAGAAAAGGGTGTTTAGAGGGATGGGAGGAGGAAGTGAAAGTCCATGATTGCCTACGTCCTGAAGGAACATGACATACAAAAAAGAAGAAAGTGATAGTGTAAAACGAATTATGGTAAGAAAGTACCGTCGACTTTCGTTAGTTCAAGTGGACCCATAATCTTCTTTGTAGTAAGTTTAGTTTGACATCGGTTACAAATGTGTAGTACTATGTGAGGATAAACCTTTATACATTACAGTACACTGGTATGAGACCACCCGAAGTTGTGACAAAGTATACCCAACCTAAAATGAATGATACAGTCGACTTATAATGAGCGGAATTCATTTCGAAAAGTTAGTCTCAGTTTTTTTTGAGAGGATGGAAACGAAAATGAAAGTGATGCTTAATATCCGGAAGAGGCAGCTAAAGTTTCTGGGACATGTAATTAGGAAGAAAGGCTTAGAGAATTTGATACTCACAAGACGGATAGAGGGGGAAAGAAGGACAGGGGAAAGCAACGCGTGACGTACTTGATGGGCTTGAGCAAATGGATAGCAGAGCAGGGTTTGGAAAGGGTAACAGGAAAAGAAGTGTTAAAAGCTACAAGGAGTAGGGAGATGTGGAAGGCCATGAACGCCTACGTTTTGAAGGGACACGGCACATGGAGGAAAAAGTCTCAGGGTGCCTCTAAAACAGGTCAAGAGAAGTTAAATGAAGCACAGCTCCTTGTTTTTCTACGTGAATGAACGTCATTCAGCAGGGTTAACTTTCAAGAACAGTTTTAGCCTCTATGGTAAATTACAAGATAGAATTAAGACCATATCTAATGAATTAAGCCGATCTCAATTTATCTTTAAGGAAAGATAGTATACTTGTGTTTCAAAAAGAAACTTTCCAAATTTCAAACATTAATATTTGTTCTACCCTCGTTTAGTACTTGGTAATGTTTTGAACACAAAATGTTTTCCCTTAGATTTTAAGTAATTTAGGTTTTGCTACTTGCAAGTCGTCACTTGGATGTGCGTTGTGGTGTTATGGATATTGGCTCGGAATGAGATATCGGAGAGCCGATTTCGAATTCCAGTTGAATTCATATCATTCACTTACGCACAAATACTCTTGAGAAATACTCTTAATCTATCACTTCTTCCTCCAACTACAGGTTAAATAGCAAGACAGATTGGGTTCTATAGCCTTGGTTGGCAACTGATCTATTGCAGAAAATAATGGAAACCTACTACGGGAGAATTTTCTGCCTAGTCTGCCCAAACGTGTAACATGTATGAAAATTAACTGACTTGCTAATAGCAGGTCAAATTTTCAAAATTAATAATGTTTTTTTTTAATAATCGTGTCGCCCCAAGCAAGTCATTTTACTGCCACTGTTGAGCAGAGGGTTACATAGAGATAAGTTTATGAGAAAGAGTGACAGGTTACAGGGCGTGTCAGGAAGAGGGTAGGAGGAGGATGAGAATACTGATGAGAGTGGAGTGGACGAAAAAAGGATCATGAAAGAGAGAGAGAGAGAGGATGCAAGTTAGTGAGATAGGAAATGACTATTGACTTTACATTTGAATTCTTGAAGATTGTTAGCTGTCGCGAAAGCAAGTCAACGGAAGGGAATTCCACAAGCGAGAAATGCGAGAGAAGAAGCTGAAGGAGTAGAATTTGCGTTTACAATTTATTGGTTTCACAGTAAAAGGGTGGGACCTAGTTGCTAATATTGTGGCTCGAGTCAATTCATGTATATGGGGTACCAGTGAGCTAAGTTCATCTGAGCAACCGAAAGCCACGAAAGTATTTGTAGAAGAGACACAGGGAAGCCACATTGCGCCGGTGAGAAAGTGAATGCATTCTTCGGAATAGATCTGCTAAGTAATTACAGAGAAATTCTGGTTTTAGTAATCATATTTGTGTGAGAATTAGGATCACATAGACTGGAAGGTCCGCTGGTAAATTTTTGTTTTGTTCCCCGAAGGCCTTTACCCCTTCAAATCTTTCCAAAACATCCTTAATTCCGTGCAAATGTATATGCTGAACTAAAATCGATACTTGTTTATAGAAGAAACGTACCTTTTTTTCATATTATCGACCAGAAATAAATCGGACTATATCTCACCCCTTACCACCGTTCTCATATCTGATTAACAGCTGAACGATTTGAGACGTAGGATACTGAATTCGTTCTATTTACTCCCTTCTTAGCAATTACTCCGCGATTTGTTGGGTTTCGGAACTCATTATCCGCGTATTAATCGCAAAAGGGAAGTAAAAAAACCAAAACATCCGAAATCTACGCGTGAAGTCAGTCTGCAGTGAATAACATTTTTTAACCGTGGTTAGGGGTGAGATAAACAGCGACAAGAAGCTCCATATTTTTCTTCTCGATAAAATGAAAAAAAAAAGGTAGGTTTCTTCAATAAACAAACATCGATTTGTGTTTAGCATATACATTTGCACGGAAATAGAAATGTTTTGCAAAAATTTGAAGGGGTAAAGGCTTTCGGGGAACAAAACAAAAATTTACCTGTCCGCTTTCAGGCCGTGAGAACCGGGAGAACATGGTCGATTTGTCAGGAAGATCACTTCTTGATGTTACCGGTATGGAGAAGACGATCCCAGTGTGTGCATCTTTGGAAAGGGCCTGAAATCCTTCCAAGTGAAACTGGCTAGTAGACAAAGCTATCTGGGAGCCGTCGTTAGTTGTGCTAAAACGAAGATACAAGTCATCGTGACCGATTGTCTGAAAGTCCTGGCCTTGTTCAGACTGGTGATAACTTGCACTCTCTCATAAACTGTAACTATGTTCTGCTCAGGAAACCACAGGTGAGCTCTGTGGGTGTTGAACAAACACTAATGTGACTGAGCAAGCGTCTGCAACAGGGATTGGCTAGCACCTTTTTTTATATAATGACCGCAAAGACTAATTTTTCATTAGTAAAGCAGACTTCTGAATACTAAAATATAATAAAGACTAGATTGCGAGCACATGACCGTAAAGACTAATAATTGTGGTAAAAACATGTAGAGATCACACCAACCTTGTCGTTCGCTGCTTGAAATGAACAAAAAACGCTAAAGAGGAGACAAATTGATAATCAATTATTTTAAACGACTATACTGAAACATAAAATGAAAACTATTGCTGCATATTTGAATACATCAAACTTACACATTCAGATATTAATATTGCCTATTTAATTCGTTTCATCACGATCATTTTTTTCTTTTCTTTTTTATTCGTCCATAAAACCAAAAAGAACATTCAAAACAATGTATAATAGGAAAATTAAAAACTAAATGGTATGTCTATCATATTTTTAAAAAGTTGTTCTGAAAATCCCCATGGTACTAATACTATGACAATGCCCTCCATTACTTTCTGCAAATGCACCGAGTTTTCAGTGGACAGTTTTACTTATAATTGTAATTATTATATTCTTGTTCCATATTTCATTTGATATGATTGTTCAAGTTTATTCAATATTTCAATTCAATTCACAAGAATACTAACCTTAGCAAAAAAAAAAAATGGCTACGTAAAAAACGAATTCTTTTCTACATTCAAACTTCTTTGTCGTCTCTTTCTAAATTTAACTTGACATGCAACAAAACTTTATACTTTCATGTGGAAGACAAAACTGGAAGTAACAATGTTTCTTGTAATTTTAAATATACGTGGTTACAATTTTTCTACTAAGACTCACATTTAGATGTGAGTCTTAGTATAAAAATTGGAACTAAAAAGGTTAATTTAACTGTTTTGTGTGTAAAAATAGGTGATTTTAACGTTTTTGACGTAACAATAGTGAATGCTGGACAATGTAATCAAAGATGAAGGAAAAACGCGAGGCAAGTGAAATGTGGTTCTACAGAAGGATGCTGAGGATTTCATGGATCGAACATATGAGCAATGATGAGGTTTTGGAAGAGATGGAAACGAAACGGAAATTAATACAGAGGATCAGAAATGACAGCTAAAGTTCCTGGGATATTTAATGAGAAAGGAGGGCTTGGAGAATCTGATACTCACATGTCAGAGGGAAAGAGAGACAGGGGAAAGCATTGTGTAACATACTTGACGAGCCTGAGCAAGTGGATGGCAGAGCGGGGTTTGGGTGGGGCAATAGGGGCAAACTAATTGGAGTAGATAGACTAAACTAATTGGAGTAGATAGACTAAACTAATTGGAGTAGGATAGACAAACTAATTGGAGTAGATAGACTAAACTAATTGGAGTAGATAGACTAAACTAATTGGAGTAGATAGACTAAACAATTAGAGATAGACAAACTAATTGGAGTAGATAGACTAAACTAATTGGAGTAGATAGACTAAACAATTGGAGTAGAATTAGGACTAAACAATTGTAGATAGACTAAACTAATTGGAGTAGATAGACTAAACTAATTGGAGTAGATAGACTAAACTAATTGGAGTAGATAGACTAAACTAATTGGAGTAGATAGACTAAACTAATTGGAGTAGATAGACTAAACTAATTGGAGTAGATAGACTAAACTAATTGGAGTAGATAGACTAAACTAATTGGAGTAGATAGACTAAACTAATTGGAGTAGATAGACTAAACTAATTGGAGTAGATAGACTAAACTAATTGGAGTAGATAAGACTAAACTAATTGGAGTAGATAGACTAAACTAATTGGAAGTTAGGATAGACTAAACTAATTAGTAGATAGACTAAACTAATTGGAGTAGATAGACTAAACTAATTGGAGTAGATAGACTAAACTAATTGGAGTAGATAGACTAAACTAATTGGAGTAGATAGACTAAACTAATTGGAGTAGATAGACTAAACTAATTGGAGTAGATAGACTAAACAATTAGTAGATAAGACTAAACTAATTGGAGTAGATAGACTAAACTAATTGGAGTAGATAGACTAAACTAATTGGAGTAGATAGACTAAACTAATTGGAGTAGATAGACTAAACTAATTGGAGTAGATAGACTAAACTAATTGGAGTAGATAGACTAAACTAATTGGAGTAGATAGACTAAACTAATTGGAGTAGATAGACTAAACTAATTGGAGTAGATAGACTAAACTAATTGGAGTAGATAGACTAAACTAATTGGAGTAGATAGACTAAACTAATTGGAGTAGATAGACTAAACTAATTGGAGTAGATAGACTAAACTAATTGGAGTAGATAGACTAAACTAATTGGAGTAGAATAGACAAACTAATTGGAGTAGATAGACTAAACTAATTGGAGTAGATAGACAAACTATCACCCGGTTCACACTCCACCCACGTCTATTGAACAGGTGAAGAGGCTCATCCCTTGTTTCCTGGTTAGGATGTGGTTTCCGGTTTTTCTCTTTTCCAATCTTTTCCTTCTCACGTAGCCCCCTGCGCATCAGTGGCGATTTCGCCTTGCTTTGGGTGATATGATTAAAAAAAAATGGTAATAAAGAAATATCTGCTTTATAATATCTATCCTATCATGTGTCAATGAATGCTGAACAATTTTCTCACTGCTGAACTTGGATGTGCGTTGTGGTGCATTGGATATCGGCTCGGAATGAGAAATCGGTGAGCTGAGTTCGAATTCCAGTTGAATTCATTGCATTCACTTCCGCGCAAATACCCTTGGGAAAGGTATTAAACCGCCTCTTCCATCCAGTTATGGGTTAAATTGGGTTCTATAGCCTTGGCTGGCAATCAGTCTACCGCAGAAAGCAATGGCAACCTACTGCGGGATAATCTTCTGCCCAGTTAGTCATGTCTCGAAAGAGACATTATCGGCCAAGCGTGTTTCATCTATGGCACTTAACTGACTGAAGTTGAGGCAACAAAAATGCGGTTCTACAAAAGGATTCTGAGTATCATGGCATCAACAAGGAATTTTAAGAAAAAATGGAAAAGAAAGGAAGACTTAGAATCAGAAAGAGATGGTTAAAATTCTTGGGACACACAATGAAGAAAATGACTTGGAGTAGTTAACATTTACACACTGAAGGTAAGAGAAGCAGGTTCAAACAGTAGATAACCTACCTAACGAGATTGAGTGAATGGGTGACAGAGCAGAAACGTGGAGGGACAATCAGTGGATAAACCTCGCGTTGCGCTACAAAGAATGGAGGCTGTAGAGATCGACGATTGTCTGCGTCATTGAGGGACATGGTGCTCAAAGCGAGGATGATAGTCAGCTTTGTTAGAAATCGTGTCAAAAATTGTCTCCTGCATCATAGACAGAGTGTAGCATCTTTTGTGCTAACCAGTTATCATTATCATATATTATGCAATTCGTATCAGTAAAGGCCAGAACGAATATTCTGGTTCAAATATCACAGCATATCATAACAGAATGGATATACATTTTAGTGCACATCGGAATTAATTACAGAAACTAAGATCAATCTTAAGAAACATGAACATTTTGTTGGAAAGATAGAAATGATCAATTACTAAATCATGTCAATCCTCCTCTATAGCAGTTAATACTGGACAATTTTCTCGCAGATGATAAGGAGACTTGAGATAACGTAGATCTAGTTCTATAAAATACGGCTTCAGATACCATGGATGGAACATGTGAGCGATGAGGAAGTTTTAAGGAAAATGTGAATAAAAAAGAACAGTTTGCTTAGAATCAGAAAAAAAAAACAGCTAAAATTTCTGAAACAGGTGATGAGGAAAGGAGGCATGGAAAAATATGAAACTCGCAGGACATAACGAAGTCAGGAAAAATAGAGAAAAATATACAGTAAGCTATGTCACAAGCTTGTGTAAATGAATGGAAGAGCAGGGTCTGGAGTGGATAGTAATTAGAGCTGACATTTTTACGAGCTTTGAACGATAGGAAATTTTGAAGAGCCATGATCAGCCATGTTCTGAAATTACTCAGCAAATAAAATAAGTGATACAATCATGGTAAACTATGACAAATAATTCACTAATGTTGTTTATTTGAACTTCGTTACCTCCTTTGTAAATAAAGATGATGTTGGAAAAAACACTTCACAGACACATTTTACTTGTATCAAAGAAATTATCACTTGCAGGAGATACGAAATGCAAAGTGAATAAATGTCTGGAACTCGTAATGAGTAAAGTGAGGTTGGAGAATATAACACTCACAAGATATACTTAAAGATAGAGGGACACGACGGAACTTGAATAACATTGCTGACGAGTTTGTGTAAATGGGTAGCAGAATAATAAGGAATAAAACATTATGAAGAATCAAAACAGATAGGAATTCGTAAAAATTCTCAGCAGATAACAGAAGAAAACGATCTTTTATCTCCAAACATCCGCTGGCGACTCGACTGCAACCACTTCCCCATCGTCGAAATGTGGCCTCCCTTTGTCTCTTTTATAAATACTTTCATGGCTTCTGCTCAGATGAGCTTAAGTCACTGATGCCTCCTCAACAGGTGTTTACCCGTGCAACCAGACTGGCAACTGGGTCCCACCCATTCACAGTCAGGTTAGCCAAATGCAGGCGACAATTCTACTCCTGCAGCTTCCTCTCTCGCACTTCCCGCCTGTGGAACTCGCTCCCGTATTCTTGCTTTCCTGACGGCTACAACCTCCAGAAATTTAAATGCAAAGTCAATACTCATCTACTAACCACTGGACTCTAGCTCTCTCCCCTCTCCTGTATAACCTTCCCTTTCTCTCCACCTATGTATCTGTCATCGCACCTGCTTTCTCAGCTTTCTGTTGTTCCTTTTTAACTAGTTTGTACTCCTCACTCTTTTCTAATTAATCTTTTTTCATTTACGTAACCCCCTGCACATCAGTGGCGTTTCCGCCTTGCTCGGGGTGAAATGATTAAAAAAAAAAATACCCAGAAACTTCGTGATACAAGCAGTAGAATTTGTACAAAGATCTAAAACAACAGTTCTTTTTTTTTTCAATCAATTCACCCGAAGGAAGGTGAAAATGCCACTAAGACGGAAGGGATTATTCTTCTTTCTTCTACGTGCCCTGTCCCTTCAGGATGTAGGCGATCATGGTTCTCCACGTCTCCCTATCCTTTGTGGCTCTTAGTATGTTTGCTCCTGTTACACCTCGCAACCCCCGTTCCGCCATCGACCTGATCAGGCCCTGCAAATATGTTATCCGCTGCCTTCCTCTGTTTCTCTTTCCTTCTATCTGGCCTGTCAGTGTCAGGTTCTCCAAGCTCTCCTTCCTTATTGCATGTCCCAGGAACTTCAGTTGTCTCTCCCTGATGCTCAGTATTAATTTCCTTTTTGTTGCCATTCTTTCCAACACCTCATCGTTGCTTGCATGCTCAGTTCACGATATCCGCAGCATCCTTCTCTAGAACCACATTTCCGCTGCTTCAGGTTTTGTCCTCATTTTCGATTATATTGTCCAGCATTCACTGCCATTGAAGAACTGACATCACATAGCAGTCTAGCACTCTTTTCTTTGTTTCTAGTGAAATTTTCCTGTGTGTTAGTACTTTACTTAGCTTCTGGAACACGTCCTTTGCCATGCCAATTCGCTTTCGGATTACTGGGAGTGAAAACGAATGAGAAGACTTTAGAAAGAGCCAAAAACCCAGTCATGAACAGAAAACGAGGTGGGGACAAATCGCTACTCTTGTTCAAAAGACTGGGAAGGAGTGTGAACTGAACGACAGGCGAATCTTAAAATTAGAATCCAGTTAATTACATTGTTATACCAAAACTTACGTCACTGCAGTGGAGGAGAATATTTCAGAAAAAAATAAATAAGCTATTTCACAATATAATAATACTCCTAAAATCTTTCAAACGTGAAATTAAAAGAAAAATTGAAATCCTTTGAACATTTTTCCATTAACCGAACTAAAACCATTCTAATATTTCATCTTAGACAAGCGTTTTGAGAAGTTGTGGAGAGCCATGATAACCCATATCCAGAAGAGATAAAGCAAATAAAAGATATCAAATATTTACGTTAAAGCTTTCTTTTTTTTTACTTTTGTGTAATGCTAGATATTTACGGAAAGTATTTAAGGAAAATAAGAACTATAATGAAATGTATACTTACAATCAGAACGTGTTGAAATTCATGAGATGTAAAGAAGGCTTGGAGAATTTAACAATATGTATAGTGTAGTAACAGACGACACGAAATGTTACAGAGGAATCTAAAGACACATTGAAATAGCGAGAGTGGTCTCCCAGAAACTCAGCAAGGTATTAAGACATGGGAAAATATCAATAAAAACAACAATAAAAGAAATACTGAACTGCTGTGTAATATCAATTCTTGTATATGGCAGTCAATGCTGGACAATTTCATTACACTTGAAAGGACAGAGATATTGGTTGTTTTGTTTTATGGCATATCAACCTCGGCGGGTCATTTATTGCCAACTAATTTTTTTTTTTTTTATTGCTGTTAATGCCTTATTCTTTCAACAATTTATTGTTGTTTTTATATAAGATTGTGCCTAGTAATACTTTTTTTTTTGTTTTATCAAGATTCACTGGGATTTGTTTTTAAGGGCAGGGTCCCCAAGTCTTACCATTATTATTTAACCCATAACTGGAGGGAAGGGACGGATTAATACCTTTCCCAAGGGTACCAGTGCTTAAGTGAATGCAGGGTATTCAACTGGAATTCGAACTCGGCTCACCAATTTCTCTTTCCGAGCAGATATCCACTGCACAACAACGCACACCCGTCACTAAATGCTTACAGCACCTGGTATTCCCAAGCGGTCACCCATCTAAGTACTGACCAGGCTCAACGTTGCTTAACTTCGGTGATCGAGCGAGAACCGGTGTATTTAACGTGATATGACCGTAAGCCGATAGAGACGTGATTCGAGATGTGAATGTTGTTGGGAATATCATGGACAGAGCATGTGAGCAACAAGGAAATTGTTAAGAAAATAAGAACTACAAGAACGTCGTAACTCCAATCAGGAAATGATAGTTTAAATTTCTGGAACACGTAATTAGGAAAGAGGATCAAGAGAATTTAACACTCACGGGACAGACAGAAAACAAGAAAAACCAGAGGTCAGTTAAGTGCCATACGTGATATACGCTTGGGTGATCATGTTTCGAAAGAGACATGACTGACTGGGCAGATGGTTATTCCGCAGTAGGTTGCCATTACTTTCTGCAGTAGACTGGTTGCCAGCCAAGGCTATAGAACCCAATCTGTCCTAACCCATAACTAGAGGGAAGAAACGGATTAATACCCTTCTCTAGAGAATTTGTGCGTAAGTGAATGCAGGTAATCCAATTAAACAGAGAGTAATCTACATAGAGATGGTTAACCAGGGAGTAAAGGTTTTTTTAGAGCATAAAATAATTGAAAGTTGTGGTGAGCCATAATCGACAACAAACTGAAAAGACTTGTCAAAAACAAAAACAAAAAAAAAAAACGAAAAGTCAGTCGATATTATAAATCAGAGTTGATAAAGTCACGTGAAGTTGTCGTTCAAAATCTTCGTAACAAACAAATTGAAACACTCGATCAACATCAAATCTTGCTTTCCAAACGAAAGACAAAAAAAAAAAAAAAAAAAAAAGGAAAGAAAGAAAGTAATAATAATAACATTAAACATTTTAAAAGTTACAAAAAAGCAGTCAAGAGCAGATTCAAGTCAAGTTAGAGAGGGGGAAAAAACATTTAAAATAACCCCTTCCGTTTTTAAGTACTCTTCTTAAAATTAATAAAAATTTGGCTGACTCGAATTCACGTGTCGATAGAGAAAAAATAATAAAATAAAAACACGATCAAGTCTGAACTCAATAACGATAGATGGATCGACGATAAATATTTTTTCTCCTTTTTAAAGACAGAAAGCTCAATTGAAGTGAAATAATTCGGTGCAGGTTTGACAATCTCGGCTATTCTTGTAACTTGTATCGCCAGGATAGATCGGAATTTTTCACGTGTACCGAGGAAGAGAGAGAGAGAGAGAAAGATAGACGGAAGTAATGGTAACTATCTTGGCGTGGTAGCATTTTTCCAATCATTATTATGATTATAACACATCTCGGCACTAAACACACAAAACAAAGTCCGTTTGCGCACAAAAACACAGGGAAGAAAAAGTTAATTTACTACACCGGGCAGACATAGACACAAAAAGTTTTTAACATACGTAATCGTGTACGCTCATACACACACACACACACATGCGTGGCAGGGAAGAAAAGCTTAATCTCCACACAAACATCAGTTAAAAATGCAGTCGAAGTTTAGGGAAGTTTGTGATAAAAAAAATAAAAATAAAAAAAAAGCTAGGTACCTCCACACATTTTTCTACATCTAAATTTAAATTGAATTTTTGAAAATAAATAAGTTACCTACAAGCTTTAAGTGCGTTGTGGCGCAGTGGATATCGACTCGGAACGAGAAATCGGAGAGCCGAGTTCGTATTCCAGTTGAATCCATTGTGTTCACTTACGCGCAAATACCCTTGGGAAAGGTATTAATCCGTCTATTCCTTCCAGTTATAGATTAAATAACAGGACAGATTGGGTTCTATAGCCTTGGTCGGCAACCAGTCTACCGCAGAAAGCAATGGCAACCTACTGCGGGATAATCTTCTGCCCAGTCAGTCATGTCTCTTTCGAGACATGATCGCCCAAGCGTGTATCACGTATGGCACTTAACTGACTGACAAGCTTTAAAATTACGTTTAATTGAAAGTAAAGAGATTAAATTTAGTAATTCCAGTCAACAAAATACACTGTCGTATTTTAAACCGAAATAATATTGATTGGAATGTAAAATTTTACAGATTAGAAACAAAAATTTAAAAGTACAGCCATTTTTTTTTTTTTTTTTTGATTGAGCAACAAATTTTTAAAAAAACATTCGCGGGGTAATCATAAAACTAGTAAAAAGCATTATGACGTTACAGACACACGCACACTTAAACTGTTAAACTGTATGTACAAATACAATTATTATTAACTGATTAATAAATAATATTAATTTCAAAATCAGTACACAAGACAGAACATATAAAAAAAGCTCGGTATTTTGAATAGTAGACTAGAGAGGCTTATCCCATTCCTTTTTAGGATCGGGTTTCCACTTCCTTCTTAAATTCTACTTTTATACTATTCTAATTCTAGGTTTCCATTTCTTTCTAAATTCTACTTCAATACTATTCTATTATTGGGTTTCCGTCTCCTTCAAAAGTTTTCGCTTTCTCTTCCAATAACCCATTACGTCTTTGTGGTGTAATCGCTTTGCTTGTGTGGAATTCATTAAAATAATAAAAATAAACACGCACAAATACACATTTTAGAGTTGCGGGCACGCCAGTAATCCACCTATAAATACGCTTTCTAAAGTATAGTTGATTTTCTTAGTTGTGGCACAAGGGCGAAAGTATAGGGTATTCAATGATGATCAAACTCACTAATCATTTGTAATAGGTGCTAGCAAGACAAGCTTGCTAACCATTACACCACATCGGGGTACCCCGCTTGCTAAAGTACAGAAAGACGAATGAAGAACACGTTTTTAATACCCCTCATTCATGCACATGCAAGAAATTTTTTTTTTTTCCTTTTAGTTACCTTCACTCAGTCAGTTAAGTGCCTTACGTGATACATGCTTGGGCAATCATGCCTCGAAAGAAACATGACTGTCTAGGCAGAAGATTAACCCGCAGTAGGTTGCCATTACTTTCTGCAGTAGACTGGTTGCCAGCCAATGCTATAGACCCCAATCTGTTTTTTAACCCATAACTCGAAGGAAAAGGGAGACTAATACCTTTCCCAAGGGTATTTACGCGTAAGTGAATGCAAGGAATTCAACGGGTATTCGAACACGGCTCCCCGAATTCACGTTCCGAGCTGATATCCACCGCACCACAACGCACATTACTTTCACCATTTCGATGAAAAAATGTCCCAAAATTAATAAAAACAATTTTTTGGATCAACATCTTTATGTTATTATTAAGAGGAAAGACCGAAGGATTCTTTGACAATTAAGTATATATATATATATATATATATATATATATATATATATATATATAACTTATTGTCAAAGAATCCTTCGGTCTATATACATACACTGATTATTTAATTACTTAGTTTTTGGTCATAATAAGATTAGACCAATGTACATTAATGCAATTATATTGTAGAACTTTTGAATATTTTTCATTTGTAAACGAGTTATTACGCGACCTAGGTTTCTACCATGAGTATATATATATATATTATCCTTTTTAGAACGTTCGAAATTTCTGTCTAAAATCTTGTTTCTTTGTTTTTTGGGGTCTTTTTTTTTTGGAGGGGCGTTAGCGGGAAGACCAAAGATTAATAGAGGAAATTTGAGTGTTTTTCTTGGCGATGAAAAACACATTGATTTGGAAATTATTGCAAAAATCAAATAATTGTCAGGTTTTAATGAAATTTTCGAAACTTATTCACCAATGAATTTAATTATATTAGAAATGTTTTGCTTTTTTCTGTTTTTTGAAAACTTTAATAAAAATATTTTTAGATACATCTGTTTCACCTTCACGGTTTTAATTAAATGAAATTTCGAGAAATTCAAATTTGTCCCGCTTAATGTTTATATTAGTTAAAAGAAGAATTCTTTGTAGAATTTAAAACATCAATTTCTTTTTGTAAAACAGAAGCACCAGTTATCGAAAATCTCCTAAATTGTTAAATAAAAAATGCAATAAAACTAAGATATTATTTAATTCAGTCAGTTAAGTGTCATACGTGATACACGCTTGGGCGATCATGTCTCGAAAGCGACATGACTGACTGGGCAGAAGATTTTCTCGCAGGAAGTTGCCATTACTTTCTGTAATAGACTGGTTGTCTACCAAGGTTATAAAACCCATTATCTCTTGCTATTTAAGCCTAGATGGAGGGAGAAGTGGGGGATTAATATCTTTCCCAAGGTATTTGCGCGTAAGTGAATGCAACGATTCAAACTGGGCTCTCCGATTTCTTGTTCCGGGCTGATATCCACTCCACCGATATCTACAACAGACATCCTCATTATTTAAATAGAAAAGCTTTTAATTACTTTATAAAGATACTATTATCATAAAAAAGAAAAATGTTTCGATGAATAATGCATTTTTACAAGATTAGTTTAATTTTTTTAAAATTTGAATTAGAATAATTTATAAAATTTTAAACATTTTAAATTAATGTATGACTTCGTCCCGGTAAGATTATATTGTTATTAAGTAAAAACTATATTCACTAATCATAAATGGAAAGGCTTAGTACAATTAATCGACGGCCAATATTTAAAAAAAAATTATATGTTATGTTTGCGTGCATAAACGTGTCGATTTTTGTAAATACCGAAGTTCATACAGGACATTATCAGAAAATAATAGCAATAAATGATGCATTTAAAGAAAAAGTACTAAAAATTCAAAAAAATATTAGATAACGGAAAATATTTTAATAATTTTTCAAGATTTACTGGGTAGATGAAAAATGATATAAAAATGGCGTCCGCGATATACAGGGCGTTGCATCGAAATCCGACACTTGACAAAAAGAAAAGAAAATTAGCAATAAAAACATAAGTTGTATATGCAAAGACCCGGCAGATTATTTAGTAACAGTTAGAATTACATACTACATTGCTTTTCAATGTAATCACCGGCGACAACCATCTCAAGGCGGAGGCGAAATGAGTCACACGTTTGGCGACCATGTCCTTGTCCATAGCGGCGAACGTCTCCACGATGGCAGCTTTCAGAGAGTCAACTGTGTTGTGGGCGTGCTTGTTGGACTTGGCCTCAATCACGCCCCCAGAAGAAATAGTCAAGAGGGTTGCAGTTGGGTGAGGAGGGCGTCTACAAGTCCGGAGACCAGTGATGAGGAACATCGTTGAGTAACCACGCCTGGGTCGTCTTGGCCTTGTGTGCGGGAGCGTAGTCCTGCTGGAAGACGTAGTGACGTCCAGCGGCGATCTCGTCTATCCAGGGCTTCACCACGCTCCTCGGCACCTCCTGGTAGATCTCAGCAGTGACCCTCAGGCCCTACATCATCCAGCAGGACTCCGCTTCTGCACACAAGGCCAAGACGACCCAGGCGTGGCTACTCAACAGTGTCCCTCATGAATCGTCACCGGACTTGTGGACGCCCTCCTCACCCAACTGCAACCCTCTTGAGTATTTCTTCTGGAGGCGAGATCGAGGCCAAGTCCAACAACACAGGTGACTCTCTGAAAGCTGCCATCGTGGAGACGTTCGCCGCTATGGACAAGGACATGGTCGCCAAACGTGTGACTCATTTCGCACCCGTCTTGAGATGTTTGTCAGAGCCGCCGCTGGTGGTTACATTGAAAAATAATGTAGTATTTAAATAACTGTTAATAAAAAAAAACCTGTTAGGTCTCTGCAAATACAACTTTTGTTTTTATTGCCTATTTCGTTTTCTTTTTGTCAAGTGTCGGATTTTGCTGCAACACCCTGTATTCTTCAAATAAATTTTACAGATATGTCCATCGTTGAAAAAATTTGGTAAGTTTTCGTCTGTCAGTCACGTTGTCAACAAATTAAATAGGCAACAACTGCCCTGTTAAAAATGCTTTCTGCGATATTTTAAACTAAAAGTAATATTTGTTTCAAATGGGATTAATTAAACTTTAAATCAGCTAATGTTCAGAAAGTATATCTTTTTTGAAAGATTTTTAAAAATAAGTTTAATTAAATTAATTAAAATGGCGCTAAAATCAGCAAAACAAATATTCCTTTCAGTCAATTTAAAATAGTTTTGAAATACAGCAAAATATTTTGTTTACTGGAAATATTAAATTTATTAACATGAAATCAAAACTAAAATAAAGGTTTCCAGTGGGGTTTTCCTTTTTTTAAAGTTCAATTTAAACCATAGGTTTTTTTTTAATCATATCACCCCAAGCAAAGCGGTAACGCCACTGATGCGCAGGGGGCTACGTAAAAGTGAAAAGATTGAAAAAGAGAAAGCCGGAAACCACATCCTAAATAGGGAACAAGGGATGAGCCTCTTCACCTGTTCAATAGACGTCGGTAGAGTGTGAACCGGGTGATAGTTTAGACTATCTACTCCAATTGGAAAAAAAGAAAAGATTGGAAAAGAGAAAGCTGGAAACCACATCCTAAACAGGGAACAAGGGATTGCAAATTTGTCTAGGTATCAACTTAATATTTAGTAATGGACAAGTGAAAGTTCAATGAGTATACAAGAAACTTTTTGAATATCTGTCAAGTAACTCCTGAAAATAAAATCAAACCTGTGTACATTTTAATTTTTATCACTTAAAAATGTCTTTCTTTAATCATTTCACCCCAAGTAAGACAACAAATGTCACAAGGAAGCAAGGGTGACTGAGAGGGCAAAAGAGAACAGGATTTCTTGAGACAGAAGATGCCGATCAACAATTCACTTTCCATTTTTCAAAATAAAACCTTTTTTTTTAATCCTATAAAAACCACAAAGAATACTCAAGACAATATGTAACAAGAAAATTTAAAACTGATATATTGATATTTTAAATCAGTCAGTCAGTTAAGTGCCATACGTAATACACACTTTGGTTGATCATGTCTAGAAAGAGGCATGACTGAGTGGGCAGAAAATTATCCCGCAGTAGGTTGCCATTACTTTCTGTGGCAGACTGATTGCCAACCAAGGCTATAGAACCCAATCCGTCCTATTATTTAAACCATAACTAGAGGAAAGAGACGGATTAATACCTTTCCCAATGGTATTTGTGCGCAAGTGAATGCAAGGAATTCAACTGGAATTTGAACTCGGCTCCCCGATTTGTAGTTCCGAGTCGATATCCACTGCACCACAACGCACATGTTAAATAAGGTGTTAGAAAATACCAATGTACTAACGTTGCGTTACTCTCAGAGTTAATGGGAAAAGACTACTTTTCATAAATTAGAAGCACCTCTATGGATAATGAGTCGTCCGAAATTACTTGTCAACAATTAACTGTCGCATACATTGTGACAGTTGGAACAAATATCTATGCACAGATTATTTTCTGCACTCATACAAAGATACACACTTTTCTCAAATGCAGATCTTAATTTCACATACAAGATAACGTACTATAAATATTAAATGACACCACAGCCACTCATTCGCTAGTACTGGATACGATGATAAAATACATCTGGCGAGAAATATGAGATTTTGAGAAGCATGGAATCACCTCTCAACTGCCGTTGTTTCCAAATCCACTCTGACCCGGGAGGGTAGCAGCTGCTATGATCCCAGTTAACGGCAAATAGTGAACCTTAAACAAACTATGAAGGTATAAAAATACCAGGAGAAAAAAAAAAAAGAAAAATTATATATATATATATATATATATATATATATATAGCTTACGGTCATATCACGTTGAATACACCGGTTCTCGCTCAATCACCGAAGTTAAACCTGGTCAGTACTTAGATGGGTGGCCGCTTGGGAATACCAGGTGCTGTAAGCGTTATTGACGGATGCGCGTTGTGATGCAGTGGATGTTGGCTCGGAGGGGGGAATCGGTGAGCCGAGTTCCAATTCCAATTAGACGCTCATACGTCGAAATCGACGGGAGAGTCTATAATATATATATATATATATATATATATATATATATATATATATATAAATGCATTGTGGTGCAGTGGAATTTGCTCGAAACTAGAAATCCAAGACTCGAGTATCGTCCGTTTCACATTCCACCCATGTCTATTGAACAGGTTAAGAGGCTCATCCTCTGTTCCCTGTTTAGGATGTGGTTTCCGGCTTTCTCTTTTTCAATCTTCTCACTTTGGTTTTCTTTTTCAATTGAAGTAGATAGATCTATCTATCGCCCGGTTCACACTCCACCCATGTGAATTGAACAGGTTAAGAGGTTCATCCGTTGTTCCCTGTTTAGGATGTGGTTTCCGGCTTTCTCTTTTCCAATCTTCTCTGTTTTTTTGTTTTTTTTCAATTGGAGTAGATAGTCTAAACTATCGCCTGGTTCACACTCCACCCACGTCTATTGAACAGGTTAAGAGGCTCATCCCTTGTTCCCTGTTTAGGATGTGGTTTTCGGCTTTTAAGAGGCTCATCCCTTGTTCCCTGTTTAGGATGTGGTTTCCGGCTTTATCTTTTCCAATCTTTTCACTGTTGCGTAGCCCCCTGCACATCAGTGGCGTTACCGCCCTGCTCGGAGTGATACGATTAAAAAAAAAATTAAAAAATTAATCCATCTCTTCCACCTCCAGCTATGGGTCAAATAGAAGTACAGATTGGGTTCTATAGCTTTGGTCAGTCAAGTCTCTTTCGAGATATTATCGCCTCAGCGTGTATCACGTATGGCACTAAAATGACTGATATTTTTGTATAAAAAAATTACCAATACCGATTTATAGAAAAATTACCAACAATACATTTTATTTGTAGTTGAAGGAATAAAGTTGTGTTCAAAATATTTTGAATTCGGCATTAATTATCCCATAGACGTTGATATGCCTCGAAATAAAATCAACCAACAAAACATTCGCTCAAAAGCTGTTGCTTTTAAAATTGTCCCACATACACCAAGAATCACAAATGTAACAAAAAATACATATTAAAACCACCATATATATATATATATATATATATATATATATATATATATATATATATATGTGGGGGCAGCTACTTTTCTTTTAAGTAAATTTAGTAGAAAACGACCGATAGAGAAGATTTTATTTCTTCATTTTTTGCTGGTGAGAAGGAATGTAAAAATGTTCTGTAATGAATTTTCTAAGCAAAAAATGGATGAAAGCGCTTGGAAAATCATTACGGAACATTTTTACATTTTTTATCATTTGCAAAAAAGCAACATGTTCGAATACTGGAAAAAATTAAACAAACAAAATCTAAACTTATTTATAAATGGAACTTTGTGTGTGTGTCCGTTACCTATGGAGTCCGAAACGGCTGAACCGATTTTCTTGAAAAATTACACAGTTGTACTATAAACGTCTGTGAGTGTTCTTAGCTAGGTTTTGTGTCGAGGTATCCCCGATAAATATCGAAAATCGATAATCGAAAAAATCGGGTTATAGAAGGAGTGGTCCGATTTTCATCAAATTTGATACACTCATAGACAAAGACATAAGAAACGATATTCAGAAGTTTCAAGGTTGCAGTTCTTACAATAGTGCAGAAAATCGATAATATATATATATATATATATATATATATATATATATATATATATATAAAAGGCAAGATGTTTGTGTGTGTGTCTGTTTATCTGCCTGTATGTTTGTATTTTTTTTTCAGCCCTTTTATTTTAGTTTTTGCTTCGGGTTTGGTTCTAAGTAGGTATAATTGTAGTTCTTAGTCTCAGCCATGATACCATTTACACAGAGGACTTATTTAGCCTTCAAAATTCAGTTTACGACGAAAACAACTTATTTGATATCGATACCAGGAAATCAAAATTTGACTTACATCCATTCATTTTTCTTTCAGGCTACGGTTTTGATTTAACTGGAAACAACTATTGCTTTTTAGTCTTTCGTGCCAACGTCCAAAGAGTCTATGCTCCAGGACCATGGATTAGTTTTAAAGCTTTCATTACACCCGAGCAACACCGAGCTATACTGCTAGTAAACTATTAAAAACTTCCTTTTTAGTCGTTTTCAAAGAAACACACACACACACACACACACACACACACATATATATATATATATATATATATATATATATATACACCCTATTTACAGTAATCGGACTATTGTCCTCGTCTTAATTGCTATTATCACAACGTTTCGAGCCGTTGTACGCTCTGGACTTCTTCAGGTGCTAGGAATTTCGAAACGAACCCTTTATTACGATCACTGGGGTATATCATACTCATTCTGTGTGCTTTGGCTCTTCTGGTAGTCAAGTAGTTATCTCCTTTTAACTTAGTCATTTGTTTACCACTGCTGAACTTACAACTCTTTGGGTCAAGTCACATGAATTAACCAACGTCCTTATCTGTATTCACTGAGCCATGTGTCCTCGAGAACAGTAGTGTTGTGATTTTCACAACAATGAGCTGACACTGCATGATGATGAGATAAATTCTCGAAACAGAAATGTCTGTGCCGCAATTTAAACTGTATTAATTTTAAATAAAACCTTTGTGTGTGTGTGTGTGCGTGTGTGTGTGTGTGTGTCACGGTAATTCGGAGATAATGAAGAAAATGTATCTGTGTAGAAACATGATTGTCTGTACACTGAAGGAACGTAACATAAAAAACAGTTAAGTGCCATACTTGATACACGCTATGGGTGATCGCGTCTCGAAAGAGACATGGCTGACTGGGCAGAATATTATCCCGCAGTAAGTTGCCATTGCGTTCTGCGGTAGACTGGTTGCCAGCCAAGGCTATAGAACCCAATCTATCCTATAATTTAACCCATAACTGGAGGGTAGGGACGGATTAATTCCTTTGCTAAGAGTATTTGTGCGTAAGTGAATACAAGGAATTCAACTGGAATTCGAACTCGGCTCCCCGATTTGTCGTTCCGAGTCGATATCCACTGATCCACAACGCACATTCACACACACACACACACACACACACACACACACACACACACACACACACACACACACACACACAAATGCACTGAATGCAGACAAATTTTTCAACAAACGGAAAGGAACAGACGATATTTACAAACGCACATACATTCTGCATTTTGTTTCCTTTTTTTGTTTGTTTCTCTTTTTCTCACCAGGTGATGTAATGGAAAATAAAAATGACACGAAACTTTATTCCAGTTACGTTCACTTAGGCGCAAATACTGTTCTCCCCTAGTTATAGGTCAATTAGTAAGACTTGTACCACTAAGCTATTATTATTCTCCCAGCAAGAAAAAGACCCTTACAATCTAAAAATATTTTCTGGTTTTAAATAACCTGAATGGGGCTGATAAACAGACGGAAACGAAACACCCAATCGCTCGTTTTAGTGTTCTATTCGTAATGTTAAATATTTCATCTTGTTTTCCACCCACTTCCCCTCTATCATTTAATCACCTTTTCCTCTACACAGTTACTACTCTCTCCTTTGTTATTGTTTTTTACCTTTTTCGCGTCTCCCTACTCTTACTGTTTTCTTTTTTTTTTCTATTCCTCATATACGTTTCGTTCTTTCCCTCTAAACTTCTCTAAATCTTTCTTTCATTTCGTCTCTTTCTCTAGGTTTGGATGGGGCTTCCTTCTTATTAATAAAATACAAAATGAATGGCGATGATTGAAGAAGCATACTTTCGGGAGTCAAATCCACATAGTAACAGTTCTTGGAAAAAAACTGTTTGAATTGAGCTTCTTTCTTATTCTTATTCTTCTATGTGCCCTGTCCCTTCAGAACGTAGGCGATCATGGTTCTCCACGTCTCCCTATCCCTTGTGGCTCTTAGTATGTTTGCTTCTGTTGCTCCTGGCAACCCCTGTTCCGTCATCCACCTGATCAGACCCTGCAAATATGTTATCCGCTGCCTTCCTCTGTCTCTCTTTCCAGTCAGTATCAGGTTCTCCAGGCTCTCTTTCCTCATTGCATGTCCCAGGAACTTCAGTTGTCTCTTCCTGATGCTCAGCATCAATTTCCTTTTTGTTGCCATTCTTTCCAACACCTCCTCGTTGCTTGCATGCTCAGTCCACGATATCCGTAGCATCCTTCTGTAGAACCACATTTCGGCCGCCTCCAGTTTTTTCCTCATTTAATGAAATACAAAAGTAAAATGTAGAAACCAAAGAGAGGATATCTGTCTTTCTACATTTTATTTTCGTTCTTTTCCCGTCTATTAAATTTTGTACCCTTCTCCTGCTCTAGTTTCCCCCTCATTCCCGCTCACCTTCACTTTCTTAGTTTTGCTTTTCGTCTTTTTCATTTTCCAGCCGTTTTACTCGTCTCCTCCTCTACTTTCTCTTCTTTCCCGTTCATCCTCACTTTCTCTGTTTTCCTTTTCGTTTTTTTTTTTCATTTTTCAACCTTTTTATCCTTCACCTCCTCTAGTTTCCCTTCTTTCCGACTTACTTTCCCTTTCATTCGTTTGTTGTTCTCCTTTCTTTTTTTTCCTTTTAAAACTTTAAATATTGTTCTCTTTCTTTATTTTACTTCGAGTTACTCTTTTTTCTTGTTATGCCTTGCATTAAACTGGTTCAGAAATATCTTAACTGTACACAACAACTTCCTCAGATCAAATGTTGTTAAAGGCTTTAAGCAACTGAAGCATGTAGGCGTTAGTGAAGACCTGTGGTGATACCGAGCAAAACGAGGGACCGAATGTTTGCCCTCTGAGGACCAGAAAGCAAATGACCAAAACTGGTCTTTGCGCACCCGGCTTCACGCATATGTTCCGGCAGAAAACCAAAAATTAATTAAATATCAAATTCCTGTTCGCGAGCCTACGCGAATTTTATTTATCATCCAATGGGAAGCTCAGAATTAAATACGGGTGTGAATTCCCAAATGACCTGCTGGGACCCACAAAGACGAAATAAAAAGCCGACACAGAACGCATCACAAGAGTTGAGAAAGTACGAGCATAATTAGCACGTCCCTTGACCGCGTCAAGCGATCCACTATGCCCGCCTCGTCTTTCCCTCTCACCTTCTTCTTCGCTGTTCCCTGAGCTACTTACCCAATCCACGGAGCGGATACATCAAAGACATTCCTAACTGACAACGCTCACACATACCCACGAACTCTCTTTCGGCATTTACTGCTACGAACATTTTAACGTCCTTTGGACCCATCCTAAAGACGTTACTTTATTTGTATAAAAACCTTAATTGATATCTGTGTATATATAAAATGTTGTTTCTATACTCAATTTGATTTTCGTGTTTTATAACCCCATTTTAACTTATAGTGGGTTATCTACTAACGAGGCCAAATTCAGTTAATCTATTTCAACATACAACTACGTTTCACTAGAACGGATAGCCCACTATAGACCATCATTATTTGAAACGAGTTGAACTGGCTCGACTTTAACTGCACCAAATGGCAGAAACCACGTCACTTGACGACTTTCACTAGACATTAGCCCAAACTAAAATAGATAATACATGCAACACTACATTAAACAAAAGGTTAGGAAGGTAACCCCTGCCAATCCTACAAATAATAATAGCAGCTAGCGAACTTGAAAAATTTATTTTCCTGAAAAATTAATCTAATAGAAAGATTTTATAAATTTAAACTGTCAAGAACACTAGTAGTTCGGTTATTGAATACTAAATATATCCACATAACAAAATGGTTACCATTAGAGATAGTTTTAATAGAAAAATAAACGTATCAATAAGCTTCGTACAAGTGGGTAGGTGAAGATAAATTGAAGAAAATAATTAAATCTTAATGGCATTTGTATTTTAATGCAATAATATAAGTGGAATCCAAGAGTCCAGAGAATTTTAATTTTTCTATTGATTCCTGGATGTTATAAAAAATTTGACCTATTTCCTGACGTCATTTCTCCAGAGGCGAAAAATTATTTTCTATCAATTTTTTATTTATCTGAGCAAATAGTTTGACGCTGTTAATTTTGTTTTTTCTATAGTCTACCATTACAAAGCTTAAAAAGATCTCCAAGGTAGAGGGTTAGTAAATAAGGCTGCTGTATGGACGTAAGAGGTGGGGGTAAGAATTAGAGTTTATAAGAATATATAATTGATTGATCAATCTGTCCATCATTCAACCCATTTTTCTTGCCTCTTGTCAGAAATTTATTACATTTCATGACATTTCTTCAGGAAATAAAAATTTTATTTTTTATCAAGATTTTGTTCATTTTTTTTAATACTAAGCTTCACCCATTATAAGACTTAAGAGCCACTCATGGTAGGTTACTGAATCAGGTTGTTGTAGGTAGTTTTTATTTGTCTTTTTATGGTTATCAACCCTTTGCCGTTATTTAAAGATAGAATATATGAATTCTAAAAGTAAAACATTTGTGAAAGATAATTCTATTAATTTTTTTATTTCTCAGATACAAGTCCTACTATTTAATCCATAGATGGAAAAAATAACTATATAGATGAGAGAAAATGTAAGAAATGTCACAGTTGAAATGAATAATTTAACATTGTAATGATTGAGAACTTCCTTCTAATTATTAAAATACAAAATCAACGGGGATGATAGGAAAAACATCCTTTTGAGAGCCTCTTCCACACAGTAAGAGTTTCTCAGAAAAAGCTGTTTAGATAGAGCTCTCGTTTTATGAAATGTAAAGTAACTGAGGATGACTGGGAAAGCATCTTTTTTCATTTTTGAGAGTTTATTCCACATAGTATCAGTATTTCTTCAGTTTTTAGAATTTCTTTCTCTTTTTTTTCTTCTGTTCTCTTATACGGCTTTTCTTAATCTTTTTCTTTCCATTTTTCAGTCTTCTTTCTTCTTCAGTATTTCTTTCACTTTTTTGTTTTCTTATACTGTCGTTCTTAATCTCTTTTCTTTCATTTCAGTTTCCTTCCTTCTTTAGTATTTCAGTCACTTTTTTTTCTTTTATACTTTCTCAATCTTTTTCTTTCCATTTTCAGTCTTCTTTCTGTTTTAGTATTTCTTTCTCTTTTCTGTTCTCTTATCCTGTATTTCTTATTCCTTTTCCTTTCATTTCAGTCTATTTTAGTATTTTTTCACTTTTTCCCTTATACTGTTTTTCTTTTCATTTATGGGATACACATTTTTTTCTATTAAAATAAGCAATAAGAAAATACATAAAAACATTATAGAAATTTTGGATCAAAACGGCATTAGAATTTAAATTACATTTTTATATTTCTCAACCAATCAGCTAAAAACATAGAATTAGAACATTCTAGAAAAATAGGATCGGAAGTCAATTAACAAAAAATATTTAGGCCCCAAAACAAAATAGTAAAATACAAATCTGATTGGCCAATAAATATCTTCACACCTAAATGTTAGGAAGATTCTTTGATCCCCTATTATGGTATATAAATAACACACAGTTAGGAAGTGGGAGTTCAGTCACCAAGCTAGCCATTAAGTCAGCATGTAACCGATACTTTGTCCGTCCAAGTCATTTTTCCACACCAAAGTTCATGACCTAGCTACAGATGGCCGTGAAAGGAAAAACCCGACAAACTTTCTTTCATCAACGCGACATGCTGTCACAACCCGAGATGAACTTAATGTAAGTAAGAACGACTTATTTACGGACTCCGTTAATATAAACTTATACACACCTTTAAACAAATTTAACTTCTTGCCAAACTTTATTTTCCAAAAGGCAATTTTTCACATCATGTATTTTATTTGTTTCCACATGCTAATTTTATTTTATACATATTAAATTGTTTGTTGTTTAATGTTCGTTGTGACTTATTCCATTTCTTTTGCGCGATTGTAAAACATTGTGTTGTATTTGTGGGGGAACTAATATCGAGAGCAATACCCGTAAAATACGGAAGCACATCAACCAAGCACTTACCAAATCCCCTACACATTTCAGTCTTCTTTCTTCTTTACTATTTCCTACACTTTTGTACATGTTTGAGTCTTTCTTAATCTTTTTTTTTAATTTAGTCTTCTTTCTTCTTAGTATTTCTTTCTCTTTACTGTTCTCTTCTTTGATTTTTCTTAATGTTTTTCTTTCCATTACAGTCTTCTTTCTTCTTTAGTATTTCTTTCTCTTTACTGTTCTCTTCTTTGATTTTTCTTAATGTTTTTCTTTCCATTACAGTCTTCTTTCTTCTTTAGTATTTCTTTCTCTTTACTGTTCACTTCTTTGATTTTTCTTAATGTTTTTCTTTCCATTACAGTCTTCTTTCTTCTTTAGTATTTCTTTCTCTTTACTGTTCTCTTCTTTGATTTTTCTTAATGTTTTTCTTTCCATTACAGTCTTCTTTCTTCTTTAGTATTTCTTTCTCTTTACTGTTCTCTTTGATTTTTCTTAATGTTTTTCTTTCCATTACAGTCTTCTTTCTTCTTTAGTATTTCTTTCACATACGGTTTTTCTTAATCTTTTCCTTTCCATTTTTCAGTCTTCTTTCTTTAGTATTTCTTTCACTTTTTTGTTTTTTTATACTGTCGTTCTTAATCTCTTTTCTTTCATTTCAGTTTCCTTTCTTTAGTATTTCAGTCACTTTTTTTCTTTCATGCGGTTTTTCTTAATCTTTTTCATTCCATTTTCAGTCTTCTTTATTTCTGTCTAAGTATTTCTTTTACTTTTACTGTTCTCATATTTTCTAACATTAGTAATTTTCTTCCTTTATTTATTTTAATTTTTCTACTCACTGTTTTATTTCTTTCTTTCTGACACATTTTCTTCTTCCTATTTTTCTGCTCATACTTTTGCATAAACTTTTTTATGCGATTTTTTTCTTTGTTTCTAATTTTTGCTCTTTGTTTTTCTTTCTTTATCGTTCCATATTTTTTTACTTTCCTAATTTGTACCTTTCATTAATTCTCTTTACATTCATTTTAATCTATTTCATTTTTCTTCCTCTTCTATTCCATTCACCTTTTCTTCTTAACTTTTTTTTCCATTTTTTTTATGAAAGGGTGACATTTCAGTAACTGGACTTTATTTTAACTACATGAAAAGAAACACTTTTTCCTTGTATTATTTTTTTTTTATAATTATACATAGCTGTCAATTCTAAGACAAACGTTTTTCTCCTATGCCAAAATAAAAATTGGTTTTAATCAAAATTGCATACAAATCAAAATTATAAAATTAATCGAATAAAAAAACCAATCTCAAAATTATTTGTATGGCATTGAAAAAAAACTGTATTTTCTGCCATGTTGCTTCTTCTCTGAACGGTTTAGTGAACCATTTGATCACCATCAGCATTAACATCATTATCAGCATCATCATAACTGTCCTTATTTTATCAGCATTAATATCAGCATTAATATCAGCAACATCATCAACAGCATCAAAATCACGAGTATCATCATAACTGTCTTTATTTTATCATTTTTAGTGCATATTTCTTATAATACGATGATCATTATTAGTTTCTTTAAAACTATCATCATGAACACAATATGAAAATGATAACAGTGCAATGATACTGCATCATCAGCAACACCATCATCATCATAATCAGCAGCATTACAATCTTCAAAAGTATCATTACCAGCCACATAATCATCATCATTTTATCATTTTAGTGCTTTTCCTTATTATTCAATAATTATTATCAGTTCTTAAATCATCATCATTAACTTTTTTGATAAGAAATTATTAATTATTATCATTGTTATCACCTTTATTATTGCATCATCATAATAATATTTTTAGCAGAAGTATATTTTTAATAATCTTCATGTTTACACTGTTGATTAAACACCGTCATGAAAGTTCTTGTAAAACAAGACTAATTTAATTAATTCAGTGTAAATAATTCATTATTATTGCAATCATTGATAATATTTATGACTGCTATACAGTCAATATTAATCATATAATTTGCAATAATAATTTTACCAAATTTATTAATGAGATTAAGGGTAGCATAATGGTTTATGGTATTAAAAATGGAATCAGCAGTTCAAAGCTGATACACGCACTTCACACTCATGCCCAGTTATGTGTAAATACTAACGCAAATAGAGTTCTCCATCTCTGGTTGGTAACCAATATGGAAGAAGGACAACTTTGCTTTAAAGTCTTTTGTGAAGTCAAAGACAAGCCACTGTTCTTTTACCCACAATGAGTAATGACAATTCACAGGTTAGGTTGACTGATGTTTATGACACATCAATACTTATTGGTTTATTTAGTGCTAAATTTTATATATGGTACCCATGAAAAGATGTACCCATAGTAAATAAAGCCAATACTGGCGTGGCGAGCTCGAATTCCAGTTGAATCCATTCCATTCACTTACGCACAAATACCCTTGGGAAAGGTATTAATCCGTCTCTTCCCTCCAGTTATGGGTTAAATAGCAGGACAGATTGGGTTCTGTAGCCTTGGTCGACAACCAGTCTACCGCAGAAAGCAATGGCAACCTACTGCGGGGTAATCTTCTGCCCAGTCAGTGATGTCTCGAAAAAGACATGATCGCCCAAACGTGTTTCACGTATGGCACTTAACTGACTGACTGGCGTGGCAAATCGAACTGGGTTATCAGGATCAAATCCTAGCTTGATATTGTCCTGCATTCACTGCCATATTGAAGAATGTGTGATGTCATCACATAGCAATCCAGTATTCTCCTCTTTGTTTCTAGTAAAGTTTTCTAGTCTCTTAATACTCAACTCAGCTTCTAGAATGCGTTCTTCTCCATGCCAATTAGTCTTCAGATCTCTGTGTCACACTTTCCGTCTTCTGTTTAAACTCTTCCCAGATATTTAGATTTTTGTACCTGCTTGATTAAAGTATCCCCCACCTGTATTTGGCATTTTTGGCTGCTACTTTTTACTGATGACCAGGCATTTGGTTTTCTTGCAGTTTATTTGTAGTCCTTTCTTGTCACTCTCTTCAACTACCTTCTGTAGGAGGTCTTTCCATGTAGGAGGTCTTTCCATGTCTGCTATAAACACTGTATCATCTGCGCACCTTATGTTGTTCAGCTTTTGGCTCTGATGACGAATCCTGGCATAACATCTAGAGTCCTCAGAATAGTCAAGCTGTACAAGATGAATAAATCCTGTGAAAAGACACATCCTTGTCTTACACCATTTTCTATCTCTGTATGTCTGCTGAATTCGTTACCTGTCCACATGCAGGCGGTTTGCTGCTAGTAGAGATTCTTGATTACTCTTATATCTTTCCCAAATATGTCAAGGTTGCTGAGCATCTCTATCAATTTTTTTGTGGTGAACTTTGTCGAAAACCTTCGCATAATTGATAAAACAAAGGTACATGTCCCTTCTCATTTGGTATCGCCCCTTCAGATAACCTCCTAATAATAAATATGGCATTCCTTGTTTCAGTGTCTTTGACAAACCCACACTGTTCTTGTCCTATCTCTGGCCTGATTCTGCTTCTCGCTCTATTCATCAGTCTTCAAACAATGAGTTTTGTAATGTGACTCAGCAAACTGATTGTTCAGTGGAGTTCGCACTTGTTTGCACCTAGCTTCTTAGACAGTACTATGAAAATGGGCTTGCTTAGGTTGTCCTGTGGTGATACCGAGCATAGCAAAGGACCGGATGTTTGCACTCTCACGACCAAAAAGCAAATGACCAAAACTCGTCAGTGTGCACCCGGCCTCGTGCAGATGTTCCAGTTGAAAACTAAAAATTAATCAAATATTAAATTCCAGTTCGCGAGCCTACACAAATTTTATTTATCGGCCAATGAGAAGGCCAGAATGAAATACAAGTGTGAATTCCCAAATGATATGCTGTATTCCAAAAAGAAGATATAAAAAACCAATACAGAAAGCATTGACAGACAGACCGACCCAGACAGAAAGACACACACACACACAGACTCGAGAGAGACGAGAGTAATTAGTAACTCCCTTGACCAAGTCAAGCAGCTTACTATGCTCGTCGCCCTTACCTCTCCTTTCCTTCTTCGCTGTCTCAAAACTACTTACTGACCTAAGGAGCGGATACATCAAAGACATTCTTTACTTACAACGATCCCACATACCTAAGTATTAATTCTCTTTTCAGCATTTTATTGCCATGAACATTTTAACGTCCGTTGGACCCATATGTAAAGGATTACTTTAATTGTAAAAACCTTAATTGATATGTGTGTGTATATATATATATATATATATATATATATATATATAAAATGTTATTTTTCAACTCAATTTGCTTTTCTTGATTTATACTCTTTTTATGACTTATAGTGGTCTATCTACAACAAGGCCAAATTCCGTTAATCTTCAACAATATACAACTACTCTCCACTTGAATGAACCCCCACTATAGTCCAATAAACAAACTCTAATATTAATAACACTAAAACACATTTTTACTTATCATTCTCACTGCAGGCACCACAATGTCTCAAAGCCTTAATGAAGTCTTAACCAGTCCTCGTATGTACAATTTGTCTGTGTGAGTGTTGCGAGAGATAAAGTAACAACTTTAAAAATCTAACTCTAATGAATATTTACAAATGGTCACAATTCTATGTACAAAACTAAACTATACTAAAACTAAACTAAATAGTGTTATCAATAAAAAAAAAATCCTTGTGGCAGAAACACCAATTAACTGAGTGAAATTAATGCACCACTTAAATAATTCAAGCAACCATTCAATCAAGCACTAATTTGAACAAAACAACAACAAAATGCTTACTCGAAAAATTAAATATGTTTTGGAGCAACCGAACTAAAATCTCTGGTCATCTAATAGGAAGGGAAAAGGGAATTAAACTAAAGAAAATTGGGAAAAAATAAAAAGGGCCAATGAGTATGCATCCGCTAGCTAAAGTAATCATAAAATAAAGTTTATCAGCACAATTATTGGAGTAGATAGACTAAACTATCACCCGGTTCACACTCCACCCACGTCTATTGAACAGGTGAAGAGGCTCATCTCTTGTTTCCTGTTTAGGATGCGGTTTTCGGTTTTTCTCTTTTCTAATCTTTTCACTCTTATGTAGCCCCCTGCACATCAGTGGCATTACCGCCTTGCTTGGGGTGATATGATTTAAAAAAAAAAAAAAAAAAAATTATCATGAAAGTATTTTCAAAAAGGCACAAAGAACTTAGGGATATCAGCAGGGCAGACTGGACTCTCTCCAGTAAGTAAGCAGTATAAGAAAAAGACATTGCTGAATTCAAAACAAGTTGAAAATGGGGTTAGCAACACCTCTCTGAAAAATACCAACTTGTTATTGAATCCAAAATAGCAACATATTGTATGGTGAAACAGTCACAATATGCACCAGGAGAGGAGTCTACAGAATTAACACACACCCAGTAAAGTCTATTGAGAGATATAACCACCTATATATATATATATATATATATATATATATATATATATATATGTATATATAACGTAGAATATTTGGTATTTTTTAAGGTAAATTCCAACAGAGACAAACTGAAGTAGAACTCAATGTTAATTTTTTTTATTAAATTTAACAGAGGAATATAATCTTAAAGAAATTTAGATATTCTACAAATTCATGGGTAATAAATATTTCTCAGCTAAGCTACCGCTCTTCAGACCCAAATCATAAATTATATTAATGTTTTATATATATATATATAGTTATTACTTAATTGTACATTGTGACATGGAAATTTCTACATTTCTATAGATTCTCATCATCAGGCAATGTTTGATGTTGGTTGTGCAGATGATTTACATTTAAATAACAAAAACCTTTGGTTTGCTGTGTATGTATGTGGGAAGATATAAAATTTACATGTGTGTTTCTTTTAACTAATCAGAGCGAAGATTCATTCTGGGATTTGGCCCCAAAGGAAACATACAAACCCACTTTTTCTCTTTTTTCCCCCTTTTTTCCTCTTCCTCATCCTACCTTTCACCCATCTTCCTTTCCCTCCTTAACACTGTTCAAAATAAAATAAATACTGGGGCACTCAAAATAGTAAAGCCTTGAGTCCTCTTCACCTGGAATTATATATATATATATAATATATAATTTTGGGGGGTTTTTGTTTGTGAATTTCATTCGTGTAAAATCTTCTGTACAATAAAGACAGAAGCTGATGATGGTTCACCTAAAATAGGCCTATACTTTCAATTTACCATGAAATAACATGTCTGCCTAAATTTTTTCTTACATATATATATATATATATATATATATATACACACACACACACACACACAGACACACACTGAAAATATATGATATTAAAAGAAATGAATAATGACCTTTCTATATGTTTTGCTATGCATTGTGGTGCGGTCGATTATGGCTTGGGACAAACAATCAGAGAGCTGAGTTTGAATTCCAGTTGAAGTCACTTCTGTTCAAATACCATTGGGAAAGGTATTAATCTGTCTTTTCTCTCTCCAGCTACAGGTTAAAAAGACAATTTAGATTCTGTAGCATTCAGTGGCAACCAGTCTACCACAGAAAGTAACAGCAACCTACTGCAAGAAAATATTCTAACCCAGTCAGCCATGTTTCTTTTGAGACATGATTGCACAAGCATATATCATCTATATCACTGAACTGACTGATATGTTTTGTTATTCAAACCAGATTATTAATCTAAAATCTTGTGTCATGTTCTTAAATTGCCTTGTCAGATCTTCATTCTGACACAGATGTTATGTATGGTGTCCAACTAGTTCATAAATTTCTAAATTATCAGCCATTTACAATTGTTTTTTCAGATTAATCAAGCAAAAGCAGTGATATGGCAGCTTATTTTACATATATTTGTAGTAATATATATATATATATATATATATATCGAGAGAGAGAGAGCAAGAGATATAATATATATAAATTATACATTATGTATATATTATTATTACGTATTACTAAATATTATATAATATGATTGTAAGTTATATATATATATATATGTGTGTGTGTGTGTGTGTGTGTGTGTGTGTAATATATGAAATGTTCATGTAATATTTGTAGTAATATATAAATTATCAGCCATTTACAATTGTTTTCTCAGATTAATGATTAAAAATGGCTTCAAGCAAAAGCAGAGATACAGTAGCTTATATATATATATATATATATATAATATGTAACTGATACATATCCAATATTACAGCTTATTTGTATTTCTATTCCAATCAACATAAACTCCCCAGTTATGAAAAAAACTGGCTGATTACATTCAATGCCTTGAAAACTAAACTACATATATTCCACTATTGTTAATCAGACCCTGAACTACCACTGGTCATGGTGAACAGATGCCCCCTTATAGAGGCACCATTATTTGAGAGACACTAGTGCCTTAAACTCACCCCTGACCTCAAGCAAAATTCTTGCATATGAGTCATCACTAAAGATGTAGGTAAAATTGTTGTCTCCTTGTACCGCTTTAGTAAGTACCTGACTCCAGATGCTATCCTCTCCCTTCATAAAAGCCGTATCAGACCAACAATGGAGTACTGTTGTCATATTTGGGTGACAGCTGCATACACTGCACTTTCCATCCATACTCAAAAAGCATCCTTGAGGATGACAATTTATTTTCTACCCTCCGACCTTTCTCTCACAGCTGGGATGTGGCAAGCCTCTCACTGCTTTATCGCTACTTTCACAGTAAAGAGCTTAGATGAACTACATTCCTTGATTCTGCCATACCACTTACAATGTAGCAAACCATCCATATTCCCTCCATATTCCTTAAGTTAGAAGTAAATTCTACTTGAATAGCTTCTTTCTGCAAACTACTACTATGTGGAACTGACTCCCAAGGGGATTTTTCCTCATCCACTACAATCTTAAACTGTTAAAGTCTATGGTGAATTGTTACCTTCCTCTCCTATCTGTACAAACTGCCTCCTAATGTAACCTCTACCATGAGTGACCCGCAGACCTTGTATAGGGTTAACCTTACACATTTAAAAACTTTTCAGTGATGACATTATTTTAGTTATTTGTTCAAGCTACAGAGACATCTCCTCTCTCCAGTTATGAGTTAAATAGTAGAACTTGTATCTGGAAAAATCATTGTTATTCACAGTCAGTTAAGTGCCATATGTGATACACTCTTTGGGTGATCATGTCTTGAAAGAGACATGACTGACTCGGCAGAAGATTATCCCCCAATAGTTTGTCATTGCTTTCTGTAGTAGACTGGTTACCAGCCAAAGCTATAGAACCAAATCTTTCCTATTATTTAACCCATAACTAGAGGGAAGAGACAGATTAATACCTTTCCCAAGGGTATTTGTGCAAAAGTGAATGCAAGGAATTCAACTGGAATTCAAACTCAGACCCCTGATTTCTGGTCCAAGTCAATATCCTCTATACCACAATGCACATCCTTTACAATCCAAAAAATATTTCAGATTTAAATCAGTTAAATAATAATAACCCATCAAAAACAAATCAGTTAATAAAGCTAAAGATTTTTTAAAAAAATAAGGTATTATTCTTGAGGTAGGATTAAAAATTTGGACAAAAAATGGTTTACAGTTGATAAATCTTTTAAGGAACACGAAAATCATTCTTCTGTTGAATATTTGCTGTAAATTTTTAATTGGCAACAATGACTTCCATTTTCAAAAGACAAAAAATATAACAATTATTCACATTTAATTAAACTTTACTAATTAGGTTTGTCAGTTGTTCTTCTGGCTGGTTGATGGACAAAATCTTAACAAAATAACATACACCAATGACATCATTTTAATGGCAAACACAGAAAGAGAATAGAATGATCTCTGAGACAAGGTAGTGAAGGAAAGTGACAAAGGAAAGTCTAATGATCAGTTTTAAGATGACAGAATGTATGGTTGGTAGCAAGAGAGATGGCCCAAAATGCAATCTACAAATTGAAAATGTCAGAATCAAGCAAGTACAGAAATTTAGCAAGACAGGAAACATTATAACAGATTATGGAAAATATGACACCAAAAATTTGAGGTGGATTGGAATAGCAAAAGATGCTTTTTCAAAAGTTGAGTATCAAAAAAAGAACAAAAATATTCTATGAAAAAACACAAAAAAGGTTGCCGTAGTGTTATACAATATCGATCCTCTTACATGAGAGTGAATATTGGATAATTTTCTCACAGATGAAGAGGAGTTTCGAGAAAATGGAGATATGGCTTTAAAGAATGATACTGGGAAAACCATAGATGGAACATGTAAGAAACAAAGTTTAAAGGAAAATGGGAACAAAACACTTCTCCTTAGGACAAAAAAGAAGCAGTTAAAATTTCTTGGTCATATAATGAGGAAAGAAGGCTTTGAGACTTTGACTCTCACAAAACATTGATTGATTTATATTTTACAGCTTATCAAAATTTTATAATTTATTTAAAACCAGAAAATATTTTTAGATTTAAATTACTTTGGGGGGATAATAATGATTTCTTGATTCAAGTCCTGCTTATCAACCCATAGCTAGGGGGATAAGAAGATTTATACCTTCCCCATGGGTATTTGAATTTTAATGAATATAATGAACTTGAACTGGAATTGAAACTTAGCTTTCCAAATTTCATCCATTACACTACCTGCACATCCGAGGTTACAGCAGCTGGTATTCCCAAGCAGTTATCCATCTAGGTAGCGACCAGGCTTGACTTTGCTTAACTTCAGTGAGTGTATGAGAACTGGTGTTTCAACATGATATAGTCATAAGAATTTACAGAACATGCTGAAGGAAAGAGGGACAGAGGGAAACATTGAATAACTTATGTCACAAGTTTATATAAATAGACGGAAGTGTAGTGATTGGACAGGATAATAATGTGAACAAACATTTTTAAGAACTTCAAAGGTTAGGAAGTCGTGGCGAGCCATATTTGCTCATAAGTACTCAGCATATAAAAGAAATCTCAAAAGGTCTTTTTTTTCTCTTGACACCACTATTATTTATTATTGGTAAAAATTGTTGTTTTAAGCTTCTATATATATTGATTCCTAACAGAAAAATATTTCACTGCCTGATGAAGCACAACGGCCCTTGTTTTGCAGTAAACTATGTTTTTATTATAAACTTATAATAAAAATATTACCATATATAATACTCTACTATGTATCGAGCACTCTTAATAATGTAAATCACTACAAACACTGGACTTCTAACCTATTAGTTTGTACTAATTCTAAGGTATATATATATATATATATATATATATATATATCTTCTTAACTACTTGATGACATAATTATTGTAAAAAAATAAATAATAAGGTGCTGTTACCGAGCAAATATGCAGCAGGAGCTTTCATAACTGGTAGTAAAGAGCTGAACTGACACTGCCTCACAATTCTCCCTTTCTCTCTCTCAATGAGCATGACAGGTCATATATATATATATATATATATATATATATATATATATATGTATTGTTACCCGCAGACAAATCTGTTTTGCTGTATCACAGCTCATCAGTATGGTTAGACTCCGATTGCTACACAACCCAGGCTCGAAACCCGACTGATTTGGTGTTAGTCGGCGACTCTATCCCTGGGCCATGGGGTGTTCGGTGGAAGAAGATAGTCTTTTAGCGCATATCATATTACGAGCCCAATAGCTAGAGTGTTCAAATTCATTTTTACTGAATGAGCGATGCATACACCCTAGAGTGGCTACTGTTTTTCAAAGTCTACCTTTCTTCCAGAGTGCTCAATCAGGGTGTGAGAGCATAATTATTGTCATCTGCAGACAAATCTGTTTCGCCGTATAACAGCTCATCAGTACGGTTAGACTTCGATTGCTACACAACCCAGGCTCGAAACCCAACTGATCTGACGTCAGTCGGTGACTCTATCCCTTGGCCACGGTGGGTTCGGTGGAAGAAGACAGTCTTTTAGCGCATATCATATTACGCGCACAAAGCTAGAGTGCTCAAATTCATTTTTACTGAATGATATTTAGTGTATCAAGGCCGCAAATAATTTTCTAAACATATACTGTTAAATATAAGAGACAATGAACGTCTGCCATGTTTAATCATGTTTAGAACGGCTCATGATTAAACATGGTAGACATTCGTTGTCTCTTATATTTAACAGTATATGTTTAGAAAATATATATATATATATATATATATATATATATATATATAGGTTTAATTAAAATGACAAACAAGTTTTTTATTTTATGTAATTTTTCATGTGATCTTATGATTTTTTCTTTTTAGGACATAACTTATATAAAACTTATTCAGATGTTTTGTTTGTTTGAATGCTTTTGAATATACTTTTAGCCATTTTCAAGGATATAATATAATTTATGTCCTCAAAAAAAAAAATCCTAAGATCACATGAAAAATTACATAAACTTAAACTTTAAACTTTGTCATTTTTAATGAAACCTGCATAAAAGAGACACTGCTGCCCAGACCTGTCTGCAGATGGTTTATATATATATATATATATATTTATCCAAGTGAATACAGAATGAAGAAAAATTTTTTTACAACATCCAAAACATTAATCTAAAACAGTGCTCGATATATAATATATAGAGCTGTGAATATTGATTATAAATTATATTTTAGAACATGTACAGAATTTGTTTTATGAAAAAAAATATAAAAAATTCTGTACATGTTCTGAAATATAATTTATAATATATATATATATATATATATATATATATATATACATACATACACAACAGTCCATATTATAATAGGAAGGATTATTCATTAGTTTTGTATGTTTTTTCTTTGATTCTGTATTTGCTTTGATATTTGGAATAAAGTTTTATATATTTATTCAACCTCTACAATGATGATATTATAAGGGACCTGGAAACCCTACCAGGATTTATTAATGGTGAGCATCATCTTAACAATATAAAAAAAGCAGATGACACTGTGTTGATGGCCAATTTAGAAGAGAAACTACATGACCTCCAAGACAGTGTGGTAGATCAAAGTGGGGAAAAAAAAATGACTAATGATCAACTGAAAGAAGATAAAAAAAATATGGTCATCAGCAAGAGAAAGAACCCAAGATGTGAGTTACAAACTGGAGATATAAACATCAAACAAGTGCAGAAATTTCAATATTTGGGAAGCATTTTAACAGAGGATGGAAAATGTGACACTGAAATCTAAACATACATTGGACCCGTGAAAGTGTCACTCCAAAAGCTAAAGAAAGTCCTGAAAAATTAAAAAAATTAATTAAAAACAAAAAAAAGATTGCTGGATTGCAATATAATATTTATCCTTTTACATATCAGTGAATGTTTAACCATTTTCCCTACAGACGAGGAGAAAACTTGAGGCAAAAGAAATGGGGTTCTACAGAAGGATACTGAGCATTTTGTATATGGTATGAATAAGCAACAAGAAAGTCTTAAAGAAAATGGCAATAAAAAGAACACTTATGCTCAAAATCAAAATGAAATAGTCAAAATTCCTTCGACATGTAATGAGGAAGGTGGGCTTTGAAAAGAATGCGAAAGAGATAGTGGAAGGCAATCAGTCACTTTCCGAAATTGAGGGTGGAAGATCCTCAGCAAAATTTTAAAACTGCAAAGGGCCACAAGAGATAAAGATAAAGAAGTCTTTTTAGTTGAAGTGAACAAAATAAGATCTTTTTTTTTTTTTTTTTTTTTTTAAATCGTATCACCCCGAGCAAGGCGGTAATGCCACTGATATGCAGGGGGCTACGTAATAGTGAATAGATTGGAAAGAAGAAAGCCGGAAACCACATCCTAAACAGGGAACAAGGGATGAGCCTCTTAACCTGTTCAATAGACGTGGGTGGAGTGTGAACCGGGCGATAGATAGATCTATCTACTCTAATTGAAAAAAAAAAACAAATTGAGAAGATTGGAAAAGAGAAAGCCAGAAACCACATCCTAAACAGGGAACAAGGGATGAGCCTCTTTAAAATTCAAATGCTAAACCCTGACTCATTGATTTTGTTAGAAATTAAAAAGACTTGAATTTACAAACTTTGCTTTGCACACATGCAAAAGTGATCCCAAAACAAAACTCATGAAATTTCACACCTTCATGCGAAATTTTTTTCAGCCAATAGAACACTAAGAAACATCTAAAAATAAAATTCAAATCATCATCAATTCTCGGAAACAAATTCTTTTACAGACCTTTTCATGAGCCTACACAAAGTTTGTTTGATATCCAATGGAAGGGCCGTAATCACATTCAGGAGTGAATTCCCAAATTACCTTTTCAAGTCGCACAAACAAAATAAAAGACGAGCAAGTTTGTGTGTCACCAGAGAGAAGATAACAAGCATATTAACACGTCCCTTGACAAACGTCAGGCAATTATTGTTATTATCTCTATCTTTCTCTCTCACCTCTTTCCTTTTCACCAGCCATAAAAATGAAAGAAATACAGACTTCATCACTATTCTGCTAATCTTTATATACACACAAGTTACTACTATAGACTCTTGATACCCTTTACTCCTTACTACTGTTTCTCCTTGAACATTTAGCTTCCACCAATTCATGTTAATTTGTTCTATTGATAAATTTCTATTTCAACATACAAAAGGTATATTTTTATTTCTCCACAAATCCACCTTCTGCTAATTCCGATGATAATTCTGATAAAAACTTAAGTTGTGGGGATTGTCGGCTGTGTTTGTGAATTGGCCTTCCACAAGGTAATGATGAGGTAATAGGTAGCATAATCAGAACTTTTTTTGCATTTTTCTATAAAAGCCTTTCGCTGGTCTTCTGAACAGGAATAGATGTTTATCTATCTTACTTTCTATTTAGGGTTTGGTTTTGGATTTCTTCCAAAGAATTTTTGCCTTCTCTTTAACTCCCAATAACCTCCCTTAAAGGCATTATCACCTTGCTTGGGATGAATTGATTAAAAAAATATTGAGAACTCAGCCCTATGGATATAGCAAATCTGTCCTTCTGTATGGAATGTTGGACAATCACATCAAGGATAAAGGAGAACTTGAAGCAGCAGAAATGTGGTTTTACAGAAGGATGCCGAGGATATCATGAACAGAGCACATGAACAGCGATGAGGTGTTGGAGAGGATGCAAATGAGAAAAAAATCATACTTAACATCAGGAAGAGACGGATGAGGTTCAAGGGATGCTTAATGAAGAAAGAGCTGCCTGGAGAATTTAATACTCACTCACAAAATGGCTAGAAGGAAGAGACAGGGGAGAGCAGCACTTGACCTACTTGATAGGTCTGAGCAGATGGATGACAGAGCAGTGTTTGGAAAAGATTCCAAGAGAAAATATATTGAGAGCGACATGAGACAGAGCCAAGTCCATGATCGCCTACATCCTGAAGGGACACGGCACATGAAGTAGAAGAGGAGTTGTGGTGTAATAAATATCAGCTCAAAATGAGAAATCAAAGAGCTAAGTTTGAATTTGTTTCATTCAGTCAGTTAAGTGCCATACGTGATACACACTTGGGCGATCATGTCTCGAAAGAGACATGACTGACTGGGCAGAAGATTATCCTGCAGTAGGTTGCCATTGCTTTCTGCGGTAGACTGGTTGCCGACCAAGGCTATAGAACCCAATCTGTCCTGCTATTTAACCCATAACTGGAAGGAAGAGACGGATTAATACCTTTCCCAAGGGTATTTGTGCATAAGTGAATACAATGGATTCAACAAGGAATTCGAACTCACCTCCCCGGTTTCTCGTTCCGAGCCGATATCCACTGTACCACAACGCACATCCATGTTTCATTCACTTATCACAAATATCATTGGGAAAGGTATTAATCCATCTCTTCTCCTCCCACCTATGGTTTGAACAGCAGAACAGATTGGGTTTTAGAGACTTGGTTGGTAATCAATCTATCAACCTACAGTGAGAAAATCTTCTGCCTAGTCAGTCATGTTCTTTTCAAGACATGACCATCCAAGCATGTATCACATATGGCACTTAACTGACTGACAGAGTAAGAGAGAGAGATTAAGGAAGAGGGAACGTAGACAAAGAGACAATTACCTGGCCATTAGAAGATTACCCTGGATGTAAAGACCAAGACCAAGCATTTTACTGCTAGAATCTTTTCGGAAAAGCCTAGAACTAAGAATTCATTGGTACCAACAGAAAAATTTGATTTAGTTCCACAGATGGCAAAGATATTTAGTGACTGTTCTAAGAGGAAATATTCTAGGCTACAGAAATTGAAATAAATACCATGAATATTAGTGAACAAAAGCCTGAAGAGGGAAGGTGTTTTTTTTTCAGGGGTTTAGATGTACTTCTTTATGTTGTATTTTCCATGAGATTCATTTCAAGGAGAGGAAGAGAAGATCACCGTAATTATTGCTATCAGTCATCAATGGTAAAACAAACTAGCTAGAGCATGGCTGGGAACAAAGCATAGTGTTTGCCCACCAGAAATACATGCAGAGATACCTACTAATGAGTGACATGACATTACAAATACCCACATAGTATGTGACTGTTGATCAGAGCTCATTTTCTAAGTGCTACCAAAGAGATCAGGCTTCTAATGACCAGTCAGAAGCAGCAACCAGAAAACTGCCAATCCATTATCCTTACAATGAAAAGTCACAGTCACTGACTAGTCCAATCACTAAAAAGTTAAGTCAGTTAAATAATTGTGGCTCTGCTGGAAGATAGTAAGCTAGTACACCTTATCTTGAACATAAAATAAGGGATGAACCTCTACTCCTGTTTAATAAACATGGAAGGAGTTTGGGCTGGATGATAGATGAGCCTCCCTACTCCTATTAACCTATAAAGAAAATGAAATTATTAAGTTTTAACTTAGTATAAATCACAATATCTGCTTTCTTGGAAAAACCTTAAGACAAATTTCCCATTCAGTTTTCCCCACAATGAAAGAATCCCATTAAATGTAATATTAAGTATTAAGAATAAGTTAATTTGCAAAAAAATAAGAGTAAGTTAATACAATTAAAGAAGAAAAAAATCAGAAATATGATGACATAGAAAAGTGAAAAGAACAAAAAAAAACACAACAAAAAATTAAAATACAAGAAAGAAAAAAGACGATCAAAAGTTTTCATCCCAACGTACTTGAAGACCGGTGAAGTTGTCTAATGGGTTCTTAAATGAATATTATAACAAGAATGATTTGGTTACCCCCATCAATTTGGCAATACATGACAAAGCTAAACTCCACCCCTTCTGTAGCTAATTGCACTAATTCAGGAATTATAGCAGAACCCAGATGGCCCCAATAGAGAACGTTGTTCGAAATATCCAGGGTGTTCTGGAGAGGAATGTAGGTTTATAAACATACAATGTCAAAAGACATCATGAGAAATCATTTTTTTCCTGAAGTTCATTTAATTCACACATGCGACCCCAAAACATCTGGCTTGGTAGTTGCTTTGTAGTCTGAATAATATACTTTAAATTAAATTTCTTATCGGCAATATTCTGGTCTTTTGTATATAACTAACAGAAACATCTGAAAACATAACTTAGCTCTGTTCTTCAATTCTCCACACTTCATGCTACAAATGCCAGATGCTTAGATTTCATAACTGCAGTTAGACATGGTTTACGAGTCAATTTGAATGATTTCAGATCAAAGTCAAATTTCCAGTGACATAAAGCTGTCATGTAACTGACATTTGTATCTGTTCTGAGCAGAGCAGCATGTATTTTCTTCCAAGAACTTGGTGCGGAGGTCGTGTAGCAAATGGGTTTTATCAAATGATTATTTCAAGCAATGATTTTCCTTGGATATCCACTACTCACCTTTCACTAGATGTTGTTGAATTTTGGAAATTCCCAATATCAGTGCATTGTTTTGCTATAATAACCCACTTTTACAATAATTACAGAATAGCCTTCATGAAGTAGGACCACAGTTTAGGACCTCTGTTTAGATCAAAGTGAGCATTTTTTGTTTATATACTAAGCCTAATTTACTATATATATACGTTCACAATGGCTTCCAATTTGACGACGACAGATATTTCTGATCATAAATCCTGTGTGAATAATAGCTGAAGCAACAACAAAAAGCTATTGCATCATTCAAGTATGATACATTCAAGTATGATGAAAATCGAAAATAAACTTCTCACAGGCAAGTGGTCTTGAACTTACATGTGAGAAGTTTATTTTCTATAGATAGGTACTCATTAGCATAAGTGGTCTTGAACTTACGCTAATGATTATCGCCAGGCCATATATATATATATATATGACCTGACAACTGACAAAGCAGACTGTCACCCCTAAATGCTGACTTCAATGTCCATTTTTATAATTACATACTCTCTATCTCTGATATTGAACACTTTAATCCATAAATATAGCATACTATAAAGCTATATTTTATTATATATATATATATATATATATATATATATATATATATTACAGAAAGTTCTGGAGATTAATGAAATGGATTTAACAACCAACACATTTTATTTGTTTGAACATCATTTCCAAGCGATACTCGTATTTGAGTCAATATTCTGTTTTTAATTAAACAGTATATTTATATTTAAATTTCTACCAGCCTAATTTCTTGTAAATAATCAAGCTGGTAGAAATATATATATATATAAATAAACATACTGTTTAATTAAAAACAGAATATCTACTCAAATACGAGTATCAACTAAAAATAATGTTCAAACAAATATATATATATATATATATATATATATATATATATATATATATATATATAAATAAATCGTCTGCATACAGGGCTGTTTCACTGTATCACAGCTCATCAGTGCAGCTAGATTAAATGCCCAGCTCAAGCCAGGACTGAAACCCAACTAATTCATCAGCAACTGGAGATTCACCCACCAAGCCATCAGCGGACATTCGAGAAAAGATTTCAAAGTGTGTAATAGATTTACACCAATGTAAATGCACCAGCAGTTGAAAGTGCTCAATCTCAAAAGAGAGCATATTCTTTTTACTATTAATTAATTTTTCTCTCATCTTATTTTTATTTCTTTATTTTTTTTTTAAATTTTAGTCTTAAGCACTGCTTTGAAGAAAGAAAGTAAGTAAATATATATATATATATATATTATTTTAAATTCATAAGGATGAGCAAATAGTTAATTACATTGTGTAATGTGCATTATTCTCAATTTCTTGATTTGGACACCATTTGTAGTGGAGGGGGAGCTGCTTGCGTGTTCTTCATCAATAAAGCTAGAATCTGTCAATCAGTTAAGTGCCATACATGATACATACTTGGGCGATCATGTCTTGAAAGATACATGACTGACTGGACAGAAGATTTTCTCACTGTAGGTTGCCATTACTTGCTGTGGTAGACTGGTTGCCAGCCAAGGCTATAGAACCCAATCTGTTCTGTTATCGAACCCATAACTGGAGAGAAAAGACGGATTAATACCTTTCCCAAAGGCATTTGTGTGTAAATGAATGCAATGAGTTCAAATGGAATTCGAACTCGGCTCCTCAATTTCTTGTTCCTAGACGATATCCACTGCAACACAACGCACATCCACGAGGCTACAATCACCGACCCTAAATATGGTAATAAAAAGCATCAAGTGTCTAAAAGGCATTTTAGAATTTTCCATTTTCATAGCAATGCAAATTTCCCACGAATTAAGTAATTTTAAACTTTCTTTCTTGAGAGATGGTTTAAAATGTACTCAAACTGGAATTGTAAGCATATTATATCTGTCAATAATTTTATGCGTTCTAACATGAATGATAAAAAATCGGCATGAACTTTCCAGACAACCATATATATATATATATATATATATATATATATTTGATGGTGCACACAAAAACATTTGAAAACAGATAAAGGGCAAATATTTTGATAAAGTAACAATGTTTTTACTTCAGAATAAATGTTTATCATTCACAAATTTTGTGAAATATTTCAACCACTTCACTCATCTTGAGGAGATTATGTTGAAAAATAAATGTTTTTTTTTAAATCATTTCACCCCAAAGCAAAACAATATAGCCTGTATGGAGTTACAGAGGATTAAAGAATATGAGAAAAACTGCTAGTAAGGAAAGAGGATAATAAAAAAATAAGAATTAAGAAGCCAGAAGATAATGATTGATATTGCATTTAATTTTTTGAAGATCAAAGATAACTGGGAAGCAAGAAGCTGGATGAGAGTTCAAGCAAGAAGTGCAATAGAAATAAATGTGAGCACAAAACTTACAGTTAACTCTAAGCCAATTCAAGTCTAAATTTATGAGATCTTTCTGCCAATATAGTATTGTCTAGGTACCATAGTGGAAGATTTAAAACTCTAAGATCAATTTTATTTCAGATAATTGTTCTTCAGAAGCTGATAATAAGATCCCGAGAAAATCTGTAAGGCTAAGAGGATGTAATTATTTATGACTAGCAGTATAGCCCAGCATTGCTTGGGGTGTAATGAAAGCTTTAAAACTAATCCATGGTCCTGGAGCTCAGACTCTTTGGACGTTGGCACGAAAGACTAAAAAGCAATAGTTGTTTCCAGTTAAAGTGAAACCATAGACTGAAAGAAAAATGAATGGCTGTAAGTCAAATTTTGATTTCCTGGTATCAATATCAAATTTTCTGCACTATTGTAAGAACTGCAACTTTGAAACTTCTGAATATCGTTTCTTATGTTTTTGTCTATGAGTGTAACAAATTTGATTAAAATCAGACCACTCCTTCTATAACTCGATTTTTTGATTATCGATTTTCAAAATTTATTTTTCAATATTTATCGGGGGTACTTCGACACAAAACCTTGCTAAGAACACTCAGAAATGCTTATAGTACAACTGTGTAAATTTTCAAGAAAATTGGTTCAGCCGTTTCAGAGTCTATAGGTAACAGACACACACACAAAGTTTCATTTATAAATAAGTTTTGATTTTGAAATGGGCAATAAATATCATCCTAAAGATAAAATTCAGAATAAAAATTCACAATAATGTCTTTGAAAAATTTATTGAACTCTCTCAACGTAAGTTGTGTACCATTATCAAAAACAATTGAATCTGACGCTTCAAACTTCACAGACAGTTCCTGTAAAAACTGTATTACTACTTGCATAGCTGGACTCTTACATTTGAAAATTTCTGGCTATTTTGAAAAGTGTCTATGACAATAAGATAGCATGATCCATTCACTGAACCAGCAAAATCAGTATGGAGATGTGACCATGGAGAGCCAGTTTTTTGTCATGGATTAAACTTAATTGGTGGTGACTTAGCTGCTAAAGCACAGTTTTTATAATACTTTACCAAAATTTCAACAATGTCTCTACCCATTTGTTGTGAATCTTTGTTGTGGAGTTGTTGTGGCGAAACTTCACCACAAAGTTGTAGTGACCAGTTTGGTTAGAAGTAAGACATGGAACACAGAAGGTAGGTTCAAAACAGTGTATTAACAATATATACAAAAGAAGTGTTAATAAATAGAAATAAGTAAGTCCGAGCGGTAGATATGCTTATTGCCTAAACTAGTAGCTGGCTTTAACCATGCACTAGCTATCATTAACTGTATACTTTAACTGCTCTTAACTGCCAACTTAACTGTCATTCTGCAAGTAATTATAAAGCAAGAAGATGAGTCCATTCGGTAAATGTTTGTTTTAACTCCTGATGGCTTTTCCCCTTCAAATTTATCCGAAATAGCATTACCTCTGTGCAAATGTATATGCTGAACTCAAATCAACAATTAGTTCTTGAAGAAACTTAACTTTTTTTTTATCTAAATTTCCATAAAAAACGAACTATATCTTTCAGTTTTTCTCTCCCGTAACTCTCACAAAGTCATGTAATTAACTGCAGAACGATGTTCTACGTAGGCGACAAATTTCTGTCGATTTTTGGTCAATTTTCTTCCTTTACTGAAACTTCCGGCGATGTACTTGCTGTCATGAAAGTAATGCGATATTGTATTTCTACGCTTATTACTTTTGTGACAGGAAGTACATTGCTGGAAGTTTCAGTAAAGGAAGAAAATCGACCAAAAATTGACAGAAATTTGTCGCCTACGTAGAACGTTGTTCTGCAGTTAATTACATGACTTCGTGAGAGTTACGGGAGAGAAAAATTGTGAGATATAGTTCGTTTTTTATGGACTTTCAAAGCAAAAGAGGTAGGTTTATTCAATAACTAATTGTTCATTTGAGTTCAGCATATACATTTACACAGAAATAATGCTATTTTGGATAAATTTGAAGAGGGAAAAGCCGTCGGCACCTAAAATGAAAATTTACCGTTCATTCCTTGTATGAGAGCACCATAACACCATGGCTTCTCATTATGTTCTTCATACTGGATATACCAGGGTGTCCTTCATAGAATTCTTTCAGGATCTTTTTTCGTAGTACTAGAGGTACCACTACTTTGAATAAAATTTATAGTCTGTTTTATTCATGTCTTTTAATTTATTTTTCATTTCAATAGTGAATTTATCATCCAGTGCTTTCTTTTTTATGTCCTCAAACATTACCGGTAGTTCCCGTGCAGTATTGTACAAAATATTTTTAATCTCTAGCTCTAATTATAGAGCAGCAATGACTGTGCCATCGAAGGGTTCATTATTCTTTGCAATCAGTCTGGACAATGCGTCCGCATGACTTAGCTTATTTGACGGTAAGAACCCCATTCTGAAGTTATAATTACCTATAAATCAGTTTATGATCCATCTGCAATGTAAATTTTCTCCCATGAATAAATCTATGGAATTTTTAAGGGGAAAGACAATCCCTAAATTTTCCTTCTCTATCACAGAGTAATTTTTCCAACTGTACGAAACATCCTGGGTGCATGTGTAATCAATTTAATAGAGCCATCTTCAAATCTATGTATAAAACAAGCTCTGATACCATAAGCACTCGTGTCACTTGCCACAAATAATATTTTTTTAGGATTGTAGTGTACCAAAAATAAATCTGTAGTTAATATACTTTTATATTTTTTGAAATGCTTCCTGGCACTCCAATGTCCAAACCCATTTTGAGTCTTTCTTCAAAATATTTATTTAGCAGAACTCTCAAACAATGCATGTTTATCACAAAAATATTGTAATAGCTAGCTAATCCCAGGAAACTTTGTAGGGAGAGGATATTTTCTGGAGCAGGCATATCCTTAATAGCACTAGCTCATGCTAGATCCAGTCTCTTGCTTTTTGTCAATAATCTGTCCCAAGTACTTAATATTGTCCAGAAAAAATTCACACTTTTAGTCCCTTAGCTTGAATCCATTGTCCTGAATTCTTTTAAACACTACAAAAACATTAACTTTTTCTTATATTTCTCTGTATTTTTACTTCTCAGCAAAATATCATCAAGGTATACAACCGCAAAGTCAAAACCACTTAGCATCATGTCCATGATTTGCTAGACGATAGCTGGAGTGACCATAACACCAAACGAGTAAATTTATATAATCCTTTATGTGTATTCATAGTCAAAAATTTTTTATATTCAGTATCTAAAATTGTAGTTGTAGAATTGTTCTTTTTAAGATGTACAGATATAGAATCAGTGAGCCATTATATTGGATAAACAGCAGATCAGTTTGCTCATTTCAGAAATAGAAAATTATGAAAAAGGGTGTACATCAATTCAAGCACTTTTAGAATAACAATGACGAAATTATCTTAATCCAGGCAATATCAAATTATCTTGACTGTATCGAAGACTAAATTCAAAAATTAAGAAAACATACCTTTTACAGCATCTGAAATTGTTGTTGTAGAACTATTCTTTTTAAGATGTACAGATATAGAATCAGTGAGTCAAGTTCAAACACAAGCTTAGTCAGTTGTCTACACTTTTTCACAAATGTCCTTGGGAAAAACATGTATCCATCTTTTCTCCCTTCATCTATGGGTTAAATAATAAATTAGACTAGACTTTCTAGTCTGGCATGGCAGCAAGTCTAGGAAAAGAAAAAAAACAAAATAATGAAATATTAAACTTCTGTGTAGATACCGATTCCAAGAAGCAAGAAATATTGAAAAACCACAAAAAGTCAGCAAGAATAGCCATGGAATCATGGCTGTAACATGTCTATTTTGCATAATTATTTAATTAAAACTTCTATTCAGACATCAGTGCTCAAACTAGAATCAGAAAGCCAAGTTCAAATTCTGGGTTAGTTTCTTGCATTCACTTTCAGATCTATCTGTTCTATTCTCATTTTTTTGTTTACTAAATTGTCTTTAATAAATTCACCCCAAGCAAGGCAGTAATGCCACTGAGATGCAAGAGACTACTGGAAGTGAAATAGAATTAAAACACTTTAGAATGAACCAGAAATCCAATCCTAAACAGGAAACAAAGGTTAAATTTTTACCCCTATACAAAAAACCAAGAAGGAGTGTGAACTAGGCACTAGGTAGAAAAATCAGTTAATGAAATTTCAGAGTTAAAAAAAGACGTTAGAAGTACAGAGTTAAACAAAACTTTAGAAGGAACTGGAAACTCAATCCTAAACAAGAAAAAAGAAATAAACCTTTATTTCAGTTCAGAAGACCAGGAAGGGTTGTGAACTTGGTAAGAGACAAACTATCTATGGGCTACTTAATTAGTAAGATAGACGAAACTCTCTAGCCTCGGATGGCAGCCAGTCTAGGAGAAAAAAAATGAAATTTTAAAATTCTGTACAGACACTGATTGCAAGAATAGAAGACATCAGTGGAATGGTGACTGTGAGGTGCCTTTTTGAATAATTATTCACTTCACTTTGATTAATCAAAACAATTTATCCTCAAACAGTGGCACAGGAAGTGGAATCAGCAAGTTGAATTAAAATTCTGGGTTAGCCTGTAGCATTCATTTTCACACAAATGTACACCCACCCATCCCTTTCTTCATTAACTAATACAACACACTGTAAAATACCACCCACCACAATATATATATATATATATATATATATATATATATATCAATTGTACATTGCGACATGGAAATTTCTATGTTTCAAGATCGATTCTCATCATCAGGCAATGTTGATGTTAGTTGTGCAGATGATTTACATTTAAATGAAAAAATCTTTGGTTTGCTGTGTATGCATGTGGGTGTTTCTTGTGGCTAATCAGATTCATTTTGGGATTTGGCCCCAAATAATACATACTAACCAACTTTTTCTCTTTTTTCCTTTTTTCCTTTTCCCTCCCCCCTCATCCTACCCTTCTCTTGTTTCTTTTCCCTCCTCAATGGTCGAGATGTTAACCTGCCTTTAACCTGATCTTATCATTTTCCCTTCTTTCCCTTCAGTTTTATTACTTTTGATGTGATATTCTCATTGAGTACCAGTTCTATATTTCTTTACTTACTTTTCATTTTTAGTCTATTTATTTATTTGTTGTAATCTTTTTTAAAAAAGAAAAGATTTTTTAAACTAAAATATAATTTCTTGGTCTATCTATTTATTTGTTGTAAAGTTTTTATAAACAGAAAGATTTATTGAAAAAAATAATTCTATATTCCAATTTATTTTTATATAGTTCGTCAGTGATTATATATCAATTCTACATTGCGACATGGAAATTTCTATGTTTCAAGATCGATTCTCATCATCAGGCAATGTTGATGTTAGTTGTGCAGATGATTTACATTTAAATGACAAAAACCTTTGGTTTGCTGTGTATGTATGTGGGTGTTTCTTGTGGCTAATGAGATTCATTTTGGGATTTCTATAATACTCATTATATTGAGCACTGTTTATAATAAAATAAATGCCAGAGCACTCAAAATAAAAAAAAACCTTGAGTCCCCTTCACTTGGAATTATATATATATATATATATATATATAAAAATATTTCATGATTTCACTCCAAGTAAGATAATAATGCCACTAAGATGTAAGAGATTACTCAGTATTAAGTCTGCTTTCCCGACAGTTACAATCTCCAGGTGTTTAAATGTAGGGTCAATAGACACCTCCTATCACACTAACTCCCAACTATTCTCAGAACACTCTCATCTACCCAACCCTCATTCTCAGTATCCTTACCCGCCTATCACCCACCCTCTGACATTTCCTATATTTAATCAGCCTTTCTCCACTCTACGTAGCCCCCTGCGCAGTAGTGGCAGTGACATGCCTTGCTCGGGGTGAAACGCTTATAAAAAAAAAATTAAAAAAAAAAATAAGAAAGAAAATAAAACACTATTAAGGAGCAATCACAAAAAATGAAGAAGAATTAAGAGAAAAGATAATGATTGACATTACATTTAAATTTTTGAAAATCAATATTGACTGGAAAGTAATATGGAAGAAGACAAATTAAAAAATGAAATAAAAGAAATTGTTCATATAAAATTTACAGGGAGATTTCAACTGTAAAATGATGAGACCTGACTGCCAATATATTACTGCACTTAAATTCATCAAGTCTTCGTATCATAGAGGAATGTTCATCAGAACAGTTACAAGTACAATAAAAGTATTTATAAAAGCGCTACAAGAATGCTGTGTTACAGCAGTGGGAAAATGACTCAAGCCAAGATGCCACGTCAGAAGCAATAACACTGCAGATGTGGCAGCATATATATATATATATATATATATATATATATATATATATATGCTGCGACATCTGCAGTGTTATTAAAAAAAAAAAATATATATATATATGCTGCCACATCTGCAGTGTTATAAAAATATATATATATATATATATATATATGCTGCCACATCTGCAGTGTTATTAAAAAAAAAATATATATATATATATATATATATATATATGCTGCCACATCTGCAGTGTTATTGCTTCTGACGTGGCATCTTGGCATATATATATATATATATATATATATATATATATATATTAAAAAAGGATTAATTCAAAGATGTTGAATGGCCATTTCGATATGAAGATCCCCACGGGGGACGACACATCACCTCAGCAACAGAAAACACCTTTCAGGGTTTCTGAAAGGTGTTTTCTGTTGCTGAGGTGATGTGTCGTCCCCCGTGGGGATCTTCATATTGAAATGGCCATTCAACATCTTTGAATTAATCCTTTTTTAATATATATTTGCTCTGTAATATTTTATTACATGGAGCTCTCTTCCTGTATCATTTTTTAATATTAAAATAAATTTTTAATATTAATTAGGATCGGGTTTTTTGGAATTTACCTTCCTGCTTTTTTCCCTTGGATTGAAGTATCTGAATTAAAATATATATATATATATATATAAATTGCTTACAGTCATATCACATTGAATACACAGTTCTCACTCAATCAACAAAGTTAAGCAACGTTGAGCCTGGTCAGTACTTAGATGGGTGACCACTTGGGAATACCAGGTGCTGTAAGCGTTATTGATGGATGTCGTTGTGGTGCAGTGGATGTTGGCTCGGAGGAGGAAATCGGTGAGCCGAGTTCCAATTCCAGTCAAACACTTTGCATTCACTTACACACTGGTACCCTTGGGAAAGGTATTAATCCATCCCTTCCTTCCAGTTATGGGTTAAATAACTGAGGTCTGTTGTTCATGTGATCTGTGGCAGACGTCTGCACCAATTGTTTGTTATCAGCAGTTCCAAAAAGTGTGGATGGTGCTACACAAGCCTTCACCACTTTAAAACAATTCTTTGTGTGGTTGTCTAACTGTGTTAGACGTTCATATGTCGAAATTGACGGGAGAGTCCATAATAATAATATAATCATCTCAACAGTGATATTGTTATTGAGTTGAAAATATTTATAAAACATTACAGTTGAGTAACACATTTACCAACAGAAGACAAATTACCACATTAACTCCATGAATGGGCACAAAAAAGTATGGATGTCAATATTGATAAGTTAATGTGGAAATTGAAAGCAGTGAGAATAGTCATAAATAAAATGTTGTATGCAGCTGTGATAAGATTGTACCTTGAAACCAAAAAATTAAGACTTAGCAACCGAGCATCAATTTATATAGCAACTGAGGTGATTGTAAAAGAACTGTCAACATATTGGTCTTCCTATATGGCAGTCAACGTTGGTCAATCTCCTTATAGATTAAGAAAAGACTTGAGGCAACAGAAATGTGGTTCTACAGATAAAAGCTGAGAATACTATGAATACATCTGAAAAATGAGGAATTGTTTTTTAATGGAAAAAAATGATGTTTACGGTTAAAATAAAAAAATAAACAGCAGAAATTTCTCAGATGCAGAATGAAGAAAGAAGGCTTGGAAATATTAAAGCTAAGAAGGAAAGAGAAAATTGGCAAGTAACAAACCGAACAAACTTGTAGAACAAGAAGTGGCAGAGATGGTAAAAAGGCTAGAAAGGATAGTGAAGATGTGGAGAGCCATGCTCACTTATACTCTGAAGGAACATCTAATCTAAATCTAAATCTAAACTTATTTATAAATGGAACTTTGTCTGTGTGTGTGTGTGTGTGTGTGTGTGTGTGTGTGTGTCCGTTACCTATAGACTCCAAAATGACTGAACTGATTTTCTTGAAAATTTACATCGTTGCACTATAAGCATCTGCGAGTGTTCTTAGCTAGGTTTTGTGTCAAGGTACCCCCGATAAATATCAAAAATCGATAATTGAAAAAATCGGGTTATAAAAGCAGTGGTCCGATTTTAATCAAATTTGATACACTCATAGACAAAGACATAAGAAACGATATTCAGAAGTTTCAAGGTTGCAGTTCTTACAACAGTGCAGAAAATTTGATATCAATACCAGGAAATCAAAATTTGACTTACATCCATTCATTTTTCATTCAGTCTACGGTTTCGCTTTAACTGGAAACAACTATTGCTTTTTAGTCTTTCGTGCCAACGTCCAAAGAGTCTGAGCTCCAGGACCATGGATTAGTTTTAAAGCTTTCAGTACACCCGAGCAACGCCGGACTATACTGCTAGTAGTACATAGAAAAATAAATATGGCCACAGAAGACAATATGACATCATCCTATGAATGTGTATAAAAAAGTATAAATATTACTGTGAATGAAGTAATGTGAAGTTCAGAGCATTGAAAATAGTAGGCAATGAAACTGACCATATGATTGTGAACTTGAAATCATTCAAGTGTTTTGTAATAGAAAATTCCCTTTATATTGCTTACTTATTAAACAATTTCTATGAAATCTAAGCAATCAGTTTCATGATATGTCAATCTTTGCTGATCTTTTTAGAGTTGAATGAAATTCTCATCGAGCAAATCATAAAATAAACAATAAGAAAAAAAAACAATATAGATATAGGTTCAATTTAAACGAGAGTCAAAAAGCAAAAGACAGTTTGCACCTGAGTGTCTAAGTATAAATGAAGAAAGTGGTTTCTTTGGTTGGAAGGGTTTTTTGTATATTTTCAGCACTGTTAACAGGGAATTTGAGCAGTTGAAGATTAGGTTTCCTATACCTTCTACAGTTACTTCAAATGTATTCTCTGAAATTTTGTTTAGTATTTATTTATTAATTTTTTTTTTTTTTTTTTGACCTGAACAGAAGATATGTTCATAGTCCACCCCAATCTTTTGAACTTGAGCAGAATTTTATTTTTTGCTTCCTGTTTTGGATTGGGTTTGAAATTCCTTCAGAAAGCTTTTTATTTTATTTCACTCTCACTTCTTAGTGGCATTATTGCCTTACTTGGAATGAATTAATAAAAAAATAATTTGGTAGATAAAAAATTTACATAGTCTCCCTTTGTTGTGTATAACAGGCAAATGACTGCTAAATTTCAATGCAACTACATTGCATATTCACCCACATGCATACTACCACTAATACCATAATTTTTTTTTTCAGCTGTCTGTATAGTTCTAAATATAATTTTCTTCCTGTTATTCTTTTTATGAAATATATGCATGAAGCTCTACTATGTGTGAAATTAATTCTTCTTGAAGATGTTCAAATAATTTCTTCAAAAAGTCATTCCCATTACAAGTATTAACTCTTTCCTTTACAAGTATAACAACCAAGATGAAGATGCTGGTCTGAATAGCAAAGCATTTAATAATTATTATTCCTCATCTTGAATATTCCAACCTAAATAATAAAAGAAGGCTGGAGAGTCTAGCAACCAGAAATGGTCTACGTATAACCAAGATGAGCATGGTGGTTTGAATAGCAAGACATATAATAATGTTAATTCCTCATATCCAATATTCTAACAAAATTTTAAAAATTACATTTTTTAAAATTTTGTGTTATATTCCAAGGAACACAAACTATGTGTTATATAAAAACAAAAGGACCAATTCTATGATTCAATGAATAAGCATTTTTCAGTATGCATATGACAACCCTGACACCCTTAGACAAAACACCAGTGCAACATTGCGTACATTTACAAATACAGTCATGTCATGAACATGGGGCATCTTAATGAGTGATATGCGTGTTGATATGTAACAACTATGAATTTTAATTCAGTTTTGGTTACTTAATTTTTTGTGAATATTTTACATAAGTTTATCTGTTTTTATTTTAATTAAAACCTTTTCTATTTTACTCACCATTTGTAGAATCATTCCAGTTGTACATTAATCGATGTTCAGTTGCCAGAATTTTTTGGTTTCATTGTTATAATCTCACCAGAAAGCATCAGTGACAAATGTGAAAGTCGTGTGAAAGGAAAGACAAAAAAAAAATGGATGAAATACACAGTCAAGAGTAGTCATCTTCTTCGTCTTTTTCTTCTCATTCTTTATCTTCTTCTAACAACCCAAGCACAGTCAGCAAGAAGCAAAAACAAATCTGTTCTAAAAAAAAAAATAACGGCTTGCTTTATACAGCCGAGGATTGACCATAATTTGCATGCGAACGACGTGACAACAAGATTTCACATTAACTGTCTGAGACTGCCTGGCATAAAACATGGGTGCTGCCATTTTGGTCCTTTTATCACAGAGTAACTGGATTCTACACGATGCACAGACTCGTTGGCGTTTTCAAAGTCAGCCGTTTTCACAATTTTCCCTACATTCTGATAGAAATTTCCAAGGTGGCTTTAAAAAATTAAGGCTTGCATGACAGAAAGATCACCAAACCAGGAACTTCTACATAAAATGGTCCACATTGATGCTAACACTCTTACATAAACTTTCATGGACATAACTAAAACAAATATCATCTCCCACTGCTAAATCTGTTTTAAGACTGCAATGTTTAAAATACATTTCTCAACCCAGTTACACTGTCACAATAAATTTCAATTCAATTTTAGTGCTGGTGCATATTGTATTAATATATTAATTTTCTATTATCACAATTAATGTCTTGTCAATTCTTTTGCAATCATCTCAATTTATATCAATTGATGATCAGTTGCCTTGTCACTTTTATTTGATTAATGGTAGAAGCTCATTGGAAGGCTTAAATTTAACTTTCCAATTCAAACAAGAAAAGGAAATCAAGTATTGTTCTGATATAAATTTTCAAGATAGCTGAAAAACACTGAGGCAGGCATGATGGGAACATTGTAAAACAAGAAAGAGTGGTAACTTTTCTTTTTTTCTAATACATTCTCTTGAAAAACCTTGCCAATGAAAATCAAGTCTCAGGAATTGATTTAATTTTGGCTGCTCTTCTGTTTTCAGTCAACTTTATGTTACATCCATTTTTCTAATGGTGGCTGACTTGAATCACATTTTCTTGTCTCAACTTTGCTCCTTTACTTGTTAGGATTTTATTTTTTTTTAAAATGTATATATTTATATATATATTAGTTTTCTTCATTATAGATAACAACAGCTTCTTTTCTCGCGCTTCCCGCCTGTGGAACTCCCTTCCACAAGTCTGCTTTCCCGACAGTTACAATCTCCAGGTGTTTAAATGTAGGGTCAATAGACACCTCCTATCACACTAACTCCCAACTATTCTCACAACACTCTCATCTACCCAACCCTCATTCTCGGTATCCTCACCCGCCTATCACCCACCCTCTGTTATGTCCTATATTTAACCAGCCTTTCTCCTCTCTACGTAGCCCCCTGCACAGTAGTGGCAGTGACATGCCTTGCTCGGGGTGAAACGCTTATAAAAAAAAAAAAAAAAAAACAGTATATTTTGCTTTTCTTTCCAATCTTTACTCTCTTCCATTCACACTTCTTTCCATTCTACGCCTTTTACTAATGTCTGATACTTTGGGGTTAGGATGCCAGACTCTGTCAGTCTGTCGACTAGACTTCCCAAACTGTTGACTCACAAATGATCAGTTTTGGAGTACAAACTTGCAGAATACTAAAAATATAGGTTAATGGTTATTTCTCGCTGAAAAATCAATAACTTCTAAGCTTGTGAGAGGGCAATTTTGAGTACACTTTGCGGAATACTAAATAAAATAAAATAAAATAAATCTATGTTAATGGTTTATTTTTCTGCAAGAGAAATCAATAGATTGTATGGAAATCATTGAATTGGCTTGTTTGGTATGTATGTGTAATTTTATTTTTTATGTTAGAGAGTTCTACTGTTTCACTTCTACAGTTTCTTTTCTTTCTTTTTATTTTATCAATTATTAAGTTATTTATTCAATTTTACTCATCTTTCCTTCTTTTTTAACTATCAATTTTTCCCCTTCCTTGTTCTTTGTTTTCCCTTCGACAGATTTTAAAATAATTTTTTTCATTCTCTGTTAAAATTATATGATCAGTAAAGTATTTTTATTTGTTTGCGTAAAAGCAAATTATCCAGAATTGTTTAAAACTGGAGGAAAAAAAAAAATGGAAAAGAACAACAAAACAATCAGAAGGAATTGGTTTCAGAAAGATTTTTAAAAAGTATTCTCGACTAATAATTTTTAGCATAATTCTAAATTATTTGCTAATTTTGTTTGTCAAAATTTCTGTCAGTAACTAAAAAAAAAAATTAAATATGGCAAAGAAATAAGAAAAGAACAATGAACAAATTATCAAGATGAATGACTGGAATAATGGTGAACAGAAGTGGAAAGAAATTGTGTGGTGGGAAAGAAAGAAAGAATGAATGAATGATAAGATTACCACCACTGTTATGCATCGCAATCTCAGTCAGAGGTGTGATTAAAAAAAATGATAGGCAATTTTTTTGATTTCATATTCCTTCAGGATGTACCCAATCATGGTTCTGTACAAATTCCTTTTCATTATTATCTGTAAATTGCAATTACTTCTTGGAGAAGATAGTGAGGTGGTTTCTGGTATATTCTCCACAGTCCTTCTCCTAAACTAGATGCCACCAAAGGCTACAGAATTTCATATACCTTGCAATTTAAACCATAGTTTCTGGGGAGAACAGATGGATTAATATCAGTCTGCAAAGGGATAAAAGAAAAGATTGATAAATATTTTTTTTTAAATGTCATGTTCCTTCTGGCTGCACATGATCATGGCTCTCCACAAATTCCTTTTCTTGTTATCTGTCATTGCTGTAACTTCTTGGGAGAGATTTCTGCTGCACTCTCTACCGTTTGGAAGTCAAAGTTGTCCTTCTCCTTGACTGGCTGCCAGCCAAGGCTAGAGAGCCTTGTATACACTGCTATTTAACCTGTAGCTAATGGGCAGAAGAGATGGATTACTTTTATTCTTCCTCAAAGCAAAAAAAAAGGGATGACAGAGAAAAAATAATAAAGATGAAAAAAATAGGTAATAATGCATTTCTAAAGAACCGATACATTTTTATTTATTAATCCGACAGATTTTATTACTTTAATGGTTTTAGTGCTTACCCATATTTGAATAGACAATCTGTTTATTTATTATACATTACGCTTATTTATTTTTGTCTACCAGCCAGAGTATTTGAAAAATTTCTTTAGATATGAAACAGAGCAGACATGGATGTTTCAAGAGTCTGGGAAAGATTTGCATTTATAAGGCACTATTCAACTTTGCTTAATCATCAATGCACTTTGTTGATGGCCTAAAAGCCCATCAAATCTCATTATGGAAGCATCTCAATCCCCACTATGCTTTATTGTGAGAATGCAGACATCTGTTTCTTACCTAAAATCCTTCCATGATAAGTTAAAAACTGCAACAAAATAGGCTTTTTCTAGTCAATAGTAATACCTAGCAATTATGATTATCAACTTGCATTAATTATATTCTTCTATATGCAGTGACCCTTCAGAACGTATGCGATAATAGTCTTCCACAACCTCCCATTCTAAGCAGCTTTCAGTAATATTTGTCTTTTTTACCAACCCTTCTATTCCCTATTCAGCCATCCTTTGACATAAGTTTTTTTTTTTTTTTTTTTTAATCATCTCACCCCAAGCAAGGCATTCCACTGCCACTATTGCGCATGGGGCTACATAGGGGAAGGTAAAGAGAAGGAGTGGATAGACATAGGGAATGTCAGGAGAAAGGTGACAGATGAGTAAGGATAGCGAGGATGAGTGGTCGGGCAGATGGGAAGAGTGTTTGATAGAATGGGAGCAGGTTAGTGTGTTAGGAGGTGTGTATTGACCTTACATTTAAACTCCTGGAGATTGTAGCCGTCGGGGAAGCAATCATTTGGAAGAGAATTCCACAGTCGGGAAGTGCGAGGAAAAAAAAAGTTCATCCGGTAAGTGACCTGTTTGGTTTGCCTTCATTATGCTCTGAGAATACCATGTAGTAAGTAATTGGAAACCACTTTGTTATCTGAAGAAAGCATCGCAATACAAAAACAATAAAGAAAAAGAATCTGTGGAGAGCCATGATTATCAACCAATATTCTAAAAGGACAATGCATTAACAAAAAAAACAAAAAAAACAATAAGTATGAATTCACTAACTTCCCTGAAACTACTGTATAATCTTCTTCTATGTACTTTGTCACTTTATGATGTGTGCAATCATGGCTCTTCATAACTTTCTAACTTTGTCGCTCTTATTACGTTTGGCTTTACACCTTCTCTCCCATACTCTATTCTGCTACCCATTTATATAAAATTATTAGGTAGAAAAAAAAACTATCAAACTTGAGAAAGAAAAACTATCAATAGCAAATATCATATAGCATTATTGGTGCGTTTGAAAGAAGAAATCACCAAAAAACCGTCACAAACAAAGAAGAAAAAAGTGATCTTTCACCAAGACAATGCACCATGTCACAAGTCGACCACAACAACTGCAAAACTACATGAATTTCACTTTGAATTGTTTCTGTATTTGCCCTATTCTCCAGATCTGTTCCCCCACAAATACTGGCTGTTTACAGACCTCAAAAGAATGCTCCAGGGAAAGAGATTTGGTTCCAGTGAAGAAGTTATGTTAGAAACTGAGGCCAAAGACAAATTGTTCTACAAAAAAGACATTGAATTGTTAGAGAAGCATTGGAATCAATGTGCCACCCTAGAAGGAGATTATGTTGATAAATAAAGTTGAATTTTGCCCAAAAGTTGTTATTGTTTTATTAGGCCCCAAATTGTGTGATGTGTTAAATGCCAAATTCTCCAAGCTTTCCTTTCTCATTATTTGTGTAGAAATATTAAATCGCAACAGACAGTACTCAACTAGCTGAAGCTGAGTTTTAACTGACAGCCTAATTGTTTATATAATTGTATATTGCCTAATTGTTTATATAACAGCCTGGGAGATTCCATTCTGCCATCCAGGCAAGTCTATTCTCTAGGCTCTGATTGGCTGATGATTGCAGTGTGGATATTGTGCTCAATAAATATCAGCACAATATCCACCCTATGACTTTGGTCAAGAAATGGACATGTATTGAGTTACAACCCTGTTTATTTTTGTCTACCAACTGGATGCTAGTTGGAAATATACTTGTGAAGGTAAGTCTCACACTGTTAATTGTTCAATTTGTCTTAGAAATTTCAGTTGTCACTTTCTGATCCTGAGTATAAATGATCTTTTCCTTTCCATTTTCCTTAAAACTTCCTCATAGCTTACATGCTCCTTCCAAGATATCCTTAACATCCTTCTGTAGGGCAAAATTTTTAATTGCCTCCAGTTCTATCTTCATCTGTGTGGAAGTTATACAGCATTTGTTGCAATTTCTTTTTTTTAATCATTTCATCCCAAGCAAGGCAAGACCACCACTAGTGCACAGTGGGTTACAGTGAGAGAAAACACTGAATACAATGAGTATTGATGAAAGGATAAAAGATGAATTGGATTCAAAGAGAAAAAAGATGACAGTTGACATTGCATTTAAATTTTTGGAAATTGTAGCTATCAGGGAAGCAATTTAAATGGAAGTGGGAATTCACATGTCGGAAGTGCAAGAAATTAAACTGTTTGAGCAGAAGTGGCAGTTACATTTAACAATTGCAATAGTAAAAGGGTGGGACCTAGATGCCAATCTAGTCAGTTAAGTGCCATATGGGTAATCATGTCTTTGGGTAATCATGTCTGGAAAGAAACAAGACTCACTGGGCAGAAGATTATCCCATAGTAGGTTGCTATTACTTTCTGCAGTAGACTGGTTGCCAGCCAAGGCTATAGAACCCAATCTGTTCTATTATTTAACCCATAATTGAAGGGAAGAGATGGATTAATATCTTTCTCAAGGGCCAATCTAGTAGCATGCTTAAATTTTCGTGAACAGGGCACAAGGGAAAAAAGCTCATCAAAGCAGTTGCCATGAAAATATTTGCAGAAAATGACAGAAGAGAGCCACATTATGTCAAAGATAAAGTGACTGATGTCAAGATGCCAAGTCAGGATTGATTACATTGCAGATTCTTTTTGGGATTTTGTCAAGAACCTTGAGATGAATAGCAGGAGCACTCAACCAGATAAGGCAACAGTATTCAATGCAAGGACAAATGGTAGATTTATAAGAAGATTGCTATCATATAGCTCTTCTAACACATTTCTCTTTGTTTCTGATAAAATCTTTTAGTTTCTTAGTACTTTGCTTAGTTTCTGGAAGATATCTTTTCCCATTAAAATGCGGGTTAGGATTTCAGGTTCACATTTTTCATCCTTTGTTACAACACTTCCTAAACAGTTTCTGTATGTACTTGATTTTGACATCTCCAATTCATAGTTTGTATCACAGGCTTTTTCTTTTGCTGATAAGTTAGTGATTTTTTTCAGGGTTATGTATGATGCTCAGTTTTGTAAATATCAAAGATTTTCAGTTGGGAAAAACACAGAAAAGTGGAAAGGAAAAAAAGAAAAAATTAGAATGTTAAAATTAAAAATAGAGAAAGAATAATAGAGATTTTTCAGAGAAAGAAAGAATGAGCAGGTGAAGAATTCTAAAGAAATATGAATAACGAAAGAACAAATGTGAAGGAAGAACAAATGTGATGAAGGAAGAAAAAAATGAAAGAAAGAGGAAATACAAAGGTAGGAAATTAAACAAAATGAAGGAGAAATATTTAGCAAAATAAGAAATTTGTAAAAAGAAAAGAAAAAGTACAAGATATGGAAATAAATGATATGGAAAGTACAGATATGGAAATAAATGATATGGAAAGTACAAGATATGGAAATAAATGATATGGAAAGTACAGATATGGAAATAAATGATATGGAAAGTACAGATATGGAAATAAATGATATGGAAAGTACAGATATGGAAATAAATGATATGGAAAGTACAGATATGGAAATAAATGATATGAAAAGTACAGATATGGAAATAAATGATATGAAAAGTACAGATATGGAAATAAATGATATGGAAAGTACAGATATGGAAATAAATGATATGGAAAGTACAGATAAGGAAATAAATGAGAAAAGGAAAAAATTAAGGAAAAATATAATGAACGAAGAAAGTTGAAAAGTAATAAAAGAAAAAATTACGTATATGAAATATGATTAGAAGGAAATCATTCAAAAAAAGACAATAAAAGAATGCATTGGAATAAAAAAAAATTGTATAAAAAAAGAAAAATATAAATAAAAATGAGAAAAAATGGAAGGATGAAACAAAAGAAAAATATAAAGAAACACTTAAAAAAAAAAATATATATATATATATATATTCACATATATTTTGAATGTGAAATTTAAAATTTAAAAAATTTAAAACTTTTATATTTCATATTAATATAAACATTATATTTAGTAGATAGTGTTTGAATTTATACATTTAGTATTAAATTAATATCGAAATGAAGAATAAAGACATCTACTTAAAACATATGCACCTACTAAATATAATAATTATAAGAAATAATGTTGGATTAAAAATCAAATAGCACATCAGGTTTGAATTGAGAATTTTCCTTCTCCAAGGCTGGCTGTCATCCAACACAAGAGAGAATTAACTGTCTTCCTATTTTAGTCATAGCAGGAGGAAAACTGATTCTTGCCTTTTCCAAGAGTATTACTGCAAAGTGAATGAACCTGAATCTATGTGAATGTAAAATTTATTGCCTGAGTAAAAAAAATGAATAAGTAGAAGGTAGGAAGAAAATGAAAAAGGATAAATTTAAAAATAAGAAATTAAATAAGAGAGAAGGAAAAATAAATAAGAAAAAATATAAAGAAAGAAGGAATTTGAATAGCAAAAAAAAGTGTGCGAAAGCAAGAAAAATATTAAGAAACTCAATAATATAAGAAGAAAAAAATGAAAAAATAATCGAAAACGAAAGAGAAATGAAGAAAAGTGTCTTAGAATAAAATTAGAAACTGTTTAAACTCATTCTTATTTAAACATTACTGTCTAATTTTTTTGAAAGGAGGGGAAATATTCAGTGCTGAGCCAATACTGAAAACAATTGTTCACTAATGATTATAACGTTTTTTTTTGTTTATTTCATTTTTTATTTTCGACCATTATTCTTAAAAAAAAAACTAGTTAATCTTTTGTTTCCTTTTGCATTATTTACCATCTTTTTCTTCTTTTCTTCATCACCATTGAATCTGGAATCATCATCATCACCATTTATCACAAGTTTGTTCATTAACTGAATTAGAATCACAGTTTGTAAACCTACCAATAAAATCAACTCTAGCTTCAACCCGAGAAACTGACCTCAAACGAACAAGTTTTTTTTTTTCTAATTGTAGCCACGTGTGTGTGTTTTGTGTAAGAGCATATTCCCTTTTTTCCATGTAATAACATTACTCAGCACAAATATTTATAAGACTTTGAATCAAAAATAGCTAAAACCACTCTAGGATAATTACAGTTGATAACAAATACTTTCTTATTTGTTCTTCAAAATATATGACTTGAAAACATACAAAATGATTAAATAAGAAACAAATAGAACAATTTTTATAAGCCTGTTATGTTGTGGTTTAATTATAACCTCATAAGAATTTGAGGGAAAATGTGGAGACATGTAAGAACATTCTGTATAGACATGCAGAATGTTTTGATATTTCAAAATCAATACTGTTTTCATTGCTCAGATATATCTAAGATACTTATCTAAGGATGAGAGATCTTCCTTACTAATGGTAACAAAAACATACAATTTGAAATTATGAACATCTTCCTATATGCCCATATTTTATATATATATATATGTGTGTGTGTGTGTGTGTGCACAAATGAAATAATCAATAAAAAATATATCTGTAGAGGATTTTTATTTCAAATTTGTCATTATTTCTCATGAGTATAAATGTCATATTTTGTGGGTGCACATGCATGTGTTTTAAAGAGTATTTTAAAAGATATATATATATATATATATATATATATATATATATATATATATATACACTAGCAGTATAGCCCGGCATTGCTCGGGTGTAATGAAAGCTTTAAAACTAGTCCCTGGTCCTGGAGCTCAGACTCTTTGGACATTGGCATGAAAGACTAAAAAGCAATAGTTATTTCCAGTTAAAGCTAAACCATAGACTGAAAGAAAAATGAATGGATGTAAGTCAAATTTTGATTTCCTGGTATCGATATCAAATAAATTTTCTTCGTCGTTAACTCAATTTTGAAGTCTAAATAAGTCCTCTGAGCAAATGGTATCATGGCTGAGACTAAGAACTACAATTATACCTACTTAGAGCCAAACCTGAAGCAAAAACTAAAATAAAAGGGCTGAAAAAAATACAAACAGGCAGATAAACAGACACACACACAAGCATCTTGCATTATATATATATATATATATATATATATATATATATATTATCAATTTTCTGCACTATTTTAAAAAGTGCAACCTTGAAACTTCTGAATATCGTTTCTTATGTCTTTGTCTATGAGTGTTTCAAATTTGATTAAAATCGGACCATTCCTTCTATAACTCGATTTTTTTGATTCTCGATATTTATCAGGGGGTACCTCGACACAAAACCTAGCTCAGAACACTCACAGATGCTTACAGTACAACTGTGTAAATTTTCAAGAAAATCAGTTCGGCCGTTTCAGAGTCTATAGGTAATGGACACACACACACAGACACAAAGTTCCATTTATAAAGAAGTTTAGATTTTGATATATACTTGTAATAGTTATGGAAATGGAATGTAAAATCACATTGATTCAGGTTCATTCACTTGGCAGTAATGCTCTTGGAAAAGGCAAGAATCAGTTTTCCTCCTGCTCTGACTTAAATAGGAAGAGAGTTAATTCTCTCTTGCGTTGGATGACAGCCAGCCTTGGAGAAGGAAAATTCTCAATTCAAACCTGATGTGCTATTTGATTTTTTAATCCAACATTATTTCTTATAATTATTACATTTAGTAGGTGCATATGTTTTAAGTAGATGTCTTTATTGTTCATTTCAATATTCATTTAATACTAAGTGTATAAATTCAAACACTACCTACTAAATATAATGTTTATATTAATACGAAATATAAAAGTAAGTTTTAAATTTTCAAAATTTTAAATTTGACATTCAAAATACATATACATGCACAAATTAAAAAAATGAAACAAAGCATTAATGAAGAGGAAAATTTCATTAAAAATAGAGAAAAGAATACTGAACCGTTATGTAATGTCACTTCTCTTATATGGCAGTGAATGCAGAACAATTTCCTTATAGCTGCAGAGGAAACTTGAAGCAACAGGTGTGTTTTTACAGAAGGATGCTAAGAATGCCATGGATAGAACATGTGAACAAATGTGGAACCTTTTATGAAAATGAAAATAAAATTTCCACTTTCACTTTCTGTAATGGTGCCCTCCTACAAGGAATGAACTCTTCCTCTTATGATATATAATTACCTGCTTGACATCCCGAAGCAGTTAAGAATGCAGTTAAAACCAGCTACCCCTCAGTCAATAAGCAGCGTAACTGTACTGTTTGGACTTACTTATTTCTATTTACTGATTACTAATACTTCCTTTGTTTATACTATTCTTGTTATAATAATCCACTGTTTAGAATCTACCTGCTGTGTTCTGTGTCTTACTTTTGACCAAATCGATCACTCCAACTTTGCAGTGAAATTTCACAACAAATTGGTGATGAAGATTTGCATTAAGATTTGCTACAACAAATTGGCGATGAAGATTCACAACAATTTCACTTAGAATCAGATAGAAACAGGGCAAGTAATGTAGAAAGAGGGCTTGGATTTGATACTCACATTACATAATCAAGGTAAGAGAGAAACAGTGAGTAACATACATAATTAGAGTAAATCGGGAGACAGAACGAGGATCAGGTGGTAAAGTATAAGGACAAATATTGCTTAGAGCTAAAAAGGAAAGGAAACTGTGGGGAGCCATAATTTTCAACATCCCGAAGTTACATGTTACATAAACAAAGAAGATAGCGGCCATCCTGAAATACAACTCTGCATGGCATATATTGGTAAAAACCAAAACAGTCTGAACAATCTTCCTGATTTGCAGATGATTAGAAAAGAGGTGTGTCAGTGGGTGGGTGGGTGGGGTGTTGCAGTGGGGGTAGGGGGTTGCAGCGGATGAAGCCAAGTCAAGCTAAGCTGAATTAAACAGAATGCATTGGAACTGAGAGGAACGCAATGGAATTAAGCTGCACATTCTCCACAATGTGCTAACAGTCCACGGCAATTTTAATGGAGTACTTGGAACCCATTTGATTGGCAGAAGAGACCCAAAAATAGAACTTCAGCTGACAAAACCCTCCGCTTCCATTACAGACTCTCCTTCATCCTTTTTCAGACTTATTTTATTCGCTTTGTGGGAGGGAGCAATTTGAGCTGTGCTGATGGATTCCAAGAATGGCAGAGTTCTTGGGCAGCAGATTTTAGATTCGTATTCTGAAAGACACACGGACACACATATATACCCAGGCTTATTTTTATACAATTACTTTAGAATTGATGCTTCCTACATCATCACAATGAGATGGTATAAGCCTTTGATTAATAGATGGAACGAAATGCAAGTCTATTCTTAGATATATTAAACTAGCGGTTTGTGTATTATTCCAGTCGTCTGACATTGTCTGCTGCCATGCCATTTTCATTTTACAATCTTCCTTCAAAGGTTCATTATTGGCTGGAACAAAACAAAAAAAACAAAACTTGCAATATATAAATTTTAGTACTCGGCAGTAATTACAGTCTATAACTAATAATAAGTTTCTTCCCTCACACTTGTAAAACTATCTTCCAGCTTTACAGTCAACAACAACCTTCAAAAATATAAAAGCAACACCAAATGTCATCTTCTGTCTCCTTGAATCTTATACTTTTTATTGACTTTTCTCCTCACTAATGTTTTCTGTTCCTTTCAAGTAACACCTTACATTTTAGTGGCTTTATTGCTCTGGTGGGAGTGAAATAATTAAAAAAATACTTTTATAAAATACTAGCAGAATAGCCCAGCGTTGCTCGGGTGTAATGAAAGCTTTAAAACTAATCCATGGGTCTGGAGTTCAGACTCAGCCTAAAGAATATTTGCATGAAGTTTGGTGAGAATCAGATAAAAATTGTGGATTTGTATAAAGGACATACAAACAGATAAACAGACACATACACAAACATCTTGCCTTTTATATATATATATATATATATATTATCGATTTTCTGCACTATTGTAAGAACTGCAACCTTGAAACTTCTGAATATCATTTCTTATGCCTTTGTCTATGAGTGTATCAAATTAGATTAAAATCAGACCACTCCTTCTATAATACGATTTTTTTGATTATTGATGTTCAATATTTATTGGGGGTACCGTGACATAAAAACTGGCTAAGAACACTCGCAGACGCTTATAGTACAACTGTATAAATTTTCAAGAAAATCGGTTCAGCTGTTTTGGAGTCTATAGGTAACAGACACACACACACACAAAGTTCCATTTATAAATAAGTTTAGATTTTCTGTACAGTAGACAGGTGCTGTAATGAAAACAGATCCCACTGTCAGGACGAGCATTTTCATTTCTCTTGTTTTGGTAATAAGGGTTGAGCTATTGCAGTTTTGATTTTTCTGGAATTATTTCTGAGATTGTTGTGGAGTTAACAAAAGAACTCTGGTAACTAGGCAAATGAATTCATTTGCCGAGTTACTGGAGGTCTTTTATCAAGACACCTTAAATAAATAACTCAAAGAGAATTCGATTCAAATAGCTGTTGTCCAGTGAATCTTTGTCACTTTGTGATTCATATTGTTTTTTGTTCAGTCTGTTTTGGAACCAACAAGATTTATGTTTACGAAAGCATTGTGTGGATTTTTTAATTTAGGTTCTTCATTTTTGTTTCTTACGTTTTTACTACTGATTTTAAAATTTGAAAAAAAATTTTTTTTTTTGCAACCAAATCTTAATGTTTTTTTTTTCTAGTCTAATTCTTTTGCAATTGATTTTTCCGGGTTTTTTTTTTTTACTGATAATTTTCTTTTTCTTTTGTAATGATTTTATTTTATGCATCATTTAGTTTTTCTTTCTTAAAGCAGAACTTAATTTTTTATTTTTCCTTTCATTGTTTATTTTTATCATTTAGTTTTACTTTGAAAACTTTTACTTATGTTGTCAAGTCTCTTTAATGTAATCATATAACCAAATGTGGTTTGGAGCCTCAGTCAAAATGACTCAGGTTCCCCACCATGTGGAACCTACAGGTGCAAGCCCAACAGGATGGGCAACAGATGGGCCCAAAATTATTATAACAGCCTGAAATAGCAATACAAAGGTATCATTTTGGGCAATGAACTTTTGGCTGTTACAAAGAGGGCAATGTCCCTGCTGACAAAGAATGTAAAGTCATGGAAGTTGATCAAACTCAGGAGGGAGATGATGGAGGAAGCCCTAAACAGTCTCAATATTGGGGCCAAAATATTGGCATGTCAAAGCAATGATATGTGGGATATCTTGCTATTGATGGAGGAGATAACCAACTCTTTGGCCAGAAGCATCCTCACCATGAAATCAGTGAGGTTGCAGATTGAATACATCAAAATCCAGGTTACTTTATGTTGGGTGCCCATGTACATCACAGAGGACCGTGTGGTCATGTTTTTTTATCAAGGATATCTCAACCATTAATATTAAAGTGGGAATTGCAACTGGCAATTTTACCCTGATGGTGACAATGACCTGAAAAGATTTTTTAGATGTCTTCGACTCTTTTACATATGAAAACTGTTCAGTATATGTTATTGTGAAAAGTCTCTATCCCCACTGCTGAACCAGTGATGCTACCAGGCATTTGTCTAAGGCATGCCCCAAGAAGGAATCCAATATCTGTGACAGCAACACCAAAAAAAAAAACAGTTGAAGAAGAGAAGCCTGGCCAGGACCCAAGTGGTTCCAAGGAGTTGACTGGAGTAGTGAGAATGGGGAAGACAAATTTCAATGCAGGATTTCCCATCCAGAAGGACTGTACTGCCTAAAAAACATGCAAAGGGTCAGCCATGGAAGGAGTACCTCAACCACCATCACAAATAGCAGGACCAGCAGCAGCTATCAACAAAAGAACTGAATGAGCTGAAGTACCAACCAGTTTAGCTCCATCACCACTAATAACAATGATAATAACAGGAACAGCAGAAACAACCATATCAGCTGCTGGAATGACAGCAAAATCATCAGCAGCTAGACCAGCCATATCAGTCATTGGAATTCATAGACCAGAAGAAGCTGAACTCACATAGGAAGGAGGGAGAAATACTCCCCACTAGATCTTCCTCACTAAAGTGGAGGAGGGAGAAAGAAGAAAAATAAGAGGAGGAGGTAACTGGTAAAATCACCAAAAATGACAGAAAATCTGGTTGTAGTAGGGCGGAGATGTCCATGGAAAAGCCAAGTCCTAATCTGCCCTAACCTTGCCAGTAAGAATGGACCTATAATAGCTGAAAAGTAAGGCAAGGAGACTCCCCTCTTCCTCTTCCTCTTCTCCTTCATCTAACCCATCCGAAAAAAAACCAAAACCAAACATTCTCCAATTGGGGAAAATATGTATTGTAGCCAGGCAGGTCTTTGAAAGAGCGAAGTTCATTTGGTTTTGATTTGGGTTGGCGGTGGCAAGTCTCCAGGACTTGATGGTCTGCCTTACAAATTGTACTTGAGGCTGTTGCATATTTTTGTGCAGATTTTAACTGTCGGGTTCATCAACTGTTTCCAGTAGGGGTCCTACTGGATTTCCAGGCATGTGGTCACACTGTTGAAAAAGATCAAGGATGGTGGATGAGATTTAGATGATTACAGGCTCATTACTCTGATAAACACAGAGTTAAACATTTTGGCCAAGATCCTTATGGAGTGTTTATAGTCAGTTACTGAGATTCTGTTAAGAACCAAGCAGACTTGTGCTGTGAAGGGATGAACAATTCAGAATAACCTGCACCTGATCTACATGATCCTTGAAGTAAAAGACAAAAATCAAACAACACTGATCAGTTTGGATCAGTCCAAGGCATTTGATAAGGTTGAATATCAGTACTTGGCTGATTTCTGCAGGTGGATAAGCCTCCTGTATTACTGCCCCAGTGCTGTGATACAGGTGAACAAAAAGCTGTACTGTGTTTTTGCACTGTCTTCATTGGTTCATCAGTGTTGTCCACTGTTGGCCTTAATTTATGCTTTAATGCTGGAACCTCTCCTGCATCAGCTGATGGATGGGGCATGCAGTTCAGGCCTATGTGGAATCACTGTTGTTGGTGAGACTCGAGCCAGGGTTTCCATATACATTGATGACATAATCCTTTTTGTGTCACACTGTGACATTGAAGTGTTACAGAAGGCACTTGAATGTACAAAAACCATGGGGGCCAAGATTAACTGCAACAATTCTTCCAGCTTGCAGTTAGGTGCCCAGAAGTGGGGTGATTTTCTACGGCCCATTACATTCTAAAAGTGTGGTTTGGGCCCCCCCCCCCAGGCTTCAGCTGAAGTGGAATTGGTCTGAGGTACAGGTGTAAGTCATAAGCTGTTTGTGAAGGGTAGAGCTGGTTGCCAGTATTCCTCTTCCTAAGAAGGCAATCAATTGCTTGCTCTCCTTCCTCTTGTAGGGTGGTGGTAGGCATTAGGTTGACAAAGATGTTTGTGCCCAATGTCTAAGTCATGGTGGTCAGGAAATGCAACACTTGGTGAGTTACCAACATGCCTTGAGTTTGACTTTCTTATGCTGCACATTGACAGAGAGCTCGATCTTGGAGGAGAGTATTAGGGCTATCATCTTTCATTCAGGTTCTGGGGTTGAGTGCCAACATAGGCCTCAGAATCTGTTGAGTTTCCTCTGAGAGTGCCCTGCAGCCTTGAGGGCTGTTCCTTGGTCCAATGACCTTTCACAGCTTAGGAGATTCTTGTATTGGGAATTAGTAGAGTGGGCCATGAAGAATACTCACATTGGATGGCGTGGTATGTTGGCAATTGAGTTGCACTCTTTTTCGTCTTGGGTGCCAGCAGCTGATTCCTTCAGCAATCCGAAGTTTTTTTCTTAGCTGGTGATTGATTTAGAATGTGCTATCTATCAATGACATAGCTTCAGTGTGTGAAGGGCAAATTTGCAAGATTGTTATTGATGTGATCGTTTTTTAGAGTAAATAACTTTGCACATCTTCTACCATTGTATTCAGTTGTGTCTGTTCTGGGAGAATGTTAGCAAGTTGATGGCTTGTGTCAATCCTTATCATCTTGTGACCATTGATCTTGTGCAATAACGTGTCATTCATGTATTCAAGGTTAAAACAGATTGTGCTTTTCACATTGTTAGCCGCTGAATATTGATTAGAACGTCATGAATAGAAAGAATGCTTGTAATACAAACACTATTCTCATCAGGATCTTGTCAGATTCTTTAGGTATTAACTCAAGATAAAGATCAGAACTGATAGAAAGGTTTTATTGTTGGCAGATTTCAGCAAAAAGTGGCTTAAAATGATGAACTTGGGTTGAGCAATTAGTTTGTAGTGGAATAAATAAAGTATCCCTGGTAATACAAATGAACTAGTCAAGATGCCTTAAATAAAAAGCTTATGACCTGTCACGTTGAATACACCGGTTCTTGCTCGATCACCAAAGTTAAGCAATATTGAACCTGGTCAGTACTTAGATGGGTGATTGGTTGAGAGTACCAGGTGCTGTAAGTGTATAGTGATGGATGTGCATTGTGGTGCAGTGGATGTTGGCTCGGAAAGAGAAATCAATGAGCCGAGTTCGAATTCCAGTTGAATACCCTGCATTCACTTACACACTGGTACCCTTGGGAAAGGTATTAATCCATCCCTTCCCTCCAGTTATGGGTTGAATAACAAGGGTAGGACTTGGGAACCCTGCCCTTAAAAACAAATCCCAATGAATCTTGATACTCGAAAAGTAAAATGTATTACTAGACACAAAAACTTATATAAAATAACAATAAACTGTTGAAAGAAAAATGTATTACCAGCAATAAATAAATAAAGTTTTGTTGGCAATGAATGACCCGCAAGGTTGATTTGCCATAAAAAAAAACAAAAAAACCAACCAACTTAAATAAAAAGGATCCTGGGTATGACTGTAAACTGCATCTGTCAGCAGGGCCTCTGATTGGGAGGTTGTGAAGAACATGGAACCACCTCTTAATTACTGTTGTTCTCAGGTTTACCCTGACCCGGAGTGGTAGCACCTGTTAGGATCTCAGCTATGGGCAAATAGTTAACCTCCAAACTGGGGTCAAAACACCATGAATGTATAAAAATATACATTTATTAGACAGATATACATAAAAATAAACTTTTATAAAAAAATATACATTTTTGAAGAAAACAAATTATCAGCAAAACATTTTTGAATACAAAATTAGAAGACATTTTCACTTTTCTAAAATTAAAAAAGAGTAAAAACCAAAAACTTTCATTAAAATCTAACTAAATCAACCTTCTCACTGTAACGAAACATAAAAAGAGTACCTTAAAACCCCACCTTTTCGGCATTAAATAACCCACAGAGGTTGATATGCCATTAAACAAAACTCAAACTTAAATAAAGAACACAAAGAGTTCTTAGAAAGCACAGTGACACTCATTTGAGGCTTTGTCTACAGACGAAGACACAGCTGGGAAAAATGAACAATGCAAAGTGCCCAATCCCATAGTTGCAGGGACTGGGTAAATTTTGACCTTTGGCCAAAGTGTACACACTCTGGTTCCCTGACGTTAAACCCAGCCTTTTGTCACATCCTGTCTCAGTGGGTCCAAGAGAGTTATGCAAGTTACAACAGAGACGCAGTATGATCATTATTCTCAGTTATCTTGTTTTAGTTGATTTGTTTATCAGCCAGGCATCTCCAGCAGGCCTAAAGCGCCAACCAGCAGCAATGATATGCAATACACCATCCCTTTCAGGACAGCACTTTACAACAACAATTCTCAAAAGTTATAAAATTATCCTTTTCAGGACAACAATTCTCAACATCAACAAAACCGTCCTTTCTAGAACAACACTCTTCTTGGCCTCAACATGAATATGCAGAGATACTTTTTTGCCGAAAGCACTGTACTCTTATTTTTGTTGATGAATTTTCTCTATCAAAAGTTGTTGATATATTTTTTTGCTCAAGTCTTCATTTTATTTATTGTTATCTTCAATCATTCAATATCTGTTTGCAGGCCAATATACCAACCATAACAGGTATATCAACACCTTTGTGGGTTATTTAAAGCTGAAATAGATTTTGAATTATAAGAATAATTCTTTTTTAAGGATTGTTTTTTACAACTTATCAACCCTTTGAGGATTATTTAAAGCTGAAACATATTTTGAATTATAAGAATAATTCTTTTTTTAAGGATTGTTTTTTAGAACTTATCAACCCATTGTGGATTATTTAAAGCTGAAACAGATTTTGAATTATAAGAATAATTCTTTTTTAAGGATTGTTTTTTACAACTTATCAACCCATTGTGGATTATTTAAAGCTGAAACAGATTTTGAATTATAAGAATAATTCTTTTTTTAAGGATTGTTTTTTACAACTTATCAACCCTTTGCGGATTATTTAAAGCTGAAACATATTTTGAATTATAAGAATAATTCTTTTTTTAAGGATTGTTTTTTAGAACTTATCAACCCATTGTGGATTATTTAAAGCTGAAACATATTTTGAATTATAAGAATAATTCTTTTTTTAAGGATTGTTTTTTACAACTTATCAACCCTTTGTGGATTATTTAAAGCTGAAACATATTTTGAATTATAAGAATAATTCTTTTTTAAGGATTGTTTTTTACAACTTATCAACCCTTTGTGGATTATTTAAAGCTAAAACATATTTTGAATTATAAGAATAATTCTTTTTTTAAGGATTGTTTTTTACAACTTATCAACCCTTTGTGGATTATTTAAAGCTGAAACATATTTTGAATTATAAGAATAATTCTTTTTTTAAGGATTGTTTTTTAGAACTTATCAACCCATTGTGGATTATTTAAAGCTGAAACATATTTTGAATTATAAGAATAATTCTTTTTTTAAGGATTGTTTTTTACAACTTATCAACCCTTTGTGGATTATTTAAAGCTGAAACATATTTTGAATTATAAGAATAATTCTTTTTTAAGGATTGTTTTTTACAACTTATCAACCCATTGTGGATTATTTAAAGCTGAAACATATTTTGAATTATAAGAATAATTCTTTTTTTAAGGATTGTTTTTTACAACTTATCAACCCTTTGTGGATTATTTAAAGCTGAAACATATTTTGAATTATAAGAATAATTCTTTTTTAAGGATTGTTTTTTACAACTTATCAACCCTTTGTGGATTATTTAAAGCTGAAACATATTTTGAATTATAAGAATAATTCATTTCTTATGAGTGGATATTACATTAACAATTATTTTGGCAATAACAATGATTTTTCTAAATACAATTCCTCATATTTAACCCATAGCTGGAGGGAAGAGACACTATTCTGAAGCGTATTTGAGTGCAAATGAATGTAACAAACCAAACTCAGCTTTCCAGTTTCTCCTTTGGATATTCAGCTGTCAATCGAAGGATAGAGATGAGTGCATACCATTCCTTGTAGTTGTGTAAATTAATGGAATGGAGTCAGCTGGATTTTGAACACAAATTGCCAAAAGCCATTCCACATTATACTAGTCACATATCCACAAATACACACAGACACACATAACAATCATATACATATCTATATATATCTATATTGCAATGAAAAAATATATTAAAAAAAAAGGTCAAAGATATTTCTGAAAAATCTAATCTAATCTAAACTTATTTATAAATGGAACTTTGTATGTGTGTGTCCGTTACCTATAGACTCCAAAACGGCTGAACTGATTTTCTTGAAAATTTACACAGTTGTATTATAAGCGTCTGCGAGTGTTCTTAGCTAGGTTTTGTGTCGAGGTATCCCCGATAATTATCGAAAATCGATAATCGAAAAAAATCGGGTTATAGAAGGAGTGGTTCGATTTTAATCAAATTTGATACACTCATAGATAAAGACATAAAAAACGATATTCAGAAGTTTCAAGGTTGCAGTTCTTACAATAGTGCAGAAAATTGATAATATATATATATATATATATATATATATATATATATAAAAGGCAAGATGTTTGTGTGTGTGTCTGTTTATCTGCCTGTATATCTGTATTTTTTTCAGCTTTTTTATTTTAGTTTTTGCTTTGGGTTTGGCTCTAAGTAGGTATAATTGTAGTTCTTAGTCTCAGCCATGATACCATTTGCTCAGAGGACTTATTTAGTCTTCAAAATTCAGTTTACGATGAAAAAACTTATTTGATATTGATACCAGGAAATCAAAATTTGACTTACATCCATTCATTTTTCTTTCAGTCTACGGTTTCGCCTTAACTGGAAACAACTATTGCTTTTTAGTTTTTTGTGCCAATGTCCAAAGAGTCTGAGTTCCAGGGCCATGGATTAGTTTTAAAGCTTTCATTACACCCGAGCAACTCCGGGCTATACTGCTAGTAATGTTTATAAGTCAAGCAGTATCATGGCACTCAATATCAAGAAATAGAGTATCAAAAATAATAAAAAATAAAATAACGCTGTTCACTCCTCTTGTGGCTGTTGCTACACTCAGAGAATTTACATCCACTTTTCAAGAGACTATATTGCAAAATTGGATTTATTTTCAGCAGTCAGATCTTTCCTTAAAAGATGCTATTTTATGATGTCATAAAAGATCTTTTTTTCTTAGTCATTTCAGCCTAAACAAGGTGGAAGTGCCACTAGTACACATTTGGGAGGGTACAAAAAATAAAAGTGAGAGAAAAGACTGAGGATAGGGAGTATTAAGGAAAGGATAAAGGATGAACTGGCTTCAAGATGATTGAAGGTAGTGGTTGATGTTGCATTTAAATTTTTTAAGACTGAAGTTGTCAGGGAAGCAAGTAAACAGAAGGAGCTCTACAGGTGGAAAGGGCAAGAATAGTCACTGTTGGAGTAAAAGTGGTCGTTATATTTAGCTATTTCAACAGTGAAAAGATTAAACCTAAATGCCAATCCAGTAGCATGTTTAAATCCATACAGTTGGTGCACCAGGGAAGGAAGCTCACTAGAGAAGTTACTGTAAAAATCAGTCAGTTAAGTGCCATACGTGATACACACTTGGGCGATCATGTCTCGAAAGAGACATGACTGACTGGGCAGAAGATTATCCTGCAGTAGGTTGCCATTGCTTTCTGTGGTAGACTGGTTGCCGACCAAGGCTATAGAACCCAATCTGTCCTGTTATTTAACCCATAACTGGAAGGCATAGACGGACTAATACCTTTCCCAAGGGTATTTGAGTGTAAGTGAATGCAATGAATTCACGTATAAAAAAACAGAAAGAAGCCATGCTATATCAGTAAGAAAGTTACTGAAGTTGAGATGCCAAGTCAAGATCTATTATATTGCTTATGGCATATCACATTCAATCACTGAAGTTAAGCAACATGAGCCTGGTCAGTACCTAGATGGGTGACCGCTTGGGAATACCAGGTGCTGTAAGTGTTCAGTGATGGATGTGCGTTGTGGTGCAGTGGATGTCGGCTTGGAAAGAGAAATCAGTGAGCCAAGTTCGAATTCCAGTTGAGTACTCTGCATTCACTTAAGCACTGGTACCCTTGGGAAAGGTATTAATCTGTCACTTCCCTCCAGTTATGAGTTAAATAACAGGATGGAGCCTGGAGGCAACCCATCTAGTGTTGGTGTCACAATAAAAACACCCTTGGTAGTCCTGGTGAAGCATCTAGTATTCAGCTATTTGACAAGATATAGAATTTTGCGATAAAACTGTGCTAGGGTTCGAAATGCACAGGGAATACTGGAGGGGTGTAGTGAGTTCTATATCAGCTGAGGCCGCAGGATGACGACAACAATGCAATTACATGGCAGATCTTTCGAATTTTGTTAAGAAACTTGACATGAATCGCAGGAGCACCATAGACATGATATGACATGGCAGCTCTATTCAATGCATGGATAAATGGTAGATTTTATTCTGGCATGACACAGTGACCTAACTTTCCTTACAGTAGATGCAGCTATTGATTCAAGTCATTTGAAAACGTGAGCTCAAAAAGGCACAGTGTGTGTTGCTCTCTTGGAGTCTATGTTGATTAAATGAGAGCAGTTTTGTTTTGGAGAAATTCAAATTTACAAGCCATTTTCTGCCTCAGTTAACCACAAATTGAAGTCCAGTTTCAAGAGCAGCAACCAGGATTACTTTGTCAGCTCTGTTGGATTTGCTATTGTCGTTGTGTGTTATCTCATACAGCCATGCATCTCCCATATGTAAAAATCATATCTGCCTGCACATGATAGGAACATTCTTCCTTTGTTAAAAGGAACAGTTCACAGTTGACTCAATACTGCACATGTTCAACATCGAAGATAGACTAGCTACAAATGCACATGAATAGCAAATGTAACCTGGTCTATACAGCAACACAGAGACATCGACTGTAAACTTTATTTAAACTTAATAATATACATATACTTAATATATATTGATTGTTTAATACTTAGTTTTTGGTCTTTAGTTTAATACTTAGTTTTTAGTTATTAAAAATTGCCTGAAGAAACCACTTATGGTGGAAACCAAGGTAGCAAAATAACTCGTTTAAAAATGAAAAATATACTTGATATATATATATATATATATATATATATATATATATATATATATATATTTCTTTTCTTAATGGTATATACTTCTTGAATGTAGGCAATCATGACACTCCACAATTTCCTGTTATGGTTGCTCTAAAAATTTTTGCTTTTTACAATATACATATGTAATAACATGATACAGCTGAACAATTTCACGTGAACACACACAAACACACACACACACATGAATATATATATATATATATATATATATATATATATATAACACTTGCAAACTATAAGTCACCTGATGAGGTACTATTGATAGAACTGAAACAACTCTTGTATAATGGTAAAAAATGTTTTTATTTTAAATATCAATAATAATAAAAATATTGCTATAAATATTGCTTTATCATGTATCAAGCACTTTTAAAAAGTAAATGCTATGAACTGTGAATTGTTATATTATTAGTTCTTACTATTACCTATATATATATATATATATATATATATATATATATATATAATAGACATTGAAGTAAGTTAACACATAGAGGTGGCAGTTTGTTTCATGCTAAGTGCAAATTTCAGCACATATATATATGTATGTATACACTATTAAAATTTCAGTTGTTTAAAACTTCCAGTCATGTGTTCGTAAAAATCCTTGTCGCACATTTGGAACTGTTGAAAAATCAGTTATTATAAATTAACTCAAGATACCAAAAGGTTGAAACTAAGTATCCGAAAATAATTGGTTTCCAAATGAAAAATATTCAAAAACTCTACAATATATATGTATTGAGCACTTTTTAATACAACTGTACACTGGTCTAATTTAATAACAACCAAAAATAGATTGACAATAATTATATATATATGTGTGTGTGTGTGTGTGTGTGTGTGTGTGTGTGTGTGTGTGTGCATCTATCCACACCCCTGCACACACAAACATATGTTAACCTTTATGGATAGACGTAAATGAAAGAGCTGTTAAAACAGGAAATGCCATTTACAGTATCTTCTACTCAAATATTTAAAAATAGCTGAATCAATTTGGATCAAATGCACTAAATTTATTGAAAATGTAAAAATTCTAACAATTATTATTTTTCCTCATCTTTGCACAAGAAATTCAGTCCTGGAATACAGATATAAGGACAGTACAATTGTATTTATATTTAATATTCTATTATTTCGGAGTAAGTACTAAACAATAACAGTAGTCTGGAAAAACATTAAGCTACCAGTTATTTTATATTCTCATATAATATCTGAGATTTTTTGGGTGGGTAGGTCATGTTTCAGGGTACCACTAAAAGGTATGTATCTTCATGTACAATAATTGCAACATTAGAAAATTACAAATATCTTTTTCATGGTTGACCTTCAAGTCTGAAGAAGACTGTTTCATAATTCATCAATGAATCTGCATGAATTTTCAAAACAGACCTGTGCAAGAAAAATTCATTATAGAAAAATAATTGCACCAGTAGAATGCCACTCGACTGGCCTGGAGAAACTTTACTTGGTGACATGTGTAACTGTTAGAATTGGAGACCTTCAGGCTACAGTAGATTATTAAGACTAAACTACACGTCACAACTATGCTATGATACGCTCTACGGCATTTCTCGACACCAACTTCATTAGTCGTCAGGCCTATAAGAGATCTCATCCACCCACAGCACCAGTAATCAGTCTTCACATGCAAAAAGACTAACATGATTGAAAATATTGAGAGTTTTTACCCATCAACTATTCTCGCCTGGCTTTTCACTCACCTTTTTTTTAATTAGACACAACAAAGCAAAAAGATTATTATCAAATATACCAATGGGTACATTACGATGAAATAGATATAAATGATAAGTAATATGTAGCACATCACGTTGAATACACCAGTTCTCGACTGATCAACAAAGTTAAGCAACACTGAGCTTGGTCAGTACTTAGCTGGGTGACCGCTTGGTAATATCAGGTGCTGTAAGCATCTATTTAATAAGGATGTGCGTTGTGGTGCATTGGATAGCGGCTCTGAATGAGAAATCGGGGAGCTGAGTTCAAATTCCAGCTGAATTCAGTGCATTCACTTATGCGCAAATACCCTTGGGAAAGGTATTAATCCGTCTATTCCTTCCAGTTATGGGTTAAATAACAGGACAGATTGGGTTCTATAGCCTTGGTCGGCAACTAGTCTACCACAGAAAGTAATGGCAACCTACTGTGGGATAATCTTCTGCCCAGTCAGTCATGTCTCTTTCGAGACATGATCGCCCAAGCATGTATCATGTATGGCACTTAACTGAATATATAGCAATCAATACTTATAATGAACCTCAAATATGTAGAAAAGCATTTTTTTTAATATTGTTGCAGTTAAAATTGCTTAATAAATGTTAAGCAAAAAAACAAATGAAAGAAAATGAAATTCAAAATGCCTCTCCTCTGAATTTGGAGATACATAGTCTTTCTTAAAAATTAATAATTATCTCTCAATTATTATAAAGGAGTTGGGTCTGTGGTGATACTGACCAAGCAAAAGCCAGGGACCGGATGTTTGCACTCTAATGACCAAAAAGTAAATGACCAAAACTCACCTGTGCGCACCCCAGATTTGCGCAGATGTTCTGGTTGAAAACTAAAAATTAATTAGATATTAAATTTCAGTTCACTAGCCTATGCGAATTTTATTCATCGGCTAATGGGAAGCCCAGAATCGAATACGGATGTGAATTCCCAAATGATCTGCTGCGATCCAAAAAGTCGAAATAAAAAGCCGATACAGAAAGCATCGCCAGACAGACAGACAGACCCAGACACACACAGACTGACTTGAGAGAGACAAGAGTAATTAGTAACTCCCTTGATCAAGTCAAGTGGCTTATTATGCTCGCCTCCCATCACCTCTCCTTTCCTTCTTTGCTGTCTCAAAACTACTTACTGACCTAAGGAGCGGATACATCAAAGACATTCCTTACTTACAACGCTCCCACATACCTAAGCATTAATTCTCTTTTCAGCATTTTATTGCCATGAACATTTTAACATCTGTTGGACCCATATTTAAAGGATTACTTTAATTGTAAAAACCTTAATTGATATGTGTATATATAAAATGTTATTTCTCAACTAAATTTGCTTTCTTGATTTACAATGATTTTATGACTTATAGTGGGCAATTTATGAGGCCAAATTCCGTCAATCTGCAACAATATACAACTCCCCTTCAAAAGAACAAACACCCACTATAGGTCCATGCTGTCATAAATTACAAAAAAATATTTATATTGATATGCTATCTAAAATGACAGCAGCATGTATATTGATGTACCTACTACAGAGTATCTTACATTAAGACGCAAGAAAAAGAAATAATCCAAACCTCTGGGCATGACAGGAGGGAAGATATATCTATATCTCTTCAGCAATGACTTGAGTTCTTTTGGTGACTGGAGTGTGTATACACCGCTTATATATAATATGCTAAAATTTTCCTTCTCTGATTCCATGCGCCTATGGCTTAGGGAGTAGCGACTCCAACTGACACCAAAATGATCGAATTTCAATCCCGACCAGAAGCAAGTGGATGTCTAGCCATACTGATGAGCTGTGATACAGCAAAACAGGCTTGTATGTGGATGACTAATATATATATATTCAGAAATTATAACATGAATATGTTATAATATCACGATACAAAGAGAGAGAGAGTGAGAGAGAGATAAATCCATAGTGTTTATTATAATAGAGAGGAAATATATATATATATATATATATATATATATACTTCACTACTCATCAATATAATTATTGTAAAAAATAAAATAAGGCACTGTTAAAGAGCAAACTGTGGCAAGAGCTTTCATAACTGGTAGTAAAGTTTAAAAACTGGTAGTAATGAGAATGAACAGAGCTGATGCTCTCATTATGGTCTGTTTCACTTCATGAGGGTGACAGAAGAAAAATAGCCAAACAGACTTGTATGTGGATGATTAATATATATGTATAATAAATGGCTGGCCACTCATATTTGAGGATACCTGTCTACCCGGGATTCTAGTTAATCTCTATTGCAGATGGCTACCCAGGCATACTTGTGTTTGTGCAACACCGAGCCCACCTGTGGTTTGTACTGCAACTATGCTGAGTGAACCTTAGTTACAGTTTCTGGGAGAGAGCGCTATCTAGCGTGCAAAACAGTCTGAACAAGACCAGGATGCTCAAACAATCAGTCACAATGAGAGCCATCTACCCAATTTCTCTCACAAGGTTTGGGTCAACATATGGCATGGTTTTCAGGCACTTTCCAAAGGTGCCACATGCTGGGATCGCTTCCTCCAGACTGATAACATCAAGAAGTCACCTTCCTGACAAATCAACCATGATGAGATCCGAACCCAGGCTTCATGGTCAGAAAGCAAACATTCTAACCACTCAGCCATGCACACATCATATATATATTAAGGAAATTAATGAAGATTAACCAAACTTGCTTATAAACAACTGACAATTTGAAATGATTTGTTTGAACATTATTTTTGATCAAAACTTTTATTTAAGTAGATATTGTTTTTAATTAAACAGTATTATATACTTATATCTACCAGCCTGATTATTTACAATAAATTTTTATTAAAAAATATGTCATTTGGCAGGATTTGAACCTGCAACCCCTATCCACATAGGGGAAGCTATCATGTGGTCTGGCACATCTTAGACCTCTTGACCACGAATGACCATCAGTCTAAACGAGGTTTTACTCAAGCTTATATAATCGATCAAAAATAATGTTCAAACAAATCATTTCATATATATATATATCTATCTATATATATATAGTCATCCACAGCTGTATCACAGCTTATCAGTACGATTATTCGATTGCTTTTAACCCAGGAATGAAACCCAACTGAATTGGCGTAAGTCAGCGATTCTATCTCTATATATACATACATACATATACACATAAACAAACACAAATAAATACACAATGGTTTTTATTATAACAGAGAGGATTATCAAAATTATACATGAACTCATTTTCTGATGCAGTAAAAAAAAAATGATGGCATATTTTAAGTCCCTAAAATTATTAGGTTTTCACATGCACGATTTTAAGTATGTAAAATTTGACATGTCCATATTTCTCGTGAAGTATTTACACATCTAAACTTCCCTGTGTCTCTTCTACAAATACTTTCATGGCTTCTGCTCAGATGAACTTAGCTTACTGGTACCCCCCATACATGAATTTGCTCGAGCCACAAGATTAGCAACTAGGTCCCACCCTTCTAGTGTGAAACTAATAAATTGTTAACACAAATTCTACTCCAGAAGCTTCTTCTCTCACACTTCCTGCCTGTGGAATTCCCTTCTGTTTACTTGCTTTCCCGACAGCTACAACCTTCAAGAATTCAAATGTAAAGTCTATAGTCATCTCACTAATTTGCTTCCTCTCTATATCTCATGCTTCTTTGTTCATCCACTCCACTCTCATCAGTATTCTCATCCTTCTCCTACCCTCTTCCTGACACCCCCTGTAACCTGTCATTCTTTCTCATAACTTACCTCCTATGTAAACCCCTGCTCAACAGTGGTAGTAAAATTCCTTGCTTGAGACAACACGATTATTTAAAAACAAAAAAAAAAAAAATATATATATATATATATACTTCTCACTGTAATCCTCATCTTTACTGCCATATTCACAAACTTTTAATGGAATTAAGACAATCTACGCACATGGACTAAATAAAGGGTTCAGTTCAAAATGCCTAAGTCTATAACCTGAAGAAGGCCATAGTGTAAAATGTCTGAAACATTGTGAATATAGCAGTACAGATGAGGACAACAGTCTGAATGGTGCATGTTGTGTAAATATAAATATTAGTCATACTTGGTGAAAAATAATAGGATCTATTTAGACATGGAACAGCATATCAGCATAGGATCAGTGTAGAATATGTGCACTCTGCCTCATTTAATATTCCTATATTATTTTATTATGCTGCACAGAAGCCAGCTATCACAGTGAATGGGTCACCTGGAAGGAGCATGTTGAATTAGGACAGAGTTCTGTTATTATATAAAAGTTTAAATATCTTAGAGTCCTGATTATGATGATAAACTCTATTTAGCAGTAAGGCCTCTGATCAGGAGGTTGGAGGTCTTGAGGAGCAAGGAACCAACTTTTAATTGCTGTTGTTCTCAGGGTTGTCCTGACCTGGGGTGGTAGCAATTGTTAGGGTCCCAGATATGGGCAAATAGTTAACCTCCAAACAAAAACAAAACTATACAAAAGAATAAAGATACATTTTTATCAAAAGAATATCATTAATACATTTTTATATAAAAAAATTTACCAACAACAAATATTTATCATTTGTTGTTAAAGGCATAAAACTGTGTTCAAAATATATTTAATTGAAACCATAAAATTGTGTTCAAAACATTTAGATTTAAAAATTACCCATAAACAGTATTTACATTATTCAGACTATTGTCCTCATCTTTGTTGCCATTTATACAACATTTCGGTTATTGTACACTCTGGCCTTCATCAGATACTAGAAAATTTGAACCACACCCTTTATTACAATCACTGGGGTATATGATCTTCATTCCTTGTGTAGTAGTGCCTCTTTTGGTAGTCATGAGTTATCTCCCTCTAACCCTGTAAGTTACTTGTTAACCACTGCTGTAGCCTGGTATTGAACTCACAACTCTTTGGGTCAAATCACAGAAACTAACCAATGTCTATCCCAGTGGATATAGTCCAAATAATGTAAATAATGCAATAGTCCGAATAATGTAGATACTGTAAATACCATCTCATCACAAAAATATAGAAAAATATTACCCATAGATAGATATATATAAAAATAAGTAAGTAGCTAACCTAGAGCTAACAGACCTACCAAGGTTTCACCAAATGGATCGTCAGGGCAAGTTGGCCAACTTTCCCTGACGATCTATTTGATGAAACCTTGGTAGGTCTGTTAGCTCTAGGTTAGCCACTTACTTATTTATTTGCTCTGCTATTGTATTGAATGCTTTACGTGTTAGGTTCCTCGTCTCAGGGTTTTTTTCTTTTGACCAGTACTTTGACTAATGTTCAAGTGTTTAGTTTGTTTCTTTTTTGGTTTACATTTTTTTCCCCTCCGCGTTTATACTTGGTGGGTTTTTCAAGATGTGTTCAAAGATAAATTCACAGTTTTATATATATATATATATATATATATATATATAGATATAAACAAAATCAAACAGAAAAAAAGTTTATCTTTGAAGTTTTTTAACATAGAACGGAAAATGCAACACTGAAATCTGAACATGCATAGTACTCATCAAAGAGTTGTTTTAAAATCAAAGCAAAGTGCTGAAAAATAAAAAAAGATTCATTAAAAATAAAGAAAAGATTACTGGATTGCTATGTGATATTCATCCTCTTATAGTAGCAAGTTCTCCCCACAGATGAAGAGAAAAATCGAGGCGAAAGAAATGTGGTTCTACAGAAGGATGCTGATCATTTCATGGACAATGAGGAAGTCTTAAATAAAATGGTAGCAAAAAGAACACTCAGCACCAGAATCAGAAAAAGATAGATTAAATTTCTCAGACAAATAATTTGGAAGGTGGGCTTGGAAAACTTAATGCTCACAGGGAAGATTGAGAGCAAGAGATTAGGGAAGGTAGTGAGTCATCTACCTGACAAGCTTGTGTGAATATATGGTAGAACAGAGGTAGGGAGGATTAGAAACAGGAGAACAACAGCTAAGGGTAACTAGGGGTAAGAAGTTCTGAAGAGCCATGATCTCCCATGTCCCGAAAGGACAAGGCACATAGAAAAAGACACTATATAAGAATGTGGCAAAATAATATAATCCAAAATCCAGAAATGATTTTGGAAGATATTTTAATGCACGCACGTCTGGTGAAATGCACAAGATTAAAAATAAAATCACAAAACTTTAACTACACTTATTTATAAAGAATTATTGAAGCTTAAACTCCGAATATACTTTCTATCTTGTCATTTCAACCGACCCATTTATAGCCTGCTTTACTGAGAATGGATTTTCCAAAAATAACACACGAGAAGCATAAAGGAGTTGACAAAAATTTATTTATTAAAGTAATTAAGTTCAATTTTTGTTTCTTTCTAAGATGTTTCTCTCTGTGATTTTTCTTTCACAATTTTCTCTTTTCTAGTCATAAGTTTTTTTTTTTTAATTGTTTCTAGTTTTCTCTCTTATTTTTTTATTTTCTGTCTCTCTTTCTTGCGTGATCTTTAGAGCTTCCTATTCTTATTCTCAACTCTCTTTCACTTACCCCCACCCAGTTTCATAATTTCCAATTGTTTTCGTTTCTTGTTCTCACTCGTTTTCTCTCAGTCACTCTCAAAATGTTTTTGAACCCTTTCTTTTTCTCATCCCTTTCATAACGCTTTTAAAATACCTTTTCTTTCCCCTCATTTCTCTGGTGAGACTTTCTTTCTATCTTTCTCTCTCACTTTTTATTTTCTGTTTCTTTCTTTCTGATTCTGTCCATTAAATTAAAGGATGTTTAATCTTTCTTTTTAATTCTATTGTTGTTTTCCTTCTCAATGTGATTCTTCAGTATAGCTCTTTCCTTTCTTACTTTTATAGCTTCTCATTTCTCACTAACTCTTTCCCCACTCCTCAACTCCCTTTTACTCATTATATCATTGCTTATTTTCACTTCTTTCCTCACCCCCCTCTCTCACACAAAACTCTTAATATTTTCTGAAAACATGCTTTTTCTTTCTTCTTCCTAAGTGAAGGATTTTTATTCTTTCATTTTAAACAGATTGCAACTCCCTCTTTTGTTTAGTTTTTCTTTGTCTTTCTTTTAGATCTACTCTTTTCTACTCACTCTTTCTCACATCAGCTCTCTTTTACTTTGCTTACATCCTCCCTTTTTTTCACATCCTCTCTCTCTCTCTCTCTCTCTCTCTCTGTATTTTTAATATTATTTCTCTCAAACCTAAACAGTTCCTTGATGACCTTTCTTTCTATTTTTCTAAGTGAAGAATTTTTCCTTTTTCCTTTTAAACAAACTCATTTCCGCTACAGCTTTCTCTGTTATTCTTTTATTTATACATCTTCTATAACTTATGACGATCTTACCATAATCTCTTATTTTCATTACTGTTTTTCTCTCTCTCTCTCATTATATGTTTAAAAACTTGTTCTTCAAATCTTTCATATTTGAACATTTCTCTTAGAACACACTCTTTCTTGTCATTTTTCTTTCTTTCCAATTAAAAGATTTACTCTTTTCCCTCAACATCTTCCTCCTTTTCCTTCTTCCTCCTCCCCTTTTTCTCTGTCTCTTTTTCATATAATGTTTTTAAAAACCTTTTCTTTTCTAAATATCGCAAGTCTAAACAAAGAGCTTTTCTTTATTTTTAAATAGACTGTATATCTCTTTCTTTTTCATGTGGTCTTTCTTCAAACCCCAAGTATAAGATTGCGTGAATCACATGAAATAATTAATTTCTAGATGTCTCCAAACTAAACTTGAACTCTTCTTTTTCTCATTCAGAATTTTCCAAGTATTTTCTCTTTTTTAGCTTCTCTATTTGTTTTGTGTTGTGGATACCAACTCAGAATGATAAATTGGGGTACCGAGTTCGAATTCCAGTTGAATTCCTTACATTCACTTAGACACAATTATCCTTGGGAAAGATATTAATTAGTCTCTTCCCTCCAGTTATGGGTTTAATAATAGGACAGATTGGATTCTATAGCTTTGGCTGGCAACCAATCTACCACAGAAAGTAATGGCAACCTACTGTGGGAAAATTTTCTGCCCAGTCAGTCATGTCTCTTTCGAGACATGATCGCCCAAAGTGTGTATTAAGTATGGCACTTAACTGACTGACTGATTTGTTTTGCAGATTTTATATTCTATCTCCTTACCCTTTGATGACCTCTTTTCTCTCCATCTTCAAATAACTTTGGCATTTATATCCCTGCTTTTTATTATATATTTATTTTTATCTATTTTTTTTACTTTGTTTTTGTTGCTGAGGAAGGAAGGTCTCTTTATTACTTTTTAATTTTTCCGGTTCATTTTCTTTCTTACAACTTCTTTCCATTCTTAAAAACAGAATATAAAAAAAAAATGCTTCTTTTTTTTTTCATATTTTTACTGCTTTTTTTTAAATATCACTCTTTTTTCTATTTCACAATCTACCTTTTCCTTTTTGTCACTCTGTTTTGCTATCTGTATCTTCTGACATCTCCATTTTGTTCTTTCTCTTTCATCATCTATATATTCTGATCTTTCTATTTCTTTTTCACTGTCTATATTTTCATATCTCTTTCTTTCTGTTTCACTGTTTCCCAATGTGTATTTTCCTATCTCTCTTTCTTTGTTTCACTATCTGTATTTTCCGACCTCTCACTTCTGATCTTTCTCACTGTTTCATCATCTGTATTTTCTGATCTTTCTCTCTGTATCCCACTGTCTATATTTTCTTATCTCTCTTATTCTTTTACTTTCACAATCTGTATTTTTCTCTCTCTGTTTCACTGTTTGTATTTTCCTATTGCTCTCTCTCTCTCTCTCTTTCACAATCTGTATTTTCCTATCTCTCTCTGTTTCACTGTCTATATCTCTCTCTCTCTCTCTCTCTCTCTCTCTCTCTCTCTTCTCTCTCTTTTACTTTCAAAATCTGTATTTTTCTCTCTGTTTCACTGTTTGTATTTTCCTTTTGCTCTCTCTCTCTCTCTCTCTCTCTCTTTCACAATCTGTATTTTCCTATCTCTCTCTGTTTCACTGTCTATATTTCTCTCTCTCTCTCTCTCTTTTACTTTCAAAATCTGTATTTTTCTCTCTCTGTTTCACTGTTTGTATTTTGTATTTTCCTATTGCTCTCTCTCTCTCTCACTTTCTTTCACAATCTGTATTTTCCTATCTCTCTTGCTTTCTCTCTCTGTATTTTCCTATCTCTCTTGCTTTCTCTCTCTGTATTTTCTTATCTCTCTCTTCCTTTCCCACCCATCTCTCTGTTTCCTTGTCTACATTTTCCTATCTCACTCATTTCTCTCTATCTATATCACTGTTTGTATTTTTGTATCTATCTCATTTTCTCTCTGTTTCAATATCCTTATCCTATTTTTCTCTCTCTCTTTTTCACCATCTGTATTTTGCTATCTTCTTTCTTTCTCTCTGCTTCACTATCACTTTTTCCCTCTCTCTCTCTTACTTTCTGTCTCTCTATCCATATATTTGCATGTAGAGGTTAATAAAAATCGTGTGGGTGTTTGTGCATGGATATATAGTGTACATTTTATCATTTAATTTTTGAATATTTCTATTAGGTTTTCTGATTTCCAGTTCAGATTTGTCAAAGTACTTTTGGCTAACACAAGCCATTTAAAAATACTTTTCTTCATTAGTTATTGTCATCATTTTTTTTTTGTTTCTTTTTTAATTACTCCATTTTTTATGTCAGCTTTTATTGCATTTTGTGTATTCACATAGGGATTCAGCTTTCTAATTTTTCATTTTATCATCTTTTAAAGAAAAATATTTAGTATTCTGGGTCTGAGATTTGATGTAATTTTGCTGATCTTTAAATGCTTGCTTTCGTTTTAGTGATTTCACTACATAAAGCTAATGATCATGCATTTGACTGCTTAGAACAATCACTTCCTACCCAGGAGACCAGATACTGAATGTCAACATGGTGACTTCTTGATACTATCAGTTTAGAAAAACAATCCCAGTGCATGGCACCATTGGAAAATACCTCTAAATTACACACCGGTTTGACCCAAGTCTTGTGAGTGTTGTGGAGAAGAGGATATTGACTTGGAATGAGAAATCAGAGAACCGAGTTCAAATTCCAGTTGAATTCCTTGCATTCATTTACACACAAATATCGTTGGGAAAAGTATTAATCTATCTCTTTCTTCAAGATATGGGTCAAATAACAGGGAAGACTGGGTTCTATAGCCTTGGTTGGCAACCAGTTTACCACAGAAAATAATGGCAACCTACTGTGGGAAAATTTTCTGCATCAATCAATCATGTCTCTTTCAAGACATAATCACCCAAGCATGTATCACATATGGCACTTTACTGACTGGCTGGCTTGTGAATAATATTCAGTCAGTCATTTAAGTGCCATATGTGATACACACTTTGGGCGATCATGTCTCCAAAGAAACATGACTGACTGGGCAGAAAATCCAACAGTAGGTTGCAATTGCTTTCTGTGGTAACCTGGTTGCCAACCAAGACTGTAGAACCCAATCTGTCTTATTATTTAACCCGTAACTGGAGGGAAGAGATGGATTAATACCTATCCTAAGAGTGTTTGTGCATAAGTGAATGCAAAGAATTCAACTGGAATTTGAATACGGTTCCTCAATTTGTTGTTCTGAGTCAATATCCACTGCACCACAATGCACATCCCTAAATGAAATTTGACAGTCAAAACTGTTCAGAAGCTATTGCACTAACATGAATCTACAAGTCATCATGGCTGAGGGTTTTAGCATACTAGCCTTTTTGAATTAATATTCATGCAATTTAATATTCATATGTTCTTTGTCAGTAAATGTAACTACTGTACACAAAGTGTATTTGCAGGATAAACTAGAGGTTGGTTCTGTGGATGATGAAGAAACAAATATGACTGAGCAGGTGTCAGCAACAGAGACTAGCTAGTCATTCTACTAAATGAGTGTAATTGTAAAATTAATAAAAAGCCATTATTTTATATCAGTCAGTTAAGTGCCATGATGCACACTTGGGTGATCATGTTTCTTTCAAGACATGACTGACTGATCAGAAGATTATCCCACAGTAGGTTGCCATTGCTTTCTGCGGTAGGCTGGTTGCCAGCCAAGGATATAAAACCCAATCTGTCCTGTTATTTAACCCATAACTGGAGGAAAGAGACAGATTAATACCTTTCTCAAGGGTATTTGTGCGTAACTGAATGCAAGGAATTCAAATGGAATTTGAACTTGGCTCCCTCATTTGTTGTTCTGAGTCGATATCCACTGCATCACAATGTGTAGGCCCTTCAAATATGTTATCCGCTGCTTTCCTCTGTCTCTTTTTCCCTCAATCTGGCCTGTTAGTATCAGGCTCTCCAAGCCCTCCTTCCTCATTGCATGTCCCAGGAACTTTAGCTGTCTTTTCCTGATGCTCAGTATTAATTTCCTTTTCATTTCCATCCTTTCCAAAACCTCATCATTGCTCACATACTCGATTCATGATATCCGCAGCATCCTTCGGTAAAACCACATCTCAGTTGCTTCAATTTTTTTTTTCATCTTTGATGATATTATCTAGCATTCACTTCCATATTGAAGAACTGACATCACATAACAATCCAGTACTCTCTTCTTTGTTTCTAGTGAAATTTTCCTGTCTCTTAATACTCTAAGTTTAGTCAGCCATAAAAATGTGACTGTGTGGTAAGTAGCATTGGGCTACACAGTACCAGTCATACCCATAGGATGACCTGGCAATATTTTACATATTTCTTAAAGGACACTCAGAATTAGAAAGAAACAATTGAAAATTCTGACATACATAAAGAAAGAGGGCCCAGAAAATTTAACACTTACAGGACATTTTGAAGGGAAGTGGTAAAGCAGAAAGTAGTGATTAATCTATCTGATAAGCAGAACAGTGATTAGGAAAGAGTATAAAAGCAGATATTGTTAGGTTAGAAGTTGACTGGAAGTTGTGGAGAACCATGATCGCGCAAGGGACACAGTACATCGAACAAGACCACACCAAACATTATTTTTGTATATCCCTGTTTGAGCAGACGCCCTTTTTTTAAATTTCTTTTTTTTTTTTTTTTTTTAATTACGAATTAGGTCTACCGGACTGTGTATTCAAAAGGCTTAAAGAAAATTTCCGGTATTGTTAGAACTTACGTCTCCCTGTATATTAAATAAAAAAAAACACCGTCTGTTCCGGTGTACTTTAGACCTCTCGGCCACAGAGAGTGTCACGGCGCATGTGTTTGCAGAAAGAGAATGAGAAATAGAGAGAGTAGGAAGGACCTGACAAAATTCATTCTTAAATATTAAAGTTTACTTCAACCCTTTCTCGGCCTCCTATCACCACCACCCACTTTGCTCATCATCAATTACTTCCAACAGCTACCATCTTCATCCTCCGTTCCTCTCTCTTTCTTTCTTTCTTTCTTTCTTTCTTTCTTTCTCACTCCTTTTACCAAATATCTATTCCTGTCTTCCAGTTCCTGATACTGCATTTTCTAAAGAGACGCCGATATCTATTCCTCAGAGACGGACAAAAGCAGAAACTGTTACTGACAACAAGATTTCCCTCCACCCCGATTCCTTTCTTCTCTCTCCACCTATACATTCCCCCCCTCACACAACCATCCCTCTTCCCTTATCTATCTGACAGCCCTTCCTGATGATGATGTTGGTGGTGGTGGTAGTAGCAGCGACAGTGTCCCAAGAAAATCGATCCTCATTCTTCTTACCTCGATCGCCAAACCCCCACCCACAGTTCTTCGACACAAACTGATTTCCCTGCCCGCTACCTCTTTCTTCTACGCTTTTTGCAACTACAATCTCTCACCCGCTTTTCTTACTTCTCCAAGACTCTCTGTCTTTCTCCACCGACGAACCTTCCCACCGTTTCCCCATCATCCTTTTTTTAGGCCTTCTTTACTCGTCGAGTTTATTGTCATTCTGAATTTTCTTATTATAGAAGTTGTATTTTTGTCCATTTTATAACGTTTACACTGTACTAGAGGTTTGTTGATTGAGGGGTAGGGAGAGTTGAGAGGACAAATCAAGCATGGCTTACGGTTTTTATTATGCGTCCTACCCCATCACCTCCACGGTAATGGAACCCGATGAGAATTTGTAAGTCAAAAATTCTTTGCTTCATTCAATCTTTGCCTTCAAATGCTCAAATATTCGCAATTTTAACAATGCATTTTGGACAGTTATGCTATATAACTGGTCATTCATTAATGACACAGAGGTAATAAATAAATAAGCAAACATAGATCTATCTATCGCCCGGTTCTAACTCCACCCATGTCTATTGAACAGGTTAAGAGGCTCATCCCTTGTTCCCTGTTTAGGATGTGGTTTCCGGTTTTTCTCTTTTCCAATCTTTTCACTATTACGTAGCCCCCTGCACATCAGTGGCGTTACCGCCTTGCTCGGGGTGATACGATTTAAAAAAAAATGTGTATTAATAACTTAATATACTGTGGATCGAGCACATGAATAACGACAGTGTTGAAGAGGATGCAAATAAAAAGATTTTTAGTTTCTGGGACACGTAATTAGGAAGGAGAGTTTGGAGAATTTAATACTCACAAGAGGGATAGAGGCGGGGGAAAGACAGGAGAAAGCAGCTCGAAACATATTTGATGGGCTTGAGCAAATGGATGGTAGAGTGGGGTTTGGGAGAGATTTTTTCTTCTTCTATCTGCTTTGTCCTTTCAGGACGTAGGCGATCATGGCCTTCCATGTCTCTCTATCCCTGGTGGCTCTTAGTACGCTTTCTCCTGTAACATCACACAACCCTCGTTCTGTCATCCACCTGCTCCGGCCTTTCAAATACGTTATCCGCTGCTTTCCTCTGTCTTTTTTTCCCTCTATCTGGCCTGTTAGTATCAGATTCTCCAAGCCCTTCTTCCTCATTGCATGTCCCAGGAACTTTAGCTGTCTCTTCCTGATGCTCAGTATTAATCACCTTTTTGTTTCCATCCTTTCCAAAACCTCATCATTACTCACATGGTTGATCCATGATATCCGCAGCATCCTTCTGTAGAACCACATTTCACTTGCTTCAAGTTTTTTCTTCATCTTTGATGATATTGTCCAGCATTCACTGCCATATTGAAGAACTGGTGTCACATAGCAATCCAGTACTCGATCTTATGATATCCGCAGGGCAAATTATTAAGAGGGACTAGGGAGAAGAGAAAGTTGAAATATATGGTCGTTTAAGACCTGAAAGAACACGGCACATAAAGAAGAAGATATACAGCATAGAGTGCGCATCACGCTCCAAAATATTTTTAAAAATAAAATAAAAAGTAAAAAGATCAAAGAGGTAAAGAAAGGATTTAGGAATATTCGTCGAAAGAATATAGGTTTACTTGTAATCTATCTGAGGACATTTATCAAAGGAATACTCGTCGATGGAATCCCTTTCTTAGGACCATTAGTCTATAATAATACTTTTTTAAAACTAAATTAACACTTTATTCATGCATAAAATACTTAATTTTATTGATATTCACTATTCAGTCTGTGAAGTGCCACACGTGATATACGCTTGAGCGATCATGTTGCGAAAGAGACATGATTGACTGGGCAGAAGATTATCCCGCAGTAGTATTGCCATTACTTTCTGCGCTAGACTGGTTGCCGACCATGACTTTACAACCCAATCTGTCCTGTTATTTAACTCATAACTGGAGAGAAGTCAGTCAGTTTAAGTGCCATACGTGATACACGCTTCGGCGATCATGTTTCGAAAGAGACATGACTGACTGGGCAGAAGATTATCCCACAGTAGGTTGCCATTGCTTTCTGCGGTAGACTGGTTGCCGACCAAGGCTATAGAACCCAATCTGTCCTGTTATTTAACCCATAACTGAAAGGAAGAGACGGATTAATACCTTTCCCAAGGGTATTTGCGCGTAAGTGAATGCAATGAATTTAGCTGGAATTCGAACTCGGCTCTGCGATTTCTCGTTCCGAGCCGATATCCACTGCACCACAACGCACATCCTTCTGGAGAGAAGAGATGGATTAATATCTTTCCGAAGGGTATTTGAGCGTAAGTAAATGCAAGGAATTCAACTGGAATTCGATCTCGGCTCTCCGAATATACTTAAATTATTGATGATACATGTGGTTTATGCAGTGACAATTGTGGATCTCTTAAAATTAGTGGTTCTAAGAAGCCGAGATTTTTCTGAGGAGGAGTGGCAGGCAAACTCAAGCAGCATCTTCATTTTCATTCATACTACACACACCACTATCGTATACACAACCTAGGAATAAGTTTGAGTGTAAGTACGTTATTTCACTAAATTAAACGGGATAACTTTTCATTCATATTAATGGAATGCTAAAAATCTATTCTTGCCGTCTTTTCCACTCTGAAGCTGTTTGCAACGGAGGGACCAGCCAAAATTCGGGGAAGGGGCTTTGGCCCCTTCTAGATTCCCCGTCGTATCGTCTCTGTTTATAAGCATTTTATTTGGATGCATTGTTTGTATATTAATACTAACACATAAGACCATAATACAGACGAATGTTTCTTAGATGTAAACACTTTAGACGCGTGTTCTTTTAGACCAATATTCTTAGACCAGTGTTTTTTACACGAATGTTCTGGATCCCGGTCAAGTAGTCATAAAAATCAAAACAGCAAGTCTTTATAGACTACACTAGTTTTGAATTTTTTTTTTTTGTCTCCATGTTTCATACATACCAGATTAGGCAGCTAATCTGGGCTGTTTCCGAAACTGAAACCAGATGTTTAAAGTCTCTCATCGAATTAATCTTAAAGAAGAAGTTGCTGTGCATCAAGTAAACAAGAAACCTTCATGAGCGGAATGAAAGTGTGGATAAAACATTTGTGGGTAAATGTTTTCGGTCCACTTTCTGTTCCTTTTTTCTCTTTATTTCTTGCTTGTTTTCGGCCCAGTTTCTCTTTATTTCTTGCTTACCCTCTTTATTTCTTGCTTCATACTTTCTTTTCCCACCTCTCCTTTGCCGTCCGAAATTCTGTTTTCAGGTCCCAGGCGTCTATCTTTGGTCTTTGTTTCTTAATTTTCTTTAACGATCTTCCCGATGACATCAGCTCTCAGCTTGATATCTTTGCTGAAGACACAACCATTTACTTTTGACTCGATAGTAAGTTTGATCTGTTCGATTAGATCAAAATGGCGGCTGACGTCAAAAACTCACCTTCCCTGTTTTACCACCTGGCACAAACAATGGCTTGTTAATTTCAACGCCTTCAAAACTAAACTGCTTCTTATTAATCATTTGAGAGACCACTTTCTGCCTTTTTGGTTGATGCTAACCTCCAGGAGAGTGACTCATTGTGCTTTCTCGAGCTAACGTTTTCGAGCTAACGTTTCTCGAGCTAACGTTCTCGAGCTAACGTTTCTCGAGCTAACGTTTCTCGAGCTAACGTTCTCGAGCTAACGTTTCTCGAGCTAACGTTCTCGAGCTAACGTTTCTCGAGCTAACGTTCTCGAGCTAACGTTTCTCGAGCTAACGTTCTCGAGCTAACGTTTCTCGAACTAACGTTCTCGAGCTAACGTTTCTCGAGCTAACGTTCTCGAGCTAACGTTTCTCGAGCTAACGTTTTCGAGCTAACGTTTCTCGAGCTAACGTTTCTCGAGCTAACGTTTCTCGAGCTAACGTTTTCGAGCTAACGTTTTCGAGCTAACGTTTCTCGAGCTAACGTTTTCGAGCTAACGTTTCTCGAGCTAACGTTTCTCGAGCTAACGTTTCTCGAGCTAACGTTTCTCGAGCTAACGTTTCTCGAGCTAACGTTTCTCGAGCTAACGTTTCTCGAGCTAACGTTCTCGAGCTAACGTTTCTCGAGCTGAACGTTCTCGGTAGACATGAAGTAGAAAGGCAATATTGAATCTATTGTTAGATCAGCTTCTAAGAAAGTTGGTTTACTGTGTCGTGCTAGACAATTTTTCTCTTTCGAATCTATCCTACATATCTATAAATCTACCATTCGTCCCTGCTGAGATCATTGCTGCCACATATGCTCCTGCTATACATCTGAAGATACTTGATAAAAAAAGATCAGCAATATCAGTAGTAGTGATCTGGCGTCTCGGCTCCAGTTAGTTACTCAAGTTTTCCCGTAAAGTTGTTTTCCTGTGACTTTTCTGTAAATACTTTCATGGTAATTGTTCAGACGAACTTTTTGTGATGTTACCTAGACTTTATAAATTTAAGCGCAGTAGGTAAGCCGCGTTCGAATTCTAGTTGAATTCCTTGCATTCACTTGCTCCCGTTCCTTAATAATGTTTCTGCTTTTTAATTCTTTCACAGCCAAGAAACCCTTTTACTGCCTTGCTTGGGGTGAATTCGCTTAAAATAAATGAACAGAGAGGCAGCTGATAATTACACAAATGTTTATACAGGGTACGGCATACACATACATCTCATTAGTGGCAATGGTGTTTTCATCTTGCTAATGTTTTGATATTATGTGGGAGGTATTTTTGTTGCACCCTGTGTGATTATAGATTTTTTAAATCCACAAATTTCTGGTTACGTTCCACAAACGAAAAACATTTTTTTTCAGGTATGAGCTTCGAAAGGACCTGACGAAAAACGTGTATCAATTGAAAAGGCCAGTTGAAACTTTCTTTTGCAGCTGAGCAGTCTGGGGAGCACCTGAATTTTCCTAATATAAAGTTTGAATCCAACTGAAAATGACATTTTTTTTATGGAGTTTCTGCAATGTGCAGGCTTTTTAAATTACAGTATTTACAAACAAGGTTATCTACTCAAACATGCGTATCGACTTAATATACTATTTATAATAGTAAATGTGTGTCTGTGTGTGTTTGTGTATGTGTGTATAGCTTGTTCCAAAAGTGAGTAGACAGTAAATGATAACATTTTTGTTCTACCTACTGTTTACATATATTTGGACCTCTCTCTCTCTCTCTCTCTCTATATATATATATATATATATATATACACACACACACACACACACAATTATTTTATTAATTTATCTTGGAAGTATCTTTTTTTTTTCTTTTTGGCTTTGTGGATTTTGTAAGCTCGATTGTTAGCATTGAAAATGAAATGCATATATATATATATATATATATATCGTTAGCACCTCTTCCAATACTGTTGGTGATCTAATCAGGAAGAAAAATACACCGAACACCATTTGAAATGTCGGACTTTATCAGATAAATTGTCTACAATGCAAAAACGTGTATGTAGGGGATACATCACGTGATCTAAAAACCAGCATCTACGAAAACAAGAGAGATTTGAGTTTAGATAGACATTCTAACACTCGTTTTACATTGTTACACATTGAGACGACGTGGGACATAACTACGATTTCACTAATGCCAGCCTTATAAAACAATTGCCGTTTAAGGAGAAAATGTTCAGAAAGCATAATATTAAAATTATTATTAGCTATAAACAGTTGCTTAAAACATTTCATTGCATCATCATCATCATCATCATCATCTTTCTATAGATCTATTCCTCGTGACCCTATCACGTTTACAATACAGAAAAATAACTGAAATTATACCAATTCCATCTACAATGAAAAATTCCAACCAAAAGAAATTTATCACATCTAGCGAAGTTTCAATAACCCACACCGAAGTGACAACAGCATTCTTCACAGACGTACATACGTATACGTAAATATAAAATCGTAGCAATATCTCTCCACATTTCATCGATACTTATGAACAATCTTTAGAAAATAATGACATCTACAGACTTTTCCTTACAGATATACACATATATTAAATTTAATAACGTTACTCTCCAACATAAACCGCGACAGACAAGCGTTTCTACATAAACAGACAAATAATCTTCAGACTTCACCGTTCAGAATATTTCTCACACGTATTCACAAATTATCCGTTGCTTTAAAACGAGACACGTACATTAATAGGCACACAGAGATATACAAACCCACGTCCAATATGCATCTAATCAGACAAACGTTTATATATATATATATATATATATATATATATATAAAACATATACACACGCATATATACGGATATACTAACATATATATACACACGCATATATACACATATACATATATATACAAACGCACTTATACATATATATGCATATATATACACACACACATATATATACCCGCATACATATATATATCTATATATACACACACACATATATCAAGCATACATATACATGTACACACACACATATATACCTGCATACATATAGATATATACACACACATATATATACCTGCATACATATATATATACACACACACACATATATATATATATATATGCATACATATATATACACACACACATATATATATATATATGCATACATATATATATACACACACACACATATATATGCATACATATATATACACACACACACATATATGCATACATATATATATACACACACACACATATATAGCTGCACACATATATATACACACATACATATATATATATACCTGCATACATATATATATACACACACACATATAGCTGCACACATATATATACACACATACATATATATATATATACCTGCATACATATATATACACACATACATATATATACCTGCATACATCTATATATATAGATACACACTCACATATATATGTACATTTATATATACACACACACATATATATATATATCCATTTATATATATATACACACACATATATATATATACACACACGCACATATATATATACATATATATACACACACACACATATATATATATACATATATACACACACACACACACACACACACACACATATATATATATATATACACAAACACACACACACACATACATATATATATATATACACAAACACACACACACACATCCATGCATATATACATATAATAATAATAATAATAATAATAATAATAATAATAATAATGGCCAGCCGTATTCACAAATCATTAAGTCAAACAGTCTGAACAAGACCAGGATGCTCAAACAATCAGTCACAATGAGAGTCATCTACCCAATTTCTCTCACAAGGTTTGGGTCAACATATGGCATGGTTTTCAGGCACTTTCCAAAGGTGCCACATGCTGGGATCGCTTCCTCCAGACTGATAACATCAAGCAGTCATCTTCCCGACAAATCGGCCCTGGTGAAATTCGAACCCAAGCTTCATGGTCAGAAAGCGAACATTCTAAACATTCGCCCACGTGCCCATATATATATATATATATATATATATATGTGTGTGTGTGTGTGTGTGTGTGTGTGTGTGTGTGTGTGTGTGTGTGTGTGTGTCTTAATACCAGCAACATTGATAACCTTTGTTACAAAGGTTATGCATGCACCTGATACTAAACTTAAAAGTTTATCTCTTTAGCATATATAAAAAGCATCTTCTTCAGGCATAATAATTACGTTATTGCATATTCGGATCGAAATTGTTGATAAAATGTTTCCAGTTCACGTTTTGTCTTGTTTTTGATCGTGTACTTTCGACCGTCTCAAGCAATATCAAAATCAAATTTTGCCAGTGCCATAGACAAAAAGTTCGCGTGTTCTATGCTGGCTCATTTGTAACGCTCAAATGTAAATATATGCGTATGATGGTGTAATTGATGTGCGTTAAGTGTTATTTGTATCTTCGTTATTGTTGCTATTTGTTTTATACCTCACCCTGTCTTACTAGCTTGATACGGAGCATTCTGGAGGCTCGACGATAGATTGAACCGTAATTAGAAGAACATAACTTTGACGTTTTATGGTAGGAAACTCGAAATACACAATCAACTGAGCGCCATTTTATTTCGCAATGCAACGTTAATACCAGCCACATGATCGATTAATGACCGCGGATATGCACGACTTTTTCGAAAAATCTACGTCTTTTCTAAAATTGCACATTTAGAAAATTTCCACTCAAGTTTTATCTAAAAAAAATTTAATTTAAATGCTATATCAATGTTCAGCTTCCGTCTTCTTAATTCTTCTTGTTTTACTCTTCTCTATCCTTAACTAGCAGTATAGCCCGGCGTTGCTCGGGTGTAATGAAAGCTTTAAAATTAATCCATGGTCCTGGAGCTCAGACTCAGCTTAAAGAATATTTGTGTGAAGTTTGGTGAGAATCAATTAAAAATTGTGGATTTGTATAAAGGACATACAGACAGATAAACAGACACACACACAAACATCTTGCCTTATATATATATATATATATTAGTCATCCACATACAAGCCTGTTTCGCTGTATCACAACTCATCAGCGTGGCTAGACATATCCACTTGCTTCTGGCCGGGTTCGAAACTCGACCGATTTGGTGCCAGTCGGAGTCTCTACTCCCTAAGCCATCGGCGCATGGGGTATATATATATATATATATATATATATATATATATATATATATATATATATATATATATATATATATATATATATATATATATATATATATATTCATTCGATTTCCTGCACTATTGTAAGCACTGCAACCTTGAAACTTCTGGATATCGTTTCTTATGTCTTTGTCTATGAGTGTATCAAATTTGATTGGAATCGGGCCACTCCTTCTATAACCCGTTTTTTTCGATTATCGGTTTTTTATATTTATCGGTGGTACCTTGACACAGAACCTAGCTAAGAACACTCACAGAGGCTTATAGTACAACTGTGTAAATTTTCAAGAAAATCGGTTCAGCCGTTTCGGAGTCTATAGGTAACGGACACACACACACACACACACACACAAAGTTCCATTCATAAATAAGTTTAGATAAGGTTTTCTTTTTCTCCTATTCTGTTATACTTCGCATAACTTGCATCTTTTAGGTACCGTCACTCATTTTCGATAACTAACTTCGAAATTGAATTTTAAAAATTTTTTAAAAATTTTCTTGAATCTTTTTTTTAGTTTTAATTGAAAGCTAAATGATTAAATTTACTAATTCTAGTAAGCAAAAAAAAACAAACTCTGGTGTATTTCAAAAAGAAATTATATTGATTGGAATCTAAAATATTTCAATTATTTTTAATCTTTCAATTTTTTGGCCATTTTTAAGCGATCGATACATTTGTAAACAAAAGTTAATTCTCAGTTTTAAAAATCTTGCAAAAATGAAATATGCATCTGTGACACATTATTTTTGGAAATTAGCAAATTTAATGTTAAAAATTTGATTTACACAAGCATTACTTATTTATAGCATGCAATTTAGAATAAAACTATTTCTTAAATACAGTTAAACCTTCTGACTTTTCCACCGTATTTGTTGACAGATGCGAGAAAAGGTAAGTGTATGGCGATCACAAGTGACATAATTGTACAATTTTTTCCTTTAAGAAGAAGAAACCCTGAAATACATGACCTATCAATTTACACAGAGAAATTACCATAAAAAATTTATACACACAAAATAAAAATTTTTAAAAAATTACTTTAAAAATAGGAAGGAACAAGGATTTGTATTAAACTTTTTTATTTACTTTTCGTAAATATAATCTCCGCTTATTAAGTTTATAAACAAACCCTAACATATCATTAAAGTAATTTTAAAATATTTCGAAACCTTATAAACTATTATAATAAAAAAATAAAAACAATTCTTTTAAAATTTCATTATTAATCAAAAAACTTCTTCAGATTATAATGTCCTTAATTTATAATATTTATTCAAGCAATTAAAAGCTTATCAAATTAAATAATGTCATAATTTTACTGCATTTTTTATTTTACTATTGAGAGCAGATTTACGGAAATGGAAAGCAAATTTTTTCAAAAAAAGTAATAGATGATTTACATTTCCCAATTTGTCTTGCGTTTAATAGTAAAAAAGCAATTTTTTCAACAAAATTTAATTTCTTAAAATTTCATGAATTTACGTGGAGTGGGGTGGGTAACAGATGTAAAAAAATACCAAAATCTTTTAAAAATAATAATTTAATTCATTTGTGAATAAGTCCTGAAAGTTTCATTAAAATCCGACAGTTATTTGATTTTTGCAAGAAATTCCAAATTAATCTGTGATGTAATATTACGTTTTACATTGTAAACCCTCGTAATGATTTGGTCACCCGTTAACTAAAATCAAAACAAGATATTTTACCAAAATTTCGAATGTGTCAGAAGGGATTAACATTTTTTTTTTTAAATAATTAAAAAATACTTTGATTTTGCCTCTTAATAATAACAAACATTTTGATGGAAAAAGTTCGTTTTTATTAAGTTTGAGGCCTTTTTTATTCATATGCTGTTTTTTGATTTAGCGGAGGTATCTACTACTGGCTTTCCGCTTTACTTCTTTGCTTGGAGTGAAATGATTAAAACAATTTTACTATCATTCGAAAAAGAAATCAATTCCCTTTCACACTAAAATCTGCTCTAATGACCATGTTGCTGTGCCTAATTTGTAAATGACCTCCGATCTCAAAAAGAAAAGTTCACACTTCCTATTGAGTATTAACGTAGGTACTTCCAATAAATCGCTGAAAAACAGCATAGTATGAAGGAAAAATGTCCCAAACCAAATAAAACTTTTCCGTTATTATTTAGAGGATAGATCAAAGTTTTTTTTTAAATATTTCTTAAAACTTTTTAATTTTTTCTAACACGTTTGAAATTTTGGTAGAAAATCTTTTACTTTTATCCGTGAGTGACGTAATTTTTTACAAGGGTTTCTTACGGCAAGCGTAATATTACGCAAGGCACTTTTTGCCGGTTAAAGACATTAATTTAGAAATTGTCGCAAAAAATCAAATAATTGTCGGATTTTTATGAAAATTTCAGGACTTATTCATAAATGACTTTTTTTAAATAATTATTTTTAGAAAATCTTGGTATAAATATTTTGTGTATATATGTTACCTCCCCACATTAATTTCCGGAAATGTCTAGAAATTCACGATCGTTTCCCCATAAACCTAATATTAATTAAACTCGGGAGTCATTGGGGAATGCTTATCGACTGTCATTTTTTCTTCTAAATTAGCTCATTTTTAGAAAATCTGCTCCGAATTGCGAAAACAAAAATGCAATAAAACTATGCCATTTTTTCTAGATAAACTTTTAATTGGTTTTATAAACAATAAGGATATCAAAGTTTAAAAATAATTTTTTTTCAATGAATAATAAATTTTTGCAAGAATTGTTTTCATATTTATTATTTTTTATTATAATATAATAATTTATAAAGTTTCAAAAATCTTTTAAAATTCCCTTCTTCATCGTTAATGCCGGGTTTTAAATTAATGCATGACGAGTATATTTACTTATCGAAAATTGCAAAGCTAAATACAAACAATTTAGCCAATGGATTTTTAAAATAATACATTTTAATTGTGTACACGCTGATTACCCGTATTATATTTGTATGGAAGGCCGTACGTGATATTTATCATTAAAAGGTCACGTGATTCAAGTGTTGTCCCCCTTACTGGAAAAAAAAGTCCCTATAAAGAAACATTTGTAATCAGTGCCCAATTCTTTTCATTTACACATGTTTCTGAATCACCCAACAACAGGCTTCCCAAATCCCGATTTTAAAATTTTAAGTAATTTACTTCCTAGTTTCATCATCTATACAATAATTGTGAATGTAGGTCAGTCGGTCAGTTAAGTGCCATACGTGATACACGCTTGGGCAATCATGTCTCGAAAGAGACATGACTGACTGGGAAGAAGATTATCCCGCAGTAAGTTGCCATTGCTTTCTGCGGTAGACTCGTTGCCGACCAAGGCTAAAGAACCCAATCTGTCCTGTTATTTAACCCATAACTGGAAGGAATAGACTGATTAATACCTTTCTCAAGGGTATTTGCGCGTAAGTGAATGCAATGAATTCGGCTGGAATTCGCACTCGGCTCCCCGGTTTCTCGTTCCGAGCCGATATCCACTGTACCACAACGCATGCAGGTACCTTACAGAAATGAAAAACAGCTTTCCTTTTTTATTTTTTATTACCCATGTTGGTCTGTTTTTGTTGTACATTTCAATAGCCTTTTCGCTAATCCTACCATTGAAATAATAAATATTTTATTGTTAAATTCCTATTTAGCATAACATTTCATAAATTGACTTCGGTTATTTCAATTTCATTCTTTCTTATTACATTGTAAAATTATTTTAAAAGTAAATTTTATATGATTATAATTTTTATTTATTCAGAAGGCATGTTCAGATATATAGCTATAAAGCTAAACTAACCAAAATTCTAACAAAATATTATATAATTGCTGAAAATATGTTAAATTTTTAATTTCACTATGTAGTTAAAAACTAAAAATAGAAACGGACGATTACATACAATTATGTCATGTCTGGCTACCATACTTAGCGCTTTTGGCGGCTTCCATTCGTGATTAAATTATTCCTCACCTCAGATAAGAGGACTACCGTGATTAAGAAACGCTTTTATTGTACATTTCAGACAATAAGCAAGTAATACTTGTTTCAAATCAAATTAAGGTAAGTTTAAATTTGCTAATTTTTATAAAATAATGTTTCCGCAAGGTATATTTTATTTTAGCGAGATTTTTTAAAAATTGGCTACTGTTTACAAAAAATGAAAAATAACCGAAAAATTGAAATTTTTTTTAAAATAAAAAGTCTTTAGATTCTAATCAATATAATTTCAGTTTAAAATACACCAGAGTATTTACCTAACTGGACTTAGTGAAGTTAATTTTTTGGCTTTCAATTAAAGATAAAATTAAAACTTCAAGAAAAATTTTTATTTCTAAAAATTCAATTTAAATTTAGGTATAAAAATGATTGGAGGGATCTATATCTATCTTTTATTTAGAAAACTACAAATAAATAACAAATCTCTCGAAAGTAGAAATGCATAAGCAAACATATTTCAAAGAAATATACAAATAATAAAAACATAACTTTTCCACCAGAAACGATAATTTGAAACAAACTCAAAAAGAAATGATAAAGGGACAAATGATGTCTTACAGAAGAATTTCAGTCCTTAGTAGTCGGAAGCTGATAACTACCATGGTGCCTCTTTGACCAGCAGTCTCTAAAATACATGTGATAGTTGTCTTAAGAGGTCACGTGGCTGCAGATTAGCAGAAAATAAAACTAAATACATGTAGGTATATATGTGATAAATGTTTATTTTTATATTTTTATGGAACATTAAAAATTATTCTTATAATTTTAACCTCATTATTACTGGTACCATTCTTCTGCCAAGTAGCAAAGTTTCTAAGCCAGTCTTTTTCGGTGACCATAACACAATATTTAATGTGACACAGAACCAAAGAGGGTGTGGGTGGAGGTATATAGCCAAAGGGGGAGTGAATGGAGGTATATGGCCAAAGGGGGTGGAAGCACATGGCCAAAGGGGGGAGGGGGTGGAGGCACATGGCCAAAGGGGGAGGGGGTGGAGGCACATGGCCAAAGGGGGAGGGGGTGAAGGCTGGTCTACATTGTCTTTCCTATACGTACCTAAAACCATTCGTGAGACAGTCACTCATTAAAATTCGTTCATTCACCACAAAAACTCGTCCATCATCTTACAATCCTACATATACCATAATAACACATATTCGCATGGGAATCTAAAAAAATGAAACAAAGCCCATGACATAAAAATTTTATTTTATATATACAATATTGTAAAAAAATATTTTAAAAAATTAATGCAAATGAAAGGAGGTGGGAATGAAAAACCCATAAAACAAACTAAAATATAACATAAATATTAAACAAATGTTCGTAAGACGCGTCTATCTCACAAAAATTCAGAGTGACTGCTGTATTCCGCCTCAAGGCGAAATGAAGTATCGCACTCGCTAATGGAGAGGGAAAGGATAAAATAAATCATGGAATGTAAAAATCGAAGACTAAGATGAAATTTAGGGCCAAAAACAAATTGTGGGGATTTGTATAATAAGGGACTTAAAAAAGAAAATCAAGACTGGCCCCTTTCACGCGAACCAGACTTGTTACAGTTACCCACCTTTTGCTGAAATCTGTCAATATAAAAAACTTCCTATCAGATCTGATCTTCATCTTGAGATGATGCTTAAAGAATCTAATCAGATGCTGATAAGAATAACGTTCGTATCACTATTCTTGCTGTGGCCAGGTACGTGAGAGACATCATCCATTTCACCCGAAAATACGAGGCAACATATTGTCACAGGCGTACGCGAGATCGATGGGCACGATCTGCTGGGTGCGATACGAGCTGTCAACTCGCCGACATTGTTCCAGAAAGGATGCATCCGAGGACAATGGTAGAAGGCGTGCTCAGCCGTTTTTCTAAACCAAGGCCACACCGATGACAGTCGAGTAAATCCGACCCGCCTCTTCTGAAGGCCATGTTATTGAGAGATAGCCCATTCCGAATTTATCACCAGGTAAACGAAAACCCAGGGTTGCTGAGGTAATTTACCGCCGACGCTCAAGACCAAAAGAAGCACAACTCAGTGGCCGACAAGCCGAGCCGATTACGTAGAGGGTCTTTCGTCGTGGCCCCTCCACTAAAAAAAGAATACAAGTGCCTCCGAGGCCGTGAAAGGTCAGTGGAACGAGAAATGGTCCACAAAGCTCCTCGATACTCGAGTAAGAATTCCGATTAATTCCGGAGCTAACGTCGGTGCTCAGCCCTCGAAACTCCTCTCCAAAATTGAATTCTTTCTCATCACACAGTATAGGAAAGCCAACCTCGAGGCGCGTCGATGACTCACCACACACTGTAACCGTACTACAACTGAATCTAAAGATAATCACAAACTTTAGAGGCGTAATGAAAAAGTGGGGAGAACATTTGAAAAGTGTTTAACACTAAATTAGGTACCACCATTAATTTTCTGAAAAAAACTGTATAGCATAAAGAAAAAAGGCCCCAAAGTTAATAAAAACAAAGTTTTCCCACCAAAATTTTTATATTATTATTAAGAGAAAAGATCAAAGTATTTTTTAATTATTATTTTTTTAATTTAATCCTTTCTAACACGTTCGAAATTTTAGTAAATTTTTTTTTCGTCAGGAGTTAAACAAATTTCTACCTGAATTTACTGTGGATAATGAAATATTACGCAACTAATTTTTTTCAGGTGAAAAATAAATTAATTAGGAAATTCTGGTAAAAATTAAATAATTGTCAGATTTTAATGAAACTTTCAATACTTATTCACAAATGAATGAAATTATTTTTAAATTATTTTTAAAAACTCTTAGTGAAATCTATTTTTCACACCTGTTGCCCCCCACCCAATCCTGAATTTACTAATCGTAAATTGAAAAGTTTAATATAAATCTTTGAGCCAAAAGGTATTTTAAATAATTTCTAGTTTTTTTTTTGTATGAATGTTGTTTTTTAAGTATGATATTTCGTATGTAATATTAAAAGGTCACATGTTTCACGATTTCTTCACCTTACAAAAAGAAGATTTGGACAATTATGTCAATTCTGGTCAACCAGACTTAGCTTATCACCATGTCTGAGTCTCATTATTCCCTTCAAAGGTCAGAAAGATCACAGCTCCGTGAATAATAAATACTTTTCTTCTAAATTTCTTGCTATAAACAAGTAATATTAGTTTCAAATCAGATTAAGTTTAAATTTGCTAATTTAAAAAAAAATAACGTGTCATAAATGTATATTTGGTTTTTGCAAGATTTTTAAAACCGAGATTCAATTTTGTTTACAAGTTTGTCAATCTGTTAAAAAAATGATTACTTTTGAAAACTCAAAAAAGTTGAGATTCCAATCAATATAATTTCTAATTTGCAACACACCAGAGTAGTTTCCTTACTGGAAATAGTAAATTTAATTTTTTAGTTTTCAATTGAAACGAAAATGAAAGATTCAAGAAAGCTTTTGTTATTTTTAAAAATTCACTTCAAAATTTAGTATCGAAAATGAGTGGAATACCCGCACTAAACGGTAACTATATTAAAAAATCCCTTGCAACTTTGAAGAGACATAAACTATTTAATTCTGTCAAACGTTTTAGGTTGATACAAATTTCATTATACAATTCCAAACTTGTTTTATAAAATTGGAAATATTATTTACAAATCAGCTTTTTTTTTTAAATAAGAAAACTCCGATCGCCATTTTTGTTGACAATTTGCATGGTACTGAACTAAAACGTTTGACAGAATTAAATAATACCGCCACGTTTGAACCTGATAAAAACTATTAAAAAAAATATACTGTTAATTTCAAAGCCATATAACTTCACTTAATTTTGATTTCGGTTTCGTTATACTAGTTAAAACTTGTTTTAAAGAATTCAAGAACTTATTTATCAATCAATTCTCATGACGCTTACTGGAGACTATGTTGAAAAATAAATTAATCATTTTTCAGTGAAATAAATTTACTTCATTTTGATATCAGTTTCATTAGTCAGGACTGAATATAGTTTATAGAATTAGAAAATTTATTTATCAGTCAAGTCTCACAACTCTCATGAAAAATTATGTTGAAAAATAAACTTGCCGTTTTGAAGAAGAATAAATTTATTTTATTTTAATGTCAGTTTTATTATTTTGGTCCGAAACTTGTTTTACAGAAACGGATATTATATTTATCAATCAATTAGTGATTATATAAAAAAATAAATTTGTCATTTTAAAGAGAAATAAATGGATTTGGATATCAGTTTCATTATTCTGAATTAAAATATGTTTTATAGAATCTTATTCATTATTTATCAATAAACCTTCGGAGTACTAAATGGTGACCATTTTGAAAAATAAACTTGTAAATCAGAAATCTAATTAATTTCGATATCGGTTTCATGACTTGCACCGAAAACTTATTTTTAGGACTGTAGATCGTATTTATTAATCAACTCTAGTAAATTAATTATATGTTCAGAGAAAATTATCAAGGGAAAAGGCGAATCGGATTTGGGTTAGTAATACAGAACTTATACTGGGAGCAAACTGATGCATAAGATTGTAAAATGAATTTAATATACACATATAGAAAAGGGCAAGAGACAAAAATGTATCTTCTGATCATACTGATTCAACATTTACAGTTATGAAATCTTTGGAGAATTAAAAGTCCTCCAACGATTCGTTTTTGGCGGTCACAATATTAACAACATTATATATGAAGATGATGCTGTATTGATAGCAGGCACAGAAACTCTTATAAAATACAGCAAAGGAAATCGAAAAGAAAGGACTAAACATCAACTTTAAGACAGAATCTATAAGTGTTAGCAAAACAAATCGCCCAACATGCGAATAATAAACTGAAATTACCAAAATTAAACATATGCAAACATCCGAAAGCGCATTTTGGATCACAGAAGATGCTTTCCAAAAATTAAGTAATGTATTAAGAAATAGAAAAAATTAACTGAAAACAAAACAAAACAAAAAAAAGAGTACTGAAATGTTGTGACCTGTTAGGAAGAAAGACACAGAAACAAGGTAGGTAGGTCCAAACTGTATTAGAATAACATAATATATATACAAGTAAGAATGTTAGTAGTCAGCAAGTAGAAGTATAAGCCCGAACGGTATAGTTATACTGCGTCTCGACTGTCTCACGACTGCATCCCCGGAAGTCACTCAGGTTATTATTTATTGACGGAGAAAGAGTCCATTCCTATAGATAGAGCACCATAACATGAACTGTTATGTAATATCAGAACTTCTGCAGCAGTGAATGCAGGACCATCTCATCAGAGTTGAAGAGACTTCAAGCAATAGAAATGTAATCTAACAGAAAAATGCCGAGAACACCACAGACTGAACACGTGAACAAGGATGAAGTTTAAGGGGAAAATGGAAACAAAAAAACGTTATTGCTCAGACCAGGAAGAGGGCATGTAATAAGGAAAGAGGGTTTTGAAAATTTGACAACCACATGACAAACTAGAGGCAAAAGCAGCGGAAGAAAATAATACACAACTTACCTGACGAGCTTGTGAAAGTGGTTCACAGAATAGGGTTTAAGAAGTACAACAGAAAGACAATTTTTACTAAAGCCTACAAAAGACAGGAAGTTGTGGAGAACCATGATTTATTTCCTACGTTCTGAAGGGATACGGCAAGAAGAAAAAAGATGATACAAGGAAAGATGGGGACAAGTCTTTCAATTTTATTTGCTGATTCTCTATTTAACATTAAAAATTTTTTTCGCTGTCAAGACATGCATTTCATTATCTTTCTTTCATTACATATGTTGCATTTCGAAGTTTATCAATATAGCGAACAAAATTTGCCACAAAGTGAGATTACCTGTGAACAGGTGAAAAAGTTTATCGTGTCTAGGTGGCAGTAAAGATGAGCAAATAACAGCAAGTATTTATTTTCCTTCTCGTGAGAACAAGTTTAACACAAGGCCATGTTTAACGTAGAAAAACCACACGCATCTTCTTCATTTACGTCGCTTTCCACTTTAGGACCTAGGTGATCATCACCTTCCACATCTTATCTTTTGTAGCTCTTCATAACATTTGTGTTCTTGATATCCCTCCCACTTCATCCTTTAACTTCTCGGCTTTGATATTTCCTGTGAGTGTCGAATTCTCCAAGCCTTCCTTCCTCATTAGCAGTCCAAGAAATTTCAGTTGTCTCTTTCTGATTCTGAATAATAGTAATGTGGTTTTTGGCTGTCTCTTTTCCAATCTTCTCACTTTGTTTTTTTTGTTTTTTTTTTTTCAATTGGAGTAGATAGATCTATCTATCGCCCGGTTCACACTCCACCCACGTCTATTGAACAGGTTAAGAGGCTCATCCCTTGTTCCCTGTTTAGGATGTGGTTTCCGGCTTTCTCTTTTCCAATCTTCTCACTTTGTTTTTTGTTTTTTTTCAATTGGAGTAGATAGATCTATCTGTCGCCCGGTTCACACTCCACCCACGTCTATTGAACAGGTTAAAGGCTCATCCTTTGTTCCCTGTTTAGGATGTGGTTTCCGGCTTTCTCTTTTCCAATCTTTCACTATTACGTAGCCCCCTGCACATCAGTGGCGTTACCGCCTTGCTCGGGATGATACGATTAAAAAAAAAAATCATTTTTCTCATCTTGGTTGATATAGGTGTTATAATAGAAACAACGTTTTGACCAAGTACCCTCTGGTCATCATCAAGTGTCCATAGACGGGCTGGTTTGGATTATCTCGTTGATTATTGCGAAATATCCTGTGAAATCACTCAGCCAATCTATGGACACCTGATGATGACCAGAGGGTACTTGTGTGAAACGTTATGTCTATTATAACACCCATATAAACCAAGATGAGAACAAAAGTTCGATATAATTCAAAGATTATTGAAAATTGTTTATCGAAGAAATAAATTCAAAAGTAATTATTTTGTTTCTATTTCCCTGATTTCATCCATGGTATTCTCAATATACTTCTGAAAAACCTCATTCTAATAACTTCATCTGTGAAGAAACTGTACAGCATTCACCATCGGATAGGAGGAGTGATATTACATCACTCTTTTTTATTTCTCTGTTTTTGGTACTTTGTTTAATTAATGGAACGCATATTTTTCTATCTCAATATGGATAAAGAGCAAAAAATAAAGAAAGAAAACTGCCAAGTCACACTGACTTTGATAATAAGTATCACGACATATAGCTTTCCTTCTGTGAAACTGCTTTTCTTGTGTCTTCACTCGCCCGGAGACGATAATGAAAAAAACTGGTTTAAATCGTTATTCACTGAACCATACAAGGTTCGTGTATAGATCTGCTCAGGACGGAAGTTGTCAGTGAGAATTCGCTCAGAGGTCATTTATTTTTCAGTTTTGAATCCCGATTATTCAAAGCAAGCTTCACTAATTGTTGTAGAGTGGCTGACACCCCTGTAGCATTTTCAATGGCGGAATGGCCATGGCCTAAAATAGTCTATTTAAGTAAAGAATAGTAGCATTCGAGGCGTAATATTCGGGTATCATTCGAGTAATATTCGGACTGATTACTTCAGCTACGGATGTGCGTTGTGGTACAGTGGATATCGGCTCAGAACAAGAAATCGGAGAGCCGAGTTCGAATTCCAGTTGAATCCATTGTATTCACTTACGCGCAAATACCCTTGGGAAAGGTATTAATCCGTCTCTTCCTTCCAGTTATGGGTTAAATAGCAGGACAGATTGGGTTCTCTAGCCTTGGTCGGCAACCAGTCTACCGCAGAAAGCAAATGGCAAACTACAGCGGGATAATTTTCTTCCCAGTCAGTCATGTCTCTTTCGAGACATGATCGCCCAAGCGTGTATCACGTATGCCACTTAACTGACTGACTTCGGCTACTATTGTCATCTAAACCACTCCTCTCTGTATTTTAAGTTCTGTCTTGTCTGTCATTGTAACTATTGTACTGTTCTGTGTATAACCATTTAGCACCGGATAGTGTACTGAATAATACCGCAGAACACTTTCTCTGTGTATCATATCCACCTCGCGACACAACACCAATAAAATGCTATTGCTATAGTTATTAATCAAATATAGCTAAGTGTTCCTCAGAATTTTTGAATTGTGGAATTATCCTTATTGCATTATTGCTATATGCCTTGGTGTTTGAACCAACATGTTCATTTTGATTGTTATACACACACAGTTTCAGCCTTTACATCCCCCAAGAGATTTCTTCATGTGACGGTTTTTATACCAGATAACTTTACTGGAATTCTGAGCAGAACCCATCATGTAATTCATTTGAGTAAATTGCTCTCATTCCACTTTCCACGCTTAGGGGTTAGGGTATATCAGTTAAAGCTCACCAGTCTCACCCATCTATTTGTAGCATGTCATTTCTTCCACTAAATCAGAGTACTTTATTCAGGACTACCAAATGCAAGTCAGTCAGTTAAGTGCCATAGGTGATACACGCTTGGGCGTTCATGTCTCGAAAGAGACATGACTGACTGGGCAGAAGATTATCCCGCAGTAGGTTGCCATTGTTTTCTGCGGTAGACTCGTTGCCGACCAAGGCTATAGAACCCAATCTGTTCTGTTATTTAACCCATAACTGGAAGGAAGTGACAAATTAATACCTTTCCCAAGGGTATTTGCGCGTAAGTGAATACAATGGATTCAACTGGAATTCGAACTCAGCTCCCCGGTTTCTCGTTCCGAACCGATATCCACTGTACCACGACGCACTGAACTTATAACTGCTAACGAAGATATATTTTAACTAACATTTTAATCCATTAGGCTATGTGTCCAATGATAACTATAATGTGTCTAAGGATAAGAATTATTCCCGAGGCATCAACAACTGAAGAAAGACAACTCGCGACCATAAGATCAAGAGATCTTATGAATTATTTTTCTTAGAATTTTCTTAGAATTAATTTTCTTTAATGAAATTAATAAAATTAATTTATTAATTTCTTTTAATGAAATTAATAAAATTAATTTTCTTTTAATGAAATTAATTAATTTTCTTTTTATGAATTAATTTTCTTTTAATTTTCTTAGAATTTCGAACCGATCAAGAGATCGGTTCGAAATTCTAAGAAAATTAATCACGTCAAATATGGACACCTGAAGAAGGCCGTAGGGTACAACAATCAAAATTTTGTGGGTACAGCAACCAAAATGGAAATGCTGCTCTGAACAGTAAAGAGTATAATAATAATAATTCCCAATTGCAAATATTCCAATATAAATAAGGAAAGAAAGCTGGAAAGTACACCAGCCAGAAATGGTTTGTGTAAAGCAATATGAGAATGTTGGTCTGAATAACAAAGCAATTAAAAAATAATGATAATTGCTTATCTCAAATATTCCAACATCAATAATGAAAAAAAGCTGGAGAGCACAACACTCGAATAAGCTTAAGTATAATAACCAAGATGGGAATGTTGGTTAATAACAAAGCATATAATAATGATAATACTTTATCTCAAATATTCCAACATCAATAATGAAAAAAGGCTGGAGAGCACAAATCTCGAATAAGCTTAAGTATAATAACCAAGATGGGAATGTTGGTTAATAACAAAGCATATAATAATGATAATTGCTTATCTCAAATATTCCAACATCAATAATGAAAAAAAGCTGGAGAGCACAAATCTCGAATAAGCTTAAGTATAATAACCAAGATGGGAATGTTGGTTAATAACAAAGCATATAATAATGATAATTGCTTATCTCAAATATTCCAACATCAATAATGAAAAAAAGCTGGAGAGCACAAATCTCGAATAAGCTTAAGTATAATAACCAAGATGGGAATGTTGGTTAATAACAAAGCATATAATAATGATAATACTTTATCTCAAATATTCCAATATAAATAATGAAAGAAGGCTGGAGAATACAACAACCAGAAATGGTATGAGTATAACAAAAAATAATCTTATTGACCTCTGCTATTTTGAATTTGAACGTAATAGATTTTGCTGCTACTGTATTAATAGGTTAGATAATTACGAGAAACTGGTTTCATCAAGTGTTAATTCACTTTATCAACCACTATGGCATGCTAGTGATGAGACTTTTTTTTTATATCACGCAATGGAAGAGCACATAAAGAGGAATAATTTTATGCTTTTTCCTGAAATGCTAAATGAACTTAAGCAGCATCAACCAATGTCTGACCTTTAATCAGTTAATTTATTATTTTTACACTTGTTACCATTATCGCTCTGCTCGTTTCTTTAATCTGTAATTCCTCGAAGATAGAATGCATGGCCGTCAGTAAAGGCGAGGGCCGAAAGCGTGAGTTACACATTGGGGTGTCAAAATCAAGCAAGTAGATAAACTGCTACACCCAAATCCAAAGACACATTACAATTGTGGAAGATGCTTTTTAAAGGTTAAGTAAAAGTATTAAGAAAAATAATTTTTTGTAATGAACACAGACGAAAAGGAACGATGAAGGGTTAAGTGATCGTGAATAATAACAGACAAGATGTTGTGTGACATGATTACCCAACATCAAGAATGACAAGGAGACATGGCAGAAAAAAAGCCTTCAGACAACGACTTTCTGAATCACTTGATCTCTAAACAATTCGCCTTAACTATGCTTTGCTAATATTGACGATATAATAAATCCTAAGACGGAATGTATGACGATCACCCCTAGATGGTAACTATAAACTGGGGATGTCAAAATTGAAGCAAGTACAGAAATTTACATTTCTGGGAAGTATTTTAAGAGACGATGGAAAATGTGATTCTGAAATCAGAAGGTGTGTTGGAATAATTAAAAAATGCTTTCAAAACTAAACAAAGAATTAAGAAACAGGAAAATTTTCTTAAAAACAAAGAAAAGCGTGCTGTACTGCGATGTAATATCAATCCTCCTATTTGCTATTGAAAACAATTTCCTCACAGATGAAGTAAAGACGTGAAAAATCAGAAATGTGCTTCTACAGCTGAATGCTAAGGATACCATGGACGGAACATGTATTTAGATTATTCGGACTATTGTCCTCATCTTCGTTGCTATTTGTACGACGTTTCGGCCGTTGTACGCTTCGGCCTTCTTCAGGTGCTAGGAGTTTCGAACCAAACCCTTTATTACAATCACTGGTGTATATGAACTTCATTCCTTGCGTAGTAGTGCCTCTAGTGGAAGTCATGAGTTATCTCCCTCTAACCCTGTAAGTTACTTTTTTACCACTGTTGTAGTCTGGTATTGAACTTTGGGTCAAGTCACAGGAACTAACCAACGTCTATATCCACTAGGCCATATGACCTTAAGGACAAGAACAATGGCAACGAAGATGAGGACAATAGTCCGAATAATGTAAATACTACCTCATCTCTGAAACATAGACAAAAAAGAACGTTTTTACTTTGAATCAGAAAAAAAAAACATTTGAAATTTCTGAGACATAATAAAAAAGAGAACTTGGAAAATTTGAAAATAACTGGATATATCGAAGGCAAAATAAATGGCGGGCGATAACGGGCCAGCTCCATAATAAGCTTATGTTAATGGATGGCAGAATGAGGAGTGGGACGGGTGGTAAAAGACAAACATTACTAAGAGCTACAAGAGATAGGAATTTGTGGAGATCTATGATTGTCCATATAAAAAAAAGAAAAAGCCTGATATCTGCTAAGCTTAGTTTTGGCCAGCACGAAGCCATATTGGAGTAAATTGGATTTAGGAAGGTTGTATAGAATATTCGATGAGATGACCAAAGACATCACAACTGACATCATTTCCATCAAAAGGCAGGAGGTAAGGCGTGTACGAAAATAAACACTAATGATTCGCTCTTTTCATGTTTTCCCAGCATCCGGGCTACTGTATACCACACAGGTTGAGGGCGATTGTGACAGGAAAGTTTCAGTTGTTGTTCATACATTTTCTTTATTGTGCGCTCCATCTAATATTCTGAAGAACACTCCACCGCTTTTCCGGCACACTTAATTCTAGAACTGTACCAGATGGTCTGGAAAAATGGATAATCTGGTACAGTTCGTGAATTAAATGTGCCGGAAAAGCGGTGGTGTATTCTTCAGAATATTAGATGTAGTGAACTATAAGGAAAACGTATTAACAATAACTGAAGCTTTCTTGTTTCAATAATCTAATATGAAGAACACTCCACCGCTTTTCCGGCACACTTAATTCTAGAACTGTACCAGATGGTCTGGAAAAATGGATAATCTGGTACAGTTCGTGAATTAAATGTGCCGGAAAAGTGGTGGTGTATTCTTCAGAATATTAGATGTAGTGAACTATAAGGAAAACGTATTAACAATAACTGAAGCTTTCTTGTTCCAATAATCTAATATGAAGAACACTCCACCGCTTTTCCGGCACACTTAATTCTAGAACTGTACCAGATGGTCTGGAAAAATGGATAATCTGGTACGGTTCGTGAATTAAATGTGCCGGAAAAGCGGTGGTGTATTCTTCAGAATATTAGATGGAGTGAACTATAAGGAAAACGTATTAAAAATAAATGAAGCTTTCTTGTTCCAATCACAATTTCTAACAGCCGATGAACCTATAGAGATCTGAGTAATGCATGATCAGTGAACCAGAGTTTTTATTATTACTATTCCTACGTGATTTTGGTTGGTCCGGAAAAATAGATAAACAAAAATAAACTAACATCAATTCAGTAATAAAACCTCTGGGTCATTAATCATGCATTACTCAGATCTCTATAGGTTCGTCGACTGTTAAAAATTTATATTAAATTAATATTAAATGTAAATTAAATGTGATTTAAATGACTGAATAAGTTTGAAAATTTAAATTGTAATGATTGTAATTTTATCCTAATTAAAAGAGGTACCGGACCATCGGTTGCCAAGCCAATCGTTGGCGATTCCGTATATCTTTCATATTTTCCGATTGTGCATGTAAAATATGAAAGGTATGCATGTACATCACTGATTTTCTGACAACTCTTTGTCAGATTATCCGTTTTGTCGGACCATCGCAATCCAGGCAATAACCGTATAAAAATGGACCCACAAATTAAACTACTCTCGTATATCTTTTTTTTTTTTAATCATATCACCCCAAGCAAGGCGATAACGCCACTGATGCGCAGGGTGCTACGTAAGAGTAACAAGAATGGAAAAGAGAAAGCCGGAAACCGCATCCTAAACAGGAAACAAGGGATGAGCCTCTTCACCTGTTCAATAGATGTGGGTGGAGTGTGAACCGGGCGATAGTTTAGTCTATCTACTCCAATTGAAAAAAAAATAAGAGTGAAAAGATTAGAAAAGAGAAAGCCGGAAACCACATCCTAAACAGGAAACAAGGAATGAGCCTCTTCACCTGTTCAATAGATGTGGGTGGAGTGTGAACCGGGCGATAGTTTAGTCTATCTATTCCAATTGAAAAAAAAAATAAAAGAGAGTGAAAAGATTAGAAAAGAGAAAGCCGGAAACCACATCCTAAACAGGAAACAAGGGACGAGCCTCTTCACCTGTTCAATAGATGTGGGTGGAGTGTGAACCGGGCGATCTAGCAGTATTATCGATTGTTAGAAACCTATATTAAACCATTATTAAATGTAACGTTACTTCTAGCCTAGCAAAGACTCGAGTGAAATTTAAATACTTAGTTTGGAATCTTGATTAAGAAATATCGATGATAGTTAAGATATTGTGATATTCATAAAAAAGACATCATCTGTTTTTTATAGCACAACAGTTTTCTCTGAATTTGTCAACTGAGATAATTTTCCTCTGGAATTCAGTATTTAAAATACTGGCTTCTACGCAGTCTTGAACGCCAAATACTGGTGTTCTCTAAGGATAAAAAAAAACTAATTTAACCATTGCGTGCGGATCACTAAAAATATAATTATCATTACACAATTGAGTCTATCATTAAAAAATGACGGCAAGGATTAAGCAGATTTACAACTGCAATGATTATACATAAAATTATCCTCTGTACAGATCGTTAGGTTGTCACATATAAGAAAAAATTCTGTTTATAAAATCATTAAAATTAAAAATATCTAAAGAAAGCTAATTTGACACATATTATCAAAAACATTATATCATTATTTTAGTCATTTTGCAATCGCATCGATTATATTATTTGAATGAGTCATCTAGAATTTTTCTCGCTACAATTAACTCAAGTAAAAGAGAATTCTAATTCTTAAACCGTTAAAAGTAAAGATATACAAGTAAAGTTTACATGGCATGACATGTACCATAAAAATTATGTAAATATTTAAATAATTTTGCAATTGCAATGGTTATAGGTTTTGCATGAATGATCGAGAAATGTTAGTTCTATAATAATAAAGTAAAAATATAACTTTTTAAAGTAAAACTCATGAGGATTCTGAAGAACAGAGCGCGTAGCAGAATCGGCCCAGAGATAGGACAAGAACGGTGTGGCTTCGTTAAAGATCTCGGAACGAGGAATGCGTTATTCATGCTCAGAATATCTGAAAGAGTAAGACAAATGCAGAAGGACCTTTGTCATAAAGATTTGATAGAGATACTCGACAACCTTGGCATTTTCGGAAAAGACGTTAGCATAATCGAGAATCTATATTCAGCAGCAGAATCGGCCCAGATTTAGGACAAGAACGGTGTGGCTTCGTTAAAGATCTCGGAACGAGGAATGCGATATTCATGCTCAGAATATCTGAAAGAGTAAGACAAATGCAGAAGGACCTTTGTCATAAAGATTTGATAGAGATACTCGACAACCTTGACATTTTCGGAAAAGACGTTAGCATAATCGAGAATCTATATTCAGCAGCAGAATCGGCCCAGATTTAGGACAAGAACGGTGTGGCTTCGTTAAAGATCTCGGAACGAGGAATGCGATATTCATGCTCAGAATATCTGAAAGAGTAATACAAAAGCAGAAGGACCTTTGTCATAAAGATTTGATAGAGATACTCGACAACCTTGGCATTTTCGGAAAAGACGTTAGCATAATCGAGAATCTATATTCAGCAGCAGAATCGGCCCAGATTTAGGACAAGAACGGTGTGGCTTCGTTAAAGATCTCGGAACGAGGAATGCGATATTCATGCTCAGAATATCTGAAAGAGTAAGACAAATGCAGAAGGACCTTTGTCATAAAGATTTGATAGAGATACTCGACAACCTTGGCATTTTCGGAAAAGACGTTAGCATAATCGAGAATCTATATTCAGCAGCAGAATCGGCCCAGATTTAGGACAAGAACGGTGTGGCTTCGTTAAAGATCTCGGAACGAGGAATGCGATATTCATGCTCAGAATATCTGAAAGAGTAAGACAAATGCAGAAGGACCTTTGTCATAAAGATTTGATAGAGATACTCGACAACCTTGGCATTTTCGGAAAAGACGTTAGCATAATCGAGAATCTATATTCAGCAGCAGAATCGGCCCAGATTTAGGACAAGAACGGTGTGGCTTCGTTAAAGATCTCGGAACGAGGAATGCGATATTCATGCTCAGAATATCTGAAAGAGTAAGACAAATGCAGAAGGACCTTTGTCATAAAGATTTGATAGAGACACTCGACAACCTTGACATTTTCGGAAAAGACGTTAGCATAATCGAGAATCTATATTCAGCAGCAAAATCGGCCCAGAGATAGGACAAGAACGGTGTGGCTTCGTTAAAGATCTCGGAACGAGGAATGCGATATTCATGCTCAGAATATCTGAAAGAGTAATACAAATGCAGAAGGACCTTTGTCATAAAGATTTGATAGAGATACTCGACAACCTTGGCATTTTCGGAAAAGACGTTAGCATAATCGAGAATCTATATTCAGCAGCAGAATCGGCCCAGATTTAGGACAAGAACGGTGTGGCTTCGTTAAAGATCTCGGAACGAGGAATGCGATATTCATGCTCAGAATATCTGAAAGAGTAAGACAAATGCAGAAGGACCTTTGTCATAAAGATTTGATAGAGATACTCGACAACCTTGACATTTTCGGAAAAGACGTTAGCATAATCGAGAATCTATATTCAGCAGCAGAATCGGCCCAGATTTAGGACAAGAACGGTGTGGCTTCGTTAAAGATCTCGGAACGAGGAATGCGATATTCATGCTCAGAATATCTGAAAGAGTAAGACAAATGCAGAAGGACCTTTGTCATAAAGATTTGATAGAGATACTCGACAACCTTGACATTTTCGGAAAAGACGTTAGCATAATCGAGAATCTATATTCAGCAGCAGAATCGGCCCAGAGATAGGACAAGAACGGTGTGGCTTCGTTAAAGATCTCGGAACGAGGAATGCGATATTCATGCTCAGAATATCTGAAAGAGTAAGACAAATGCAGAAGGACCTTTGTCATAAAGATTTGATAGAGACACTCGACAACCTTGACATTTTCGGAAAAGACGTTAGCATAATCGAGAATCTATATTCAGCAGCAAAATCGGCCCAGAGATAGGACAAGAACGGTGTGGCTTCGTTAAAGATCTCGGAACGAGGAATGCGATATTCATGCTCAGAATATCTGAAAGAGTAATACAAATGCAGAAGGACCTTTGTCATAAAGATTTGATAGAGATACTCGACAACCTTGGCATTTTCGGAAAAGACGTTAGCATAATCGAGAATCTATATTCAGCAGCAGAATCGGCCCAGATTTAGGACAAGAACGGTGTGGCTTCGTTAAAGATCTCGGAACGAGGAATGCGATATTCATGCTCAGAATATCTGAAAGAGTAAGACAAATGCAGAAGGACCTTTGTCATAAAGATTTGATAGAGATACTCGACAACCTTGACATTTTCGGAAAAGACGTTAGCATAATCGAGAATCTATATTCAGCAGCAGAATCGGCCCAGATTTAGGACAAGAACGGTGTGGCTTCGTTAAAGATCTCGGAACGAGGAATGCGATATTCATGCTCAGAATATCTGAAAGAGTAAGACAAATGCAGAAGGACCTTTGTCATAAAGATTTGATAGAGATACTCGACAACCTTGACATTTTCGGAAAAGACGTTAGGATAATCCTGAATCTATATTGACAGCAGACCGCTTGCGTACGGATAGGAAGTGAATCCAGCAGGCATACAAAAGTAGAAAGGGGCGTCAGACAAGGATGTATTTTTTCACCGGATCTTTTCAACTTATACAGCGAAACAATTCTGAGAGAAATAAAATTCTTGCGAGGACTCTTCATTGGCGGCTACAATCTCAACAATGTAAGATATGCAGATGACACGGTGCTGATAGCAGACACGGAAAACAAAATGCAGGACCTCCTGCAGAAGATAACAAAAGAAAGCGAGAAGAAAGGACTAAGCATAAACTTCAAGAAAACTGAATGTATGGTCATCAGCAAAAAGAAGATCACAAAATGCCAACTACAGGTCAGAGAAAGTAAAATAAAACAAGTAAAGAAATTTAAATACCTGGACAGTTTTTTGACAGATGATAGAGAGTGCGACATTGGGATCCAAAGACGCATTGGCATGGCCAAGGACGCATTTCAAAAGCTAAACAGATTACTAAGAGACAGGAAAATCTCATTAAAAACATAGAAAAGAGCGCTGGATGCTATGTGATATCTGTCATTCTGTTTGGAAGTGAATGTTAGACGATCTCATCAAGGATGAAGATGCTTCAGGCAACAGAAATGTGGTTTTACAGAAGGATGCTGAGGATACTGTGGACTGAGCACGTGAGCAACGACGTGGTATTGGAGAGGATGCAAATGAGAAGAAAACTCATACTTAACATCAAGAAGTGACAGATGAGGTTCCTAGGAACTTTGAAGGAGAAATTCTAAAGATTTAAACATCTATTTTGCGCTTAGATTATTGAAAATAAAAATTAATATCGATAGAAAAATCAATAGCGTGGCGAGTAGAATCAACGAACCAATTTCAAATTTTGGCGAAGTCCAATACTCACAGGACGGATAGAAGGAATGAGAGAAAGGGGAAAGCAGCGTGTGGCCTACTTGATAGGCCCCATCAAATGGATGGCAGAGTGGGGTTTGAAAGAGAAACCAAATGGAAAAATACTGAGAGCGGCAAGAGACAGAGCCAGAGAGGAAGTCCCTGATCGCCTACGTCCTGAAGGGACACGGCACATTAAGAAGAAGCCCAGTCAAAGTAATAGGTATGCTCGTCTTAATATCAATGTATGAAAAGAGTTGCAAGTAAAATATAAATATTCTTTTAATAAGCACCTACGATTTTAATCAGTGCATGTTTTACTAAATTATTGCATAGGAATTAATAACCAAGTTAATTATACTTTTGTATGCTTGGGTCTAATAAACATAATTTCAGAACATTTCTATGTAACTGAATTAGCAGAATTGATAGATTTCTTTAATATAGTATATAATAAATCTAGTCCTTTTTGTTCAATTTTACTTTACACATTTTTACAGTCTGACGTCACACTGACGCAAATCGTTTAGTTGTTTAAGATGTTGTCAAAGTTGTGTACAGCTGCTTATAAACAAGTTACTTATTCTTTTTTTTAAAATATTGACAATTTGAATGTGATAAATTTTAGAACGGACAATTAGTTAACAAGTGGATTTTACAAGATAAAAGGAAAACAGACAGCAGATTATAAATCATATTCATTCCATACACACTAATGAAAACAGTTTTGACAGGGGGGATATCACGAAGACATACATTCAGTTAAGTGCCATACGTAATACACACTTTGGGCGATCATGTTTCGAAAGAGACATGACTGACTGGGAACATAATTATTCCGCAGTAGGTTGCCATTGCTTTCTGCGGTAGACAGGTTGCCAGCCAAGACTATAGAAACCAATCTGTCTTATTATTTAACCCATAACTGGAGAGAAGAGACGAATGAATACCTTTTCCAAGGGTATTTGTGCATAAGTGAATGCAAGAAATTCAACTGGAATTCGAACTCGGTTCCCCGATTTCTCGTTCCAAGTCTATATCCAGTGCACCACAACGCACATCCAAGACATACATTATGTAGCTGAAAAGATTGCGTATTTTCTACGGAAGTTAGTGGTTGGTGCGTGCAAGAAGGCTTGTGAGTGGTGATTTTCAAGGTAGATGGATGCAACCTAATCTTTTTTTAGGCTGTCCTTAGGCTAACCTTTATGAGGCCATCCTTGGGCCAAATCTAAGTTTTTCTGCTAGATAAAGTTGGGCTTAATTCTGCGTTAAAAACCTCGGATTTCCGAAAATGGTTTATCTCCTGGCGTCTGCCTCTCCCGACAGCTGAGCTAGAACTTCGCCGCACCGTGTGCTACACCCCCCCCCGCATTTAGTTAGAAAAGTAGTGGGGGAAGAAAAATAAACAAGTTGCCAACAAACAATTACGAGTCAGTCAGTTAAAGTGCCATACGTGATACACGCTTGGGCGATCATGTCTCGAAAGAGACATGACTGACTGGGCAGTAGATTATCCCGCAGTAGGTTGCCATTGCTTTCTGCGGTAGACTGGTTGCCGACCAAGGCTATAGAACTTTACGAGTACTTTAAAAATTTTGGATATCAAAACACCCCATACGACTAACACAGGTTTAATAAATAGCAATAAATTCATTTCTTTAAACCAACTTTCTAATATTTGTGAACCGCCATAACTTCTTGAGAAAATCAATGGTATGACTTTCTTCTACATTCTCCCTTGTTTTGAATTCAGAATAGGTTTCTATACTGGTTGCTATTAGGGGGCAAGTCTACCACGCTATTTAACACACAACTAGAGTAAGAAGAAATAGTTTCATGTCTTTTCATAAGGACATTTGTGCGAGAGTGAACGCAACAGACTTAACCAAAATTTGAAATAGGTTTGTTGATTCTACTCGGAACAATATTGATTTTTTATCGTTATTAATTTTTATTTTCAATAATCTAAGCGCAAAATAGATGTTTAAATCTTTAGAATTTCTCCTTCAAAGTTGAATAATGCAGATGATTTACTATGAAAAGGTATTATAGAAAAGGTATTATAGAAAAGGTATTATAGAAAAGGTATTATAGAAAATTTTACTACGAAAAGTCATTATAGATGATTGGTTGTTGATGTAGTTGAGTTGTGTAATGAAAAGTATTGTAGGGAGCACCGAGTGAGGGTCAAACTCAGTACTTAGTAATAATGTTTAATAGTAATAATACTTAGTAGTGTTTCCATCTTTCTTTTACCCGTTCTCCGACATCCACTGTGACTTATTCCTGTTTCTCTTCACCCTCCTCTTATGTAAACCCCTTGCCACCAGTGACAGTACTGCCTTGCTTGGGGGTTAAACGATTATAATAAAAAGAAATGGACAACCAGACTAGATTTGTTATTCATTACCCCACGTTAAATCGCCTTTATGTGCAATTGTTTATAAGGCTAGTTTCCCAATAAAAGTTTTTGTTGTGACGAAATCTTCGTCGCCAAGTTGTTGTGGCCTGTTAGGGACCGGAAGTAAGACACGGAAACAAGAAGATAGGTTCAAACAGTGTATTAGAATAACAGAAAAATATATACAATAATAAGTGTTAGTAATCAGCAAAATAGAAGTGTAAGTCCAAATGGTATAGTTACGCTATGTCTTGACTGCCACTAGACTGCATCACACGACTGCCTACAGCTACGTCCCCCGTGAGTCACTCCTGTTATTATTTATAGCATGAGAAAGAGTTCATTCCTCGTAGAAGGGCACCATAACAATTTTGAAGTAGAAGCATTTATCTGCACTTTTAGAACTTTGAAGAAGCCATAGAAAACTAAATAGTAAAATAAACATGACTATTTCCCTATCTTTTTTAATTTCTTGTAAAATACGCTGTTTTCAAGTTCAAAATTGTCAATGCCTTGATGTCTCCTTTGGATACATTCATATTTTAAGCATGCAATTCTGTTGAGACTGTCCATACAAAATATCGTCAGAGTGCATCACTTGACCTAAAATGTTTAAGCTTCCTAGTCTGTAGTTGTATCCGTCAATGTCTACCACTGTATTTGTTTTTCCCAATGTCTGTACATTGTCATAATAGATGATTGTCACCTTATTTAGATCAATCAGTCAGACAGATGGATTTGCAAGTCATAGAGGTAAAGACAAACGACATCAATAACCAACATTAGACGTTATTGCAAAATTAGTATCGTCTCAGAATGAAAGACGGTCATCATAAGCAGAGGGGAAGCAGAAAAGCTGGTAGAATTTTTCTTGCAAAGATCTTTTTCTTTGCTAGTTTTGTTCTCTTATTTATTTATCAGAAAATGAGGGTTGACATCTTAGAATGATTGCCCAACATCTTTTTTATTATCAAATAAATAGAAGTTACACTTTAAATATGAGAGCTTATTTTTACGAAGGACACGAAAAAGAACATTTTAACTTTACTGTTATTATTTTATTTATACTTATCTTTTATCTTTTATTTGTCCAAAAAACTGGTTTTGAAATCTGAAATGATTGCCCAGCATGTTTCAAATTATAATACAAAAGTCATATTTAGAGTATGAGAGGCCATTGATTTAAAATAGAAAAAATAGAGAGAAACATTCTAATTTAAATTTTATGTCATTTCATTTTTATTCATTTTTTTGTGTTTATTAGTTAAAAAAAAAAAGCTAAAAAAGAAGGCTCAAATTTCGACAATGATAACCCAAGATCTTGGAAATAAAAGCCATATTTTTCGATGACAAAATGAAAATTTCAACTGTGAATATATGAGTCCAGTTTTTTCATGAAAGAGAAATATTCAGAGTGAAAATTCTGAGACGTTATTTATTTTTTTATTTTTTCCCCGAGAAGTTTTTGAAATAATACACACTTTAATGAAGTAGTTTTAAATGAGGATATTCGTAACGAATTATGTTAATTGCTCAAATAAATATTTCTCTTCAAATGAATATTCATTTTTCTTGTCAAGTAGAAGATAGCCTGAGGGTGAATGAGTTCGTATGAACATGAAGCATCAAAGTGTAATTGGTTTATTGTATTTTCCTTTTAACTAATTGTGCTATTCATGAGAGAGTATTTTAAGTATCAGAGATCAATAATTGAAATCTCCACAAACGAAAAATAAATTTTCTCTAATATTACATGCATTTCGCTGATAAATATATTTGTTGAAAAACCAAACAAAAGGTGCCTACATCTATTAAGTAATTTCATGAATGCCAGTAAAGGCAAATTATGTTAAATTCAAATGACTAAAATTGCGAATCAGAAATTCGACGATGCACAGAAATAACAAATAAGGCTTTTCAGAAATTAATCTACTCACTGACAGATAGAAAACCGTCTCTAGAAATAAAGAAAAAAGTGTCGAACTTATTTTTAACATCATTTCACCCCAATCTAGGCAACAAAGACGTAGTGGTGTACTGAGGGTGAAAAAATATTGGAAAAAAACATTATTAAAGATTGAGAACTATAAAGGAACATGAATTAAGAAGATAGAAGAAAATGATTAACACTGCATTTAAATTTTTGAAGATTAAACTTGACTGGGTCTACGCGATATCGTGTTGAATACACCGGTTCCCGTCCCGACCACCGAAGTTAAGCAACATCGAGCCTGGTCAGTACTTAAATGGGTGACCATTTGGGAATACCAGTTGCTGTAAACGTAAGGACAAGAATGGTCTACCGGTCCTCCAGGTTTGGGGATTAGGTGCAGGGCTAACAACCCTGCCCCGTAAAAAAACAGTTTGTGACAAAAACAGCAACAAAATGTTGCTGCCCTATGCCCCATCTGGGTGTGATGGATAAATGATGATGAAACTTGACTGGAAAGCAAGAAGCCGGAAGAGAGTTCTACAGGCGAGAATTGCGAGAATTGCGAGAAAAGAAGCTCTTTGCATAGAACGTAGGGTCACATTTAACCGTTTCAAATATCAAATGATGAGATCTCGCCACCAATCTAAGCTGCACTTTAACTCATAAAGTCTAGGAAACAAAGAGAATGTTCAACAGAACAATTATCATCAAATAGTTAAAGATAAAACACAAGGAAACTACATTACGGTGGCGGAAACAAATGAGATATTATGGAATATCTAATCTCAAATATGGATGTTCGTTGTGGTGCAGTGGATATCGGCTCGGAAAGAGAAATCGGAGAGCCGAGTTCAAATTCCAGTTGAATACAATGCATTCACTTACGCGCAAATACCTTGGGAAAGGTATTAATCCGTCTCTTCCCTCCAGTTATGGGTTAAATAACAGGACAAATTGGGTTCTCTAGCCTTGGTCGGCAACCAGTCTACCGCAGAAAGCAATGGCAACCTACTGCGGGATAATCTTCTGCCCAGTCAGTCATGTCTCTTTTGAGACATGATCGCCCAAGCGTGTTTCACGTATGGCGCTTAACTCTGACTGAATCTCAAATATGGCAGTAAATTCTGGACAAGGGGATGAGGCAACGTTGTTATAAACTGAGACACGTGCTCAGTTCCAAGACACATGTAAACTCTAACATTTAAACAAGCTATTATTGATCTGTGCAGGGCCAGGAAGTTTTTTCCGTCCCAAACAATCCTGCACATATACAAGTCTACCATCCGCCCGTCCATTGAATATTGCTGCCATATCTGGTCTAGTGCTCCTGCTGTCCACTTAGGTGTCCTCGACCGAAACTAACGGAGAATTTGTAATGTGATCGATCCCGACTTGGCAGCTACGATACAGTCGTTTTCTCACCGACGCAGTGTGGCTTCCCTGTGTCTCTTCTACAAATAATTTCACAGCTTCTGCTCCGATGAACTTAGCTCACCGGCACCCCCTATATACGAATTTTCTCGAGCCACAATATTAGCAACTAGGTTCCACCCTTTTACTGTGAAACCAATAAATTGTAAACGCAAATTCTACTCCAATAGCTTCTTTTCTCGCATTTCCCGTCTGTGGAATTCTCTTCCGCATACTCGCTTTCCTGACAGTTACAATCTCCAAGAATTTAAATGTAAGTCAATAGTCACCTCCTATCTCACTAACTTACATCCTCTCTCTCATGCTTTTCTACATCCACCCCACTCTCATCAGTACTCTCTTCCCTCTCCTACTCTCTTCCTGACACCCCCTGCAACCTCTCACTCCTCAACATTCCTCCTATGTAAACCCCTGCACAACAGTGGCAGTAAAATGCCTTGCTTGGGGCGACACCATTATAAAAAAAAATATGAAAGGTTCATGTGTATGCCAAGAAAATATTCCACATACCTACCATTATACTAAATACCTGCACTCATTTTCGATACCTAAGTTTTAAAGTGAATGTTTAAAAATAAAAAAAGCTTTCTTGAAGCTTTCATTTTAGCTTTAATTGAAAGCTAAATGATTAAATTTACTATTTTCAGTAAGCAAAATATTCTGGTAGGTTTCAAATAGAAATTATATGGATTGGAATCTCAACTTTGTAGAGTTTTTAAAATTCATCATTTTTCTTCCGTTTGTACATATAGACAGTTTTGTAAACGAAAGTTTATTCTCGGTTTTAAAAATCTTGCAAAAATAGGGTATACATCGGTGACAGTTTAATTTTTAAAAGATTAGCAAATCTAAAGTTAAATTAATCTGATTTTAAGCAAATATTACTTGTTTATAGCATTCAGTTTAGAATAAAAGTATTTCTTAATCATGGAGGTCATTCGTTTCTGACGCGTGAAGTGATTGATGACAGCTAGACGTGGTGACAAGCAAAGTGTGGTTTGACATCTAAATCTAATCTAAACTTATTTATAAATGGAACTTTGTGTGTGTGTGTGTGTGTGTGTGTGTGTGTGTGTGTGTGTGTGTGCGTCCGTTACCTATAGACCCCGAAATAGCTGAATCGATTTTCTTGAAAATTTACACAATTGTACGATAAGCGTCTGCGAGTGTTCTTAGCTAGTTTTTGTGTCGAGGTACCCCAGATAAATACCGAAAATCGAAAAGAACGGGTAGAAGGAGTGGTCCGATTTTAATAAAATTTGATGCACTCATAGACAAAGACATAAGAAACGATATTCAGAAGTTTCAAGGTTACACTTCTTACAGTAATGCAAAAAATCGATAATATATACATATAAAGGGCAAGATGGTGTGTGTGTGTGTGTGTGTGTGTGTGTGTGTGTGTGTGTGTGTGTGTGAAGGTTTATTTGTCTGTATGTCCTTTATACAAATAAATATTTTTATCAGATTCTCACCAAACTTCACACAAATATTCTTTAGGCTGAGTCTGAGCTCCAGGACCATGTATTAGTTTTAAAGCTTTCATTACACCCGAGCAACGCCGGGTTATACAGCTAGTAAATTTATAAAACGTAAGTGAATGTTTTGTAAGGAGAACAACCCATAAAACACATGACCTTTTAAAGATACGTTTTTTTATGAGAAGCCATAGTTTTAAAATTATTGACAATTCTACAAAAAAAAAAACATTAAAAATTATTTTAAAAATCTTAATGCAATGTGATTTGTATTAAGCTTTTCAATTTTTTATTAGTAAATATTGTCTTTACTTTAATAATTTAATAATAGAATACAGACAGTGACTGTAAGAAATTTAAAATACGTTTGAAATCTTATAAACGATTTTAATTAACAAAGTAAAAGTAAAAATAATACTTGTTCATTATTCATCGAATATTTTTTCAGAATATGATATCCTTAATATATATTATTTATTAAAGAAATTAAAAGCTTAACTAAATAAAAAAATGGGGAAGTTTTATTGCATTTTTATTATTCGAAACAGATTTTCGCAAAAGCAGCTATTTAAAAAAATAGATTATTTGCATTCTCCAAAAAGTTTTGCATTTCATTAATAAAACAAAGTTTTTGGGTAATATTGAATTCTAGAAATTTCATGGGGGCGTAACAGATGTAAAAAAAAAGAAGTTTTACCAAGTTTTTCTAAAACAATAAGTTTAAAAATAACTTCATTCATTTGTAAATAAGTCTTGCAGGTTTCGTTAAAATCAGACAATCATTTGATTTTTGCAAAAATTTCTAAATTATTGTGTTTTTCACCGGAAAAACAGCGCCAAAATATCCATAGTAATCTTTGGTGCAACGCCGACACACAAAAATATCTTTGGTGCACCGCCGACACACAAAAATATTTTTGGTGCACCGCCGACACACAAAAATATCTTTGGTGCACCGCCGACACACAAAAATATTTTTGGTGCACCGCCGACACACAAAAATATCTTTGGTGCACCGCCGACACACAAAAATATCTTTGGTGCACCGCCGACACACAAAAATATTTTTGGTGCACCGCCGACACACAAAAATATTTCTAAGCAAAATTTCGAACGTGTCAAAAAGGATTAAAACCTTTCAAAAATAATTAAAAATTACTTTTGTCTTTTCTCTTAATAATGACATAAACATTTTGACGATAAAATTTTGTTTTCATAAATTTGTGGTCTTTTATATCATGCTATGCTGTTTTGTTCAGTGAATCAGTGAACCGACATTATACCACCACCAGTCAGTCTGAACGATTAATATTGTAGCGGATAAAAAATTAATTAAAATTAACTCCCTTCTTCACTTTTACAAAAAATTCACAATGATGTGTGAAATAATAATTTTCCCAAATAAAAAAAAGAATTGACCATGTTCTTTTCGCAAGTCGGTGCTAAAATGATTTTTGCCCATTGGAGCGACTTGTAAAACTTGAAAAGACTTAGCGATCCTGTGCGAAGTTCAAAAGGACATATAAATGACTTCGCAGCGTCAGAGACTCAGATGGGAGCAGCGAAAGAGAGACACACATCTAAAATGTAACCAACTTCAAATCGACCCGGAGATAAGGTCAGGTCGCACCTTGTTCTCTTTCTCCTGTACCCCTTTCAACAATTACTACTACGAACAATTTCTTCAACTCTCGATTCCCTTAACTCAACTTTATCATTGAACACGAACTCTACTCGTAACTTCTCAACAATGTTTCTAATTGAGCATTAACTTCTACAATTTGTGTTATTCTTTTCTTTTAATAAATTTCTATTTTAAAATGCAAAACGTATATTTTATTATTTCACTCTTCCACACTGTTCCACACATTCTAACCTGTCGACAAACAACCTTCTGATAACGATGAAAACCTTCTGATGATGATAATTTTGCATAAATCCTGCAAGCTGTGGGGATTTCGGTTATGTCTGACACAAGGCCGAATTAAAGAAACATTAACCAGCTCCCTACACTACAATATAAAATCAGAGGAAGGCAGCGGATAACATATTTGCAGGGCCTGATCAGGTGGATGACTGAACGGGGTTTGCCAGGAGTAACAGGGGCAAATACTAAGAGCCTCAAGGGATAGGGAGACGTGGAGAACCATGATCGCCTACGTCCTGAAGGGACAGGGCACATAGAAGAAGAAGAAGAAGAAGAAGAAGAAGAAGAACCACTGGCTTCTAGCTCTCTCCCCTCCCCTATATAACCTTCCCTTTCTCTCCACCTATGTATCTGTCATCGCACCTGCTTTCTCAGCTTTCTATTGTTCCTTTCTAACTAGTTTGTACTCCTCATTCTTTTTTAATTAATCTTTTTACATTTATGTAACCCCCTGCACATCAGTGGCGTTTCCGCCTTGCTCGAGGTGAAATGATTAAAAAAAAAAAAAAAAATTTCTCAGCTTTCTATTGTTCCTTTCTAACTAGCTTGTACTCCTCACTCTTTTCTAATTAATCTTTTTACATTTATGTAACCCCCTGCACATCAGTGGCGTTTCCGCCTTGCTCGAGGTGAAATGATTAAAAAAAAAAAAAAAAAAAAAAATTCTCAGCTTTCTATTGTTCCTTTCTAACTAGCTTGTACTCCTCACTCTTTTCTAATTAATCTTTTTACATTTATGTAACCCCCTGCACATCAGTGGCGTTTCCGCCTTGCTCGAGGTGAAATGATTAAAAAAAAAAAAAAATTTCTCAGCTTTCTATTGTTCCTTTCTAACTAGCTTGTACTCCTCACTCTTTTCTAATTAATCTTTTTACATTTATGTAACCCCCTGCACATCAGTGGCGTTTCTGTCTTGCTCGGGGTGAAATGATTAAAAAAAAAAAGAAGAAGAAGGTATACATGTTGTTTACAACAAATTCTGGCTCCACCATCTGAATCTGGCCCTACAAATACAGCGGCAGAAATCAAGACTCCTCAGAGAGGCTAATATTTTTTCAAATTTCTATTGCCCAATTTTTGTGCAAATAGAAGCCTCATTTTTTGTTCGGACCAGAGTGGTTTCCTTCTGCTGTCGCCCAATCAGCTTTGAAATGCTCTTCTAGATACATTCATTGTGAAGAGAACTTATTTTGAGATGCTGTTGAATTTCTATCAGCTTCAGCCAGTGATTTATACTGCAACTATTATAAACAGACCCGAGTTCCAGTTTCTGAAAGAGTGCAGATTCTGGTGTGCTCAGTTTAACCCGTCAACTGCAGAGTAATTGGCCATTGTTAAATATAACTGTCAGGAATTTCCAACAGACAGAATTGACAAAGTTTGCAGTAAACACTAACAAGGGAAAGGATAGAACCGAACAAAAATAATATTAAGTCATACAATATATGCAAGGCAAAGCAACAGTCGGCCAGTTAAGCTTATGCGATAATGTCTCAAAAAAGACATGAATGACTGAGCAGAGGATTTTTCCCCCAGTAGATTGTCATTACTTTCTGCGGAAGGCTGGTTGCCGACATGGCTATAGAACTTAATATATCCTGTTATTTAACCCATAGCTGGAGAGAAGAGATGGATTAATACCTTTCCTAAGTGTATGTGCGCGTAAGTGAATGCAACGAATTCAAGTGAATTCGATCTCGGCTCTTCGATTTTTCGCTTCGAGCCGGTATCTACTGTATCACAATGCACATCTAGCAACATTTATAGGGTAAAAGACTCACAAAGTAAGAATGGTGTGAACACACAAAAGAGATACAGACGAGCGATCGCAGTATTCTGACTTCAAGACTAGAAAGAACGGAACTAAGTAAAATGAGACCGAGGAATTGTCTATTGCATTGACTCTGAAGAAATGACCACTTGCACCTGTATGTTTTACCTATAAATTTATAGACGGGGATATGTTTGCAGTAATTCCAATACGGATTGGTGCCAACAGCTATTACATTCAGTCTCTCAGTCACGATGACTTGTGATTTTGTGTCAGTACAGCCATCAACGGTGTAGCCCAACCAATTTCTCTCAAAAAGAGTGGGTTAGTATTTGGGTTGGCTTTTTTTTGTGTGTTTTCTTTTTTTTAATCATTTCACCCCAAGCAAGACATTCTACTGCCACTATTGCGCATTGGGTTATATAAGAGAAGGTAAAAAGAAAGAGTGGTTAGATATAGGAAATGTCAGAAGGAGGGTGATAGGTGGGTAAGGATACCGAGGCTGAGGGTTGGGTAGATGGGAAGAGTGTTTGAAAGAATGGATGCGAGTTAGTGTGTTAGGAGGTGTCTATTGACCTTACATTTAAACTCCTGGAGATTGTAGCCGTCGGGGAAGCAACCATGTCGAAGGGAATTCCACAATCGGGAAGTGCGAGAAAAGAAACTGTTGGAGTAGAAATTGCGGTTACATTTTATCGGTTTCACTGTAAAAGGGTGGGATCTATTTGCTAATCTAGTATCTCGTGCAAATTCGTACCTAGGGGGCACCAGGGATCTAAGTTCATCGAAACAGAAGCCGTGAATTTTTCATGCACGGATCTCTTTCCCGGGTTCATATTATCCAGAAGTTAACTCTTTGGTAAATTGACAATGATAATATTCAAGTTTCGGCCGCTATCGTTGAAATGCTGACGACTACACCTGCGCAATATACAGTATAACCAGGATATAAGAGACCCTGATATAAGATAAACTCTGATATAAGAGATTATCTCTGGTCTCAAATTAGAGCCTGTGGTAAGTATATAAAATAGACCAAACACGGATATAAGAGAAACCCGGATATAAAAGAACTTTTATCTGGTCCCGACAACTCTCTTTTATCAAGGTTACACTGTACATATTTTAATCATTTCACGGCGATGGATGACACAGCAACTATGCTGAGCGGACCTTAGCTACAGTTTTGGGAAGAGAGGACATCATCTGTCATTATCAACAGTTTGAACAAAATCGATGTCCTTAAACACTCGGTCACGATGACTTCTAACTTCATGCTAGCACTAACATCGATGAACACTTCTATCTACCCAGAGTCACTCAAAAAAAAAATGTAGATCAACCCATGGTATGGTTTTAAGACATTTTCCAACGGTGTTACACACTGGGATCATCCTCCATAGGCCGATAACGTCAAGAAAATTTCCTGATGAATCAACCATTGTCTTATATTCATCAAACAAAAGTTTTAATAACTTTAAAGACACACGATCAGAATGAGTATTCTGCGCTATCGTGCCTTCGTAATCACCATTAGACTCATCTAACTCTTTCCAAATTCTCTGTATTGTCCTCAATTTGGCACTCAAACACTGTAAAATGTTCATAGTTGAGATTCCGGTGCAAATGCCAAGCAGTACAGTATAACGTTTCCAAAGAAACGCACCAAAATTAATGCCTCCTATTGTTTTCATTGAACTTAAAAACAATGAATTAATGGACCGAGCTGGTTTGATTGACAAAACATTAATCACTACAATTTGCTATGCATTTTTAGTAGTGATTAGAAAGTGACTATGAAGAGCAAAATAAAATATGGTTTGCCACACTTTCACTACTGTTGAAACACAATACTCACTGTCTGTGCTCATATCCACTGTTTGGTCTCTGCAAATGTTTAGCTACCACTTATGAATAAAAATGCTCAGTGACTAACTGTGCTCGCATCCGTTTTTTGCCTTCCACAAATTTTGAGCAAGAGCTGATTAATGTCAGTTATATGTTGTTTACAGGAAGTGTTCACCATCTTCAGTTATATCATCAAAAGCAAAATCTGATCTCACGGTTTGACACTAAAAAAATAGCAGGCATTACTTTCAGAGCAATATATACAAACCTAATCCAGTCTAAATCTATCTGTGTGTGTCCGTTACCTATAGACTCCGAAACGGCTGAACCGATTTTCTTGAAAATTTACACAGTTGTACTATAAGCGTCTGCAAGTGTTCTTAGCTATGTTTTGTGTCGAGGTACTCCTGATAAATATCGAAAATCGATAATCGAAAAAACAAGGTTATAAAAGGAGTGGTCCGATTTTAATCAAATTTGATACACTCATAGACAAAGACATAAGAAACGATATTCAGAAGTTTCAAGGTTGCAGTTCTTACAATAGTGCAGAAAATTTAATATCGATACCAGGAAATCAAAATTTGACTTACATCCATTCATTTTTCTTTCAGTCTACAGTTTCGCTTTAACTGAAAACAACTATTGCTTTTTAGTCTGTCGTGTCAACGTCCAAACAGTCTGAGCTCCAGGACCATGGATTAGTTTTAAAGCTTTTATTACACCCGAGCAAAGCTGGGATATACTGCTAGTAGGAATATAGATGTGTATTCTTATTAGCATATCTGTGGACATATACGGTGCGATGGGCAATCTTTCATCATTTTATATTTTTAATTCCATGCAAGCAAATTGTTTTTGATTTTGTCAACTGAACAGTATAAGCTGGTTTGGTTTGATACTGTCTGAGACAAAAAAGAACTATGATGAAATTTGGAAACGGCATGCTGTACTGCTTGGCATTCGCACCGGAATATTCATTGCACTACTTGTACACACACACTGCTTTTTCTTTTTCTTCTTCCACAGGCCATTTTCAATTAGGGTGTGAGTGATCATGGCTCTTCTCGATTTCCTGTTCTTTGTATAACTTAGTAAAGGTTTTGTATTTTTAATATATCTCTTAATCCTTCTTCTGTTAAATATTCACAAAAGCTTGTTAGGTAGATTATGTGCTGTCTCTCTTACTTTAAATATGACCTGTTTGTGTCAAATTACCTTCTTTCCTCGTTATGTTTCCTAAAAATCTCAACTGCCTCCATCTGATGTTACATGTGTGTTCTTTTGTTTCCATTTTCTTTAAAACTTTCTTCTTGTTCCTATGTTGACGCCGTGGTAGCCTTTTCCATACTTATTCATGTTTTTATTTATATCCCAATGTTGGCAAGATTTCACAGAAATATTTTCAATTTTTCTTAAAGCACCTTAAAGATTCTGACATTAATTTCTTTTTAAGATCTTGTTATTGTTTGAAAATCTCATTTATTAAGCCTTTACCAGACAATTATTAGATTTTTCTCATTTTTCCTAAAGTCTCGTTTATTAACCCATTGACCCATTATTATTTTTCTTATTTCTTCCGGTTGCCACCCCCCCACCATATTAATTATAGACTTCACCATTTTATTTGACGTCTCAGATTACAAGAAATACAATTTACACAGGAATGCATATGATTGAGGCATACAGAAATGTTACAAAATGTTCTCTTTTGATATAATGTTACACTGACTGCAACAACAGATGAAACATGTCAAAAATTTTGTACATGTGCCAGGCTAGTGAAGCTCATTACTGCATAAGTATTCGCTGAATTTAATGTTATTGTATGTTCTTGCCGGTCACTATACCATGGAATGGATGAATAAAGCTCATTGCTGAATGTGTTACTTTATCTCCTAAGAACACTGAAAAAATTTCAAACACCAACAAAGCCAAACTCTGCCACTGACTCTACTATATCATCAATCGTCAATAAATATGGCTGCTATATCCTGCCAGGTGTTCCTGCTATTCACCTCAAGGTTATCGACAAAATCCAAAAAAAGGATCTGCAATGTAACTGATCCTGATCTGGTATCTTGACTTCGGTCAGTTTTTCACGAAAGTTTTGTGGCTCTCCCTGTCTTTTCTACAAATATTTTCATAACAACTGCTCTGACAATATTATTTCCCTGGTGCCCCAACCACAAAAATTTACAAGTGCAACAAGATTGGAAGCTAGTTCCCACCCTTTTACCCTTGAAATAGTTAAATGTAATTCTCTCTTCTACTTAAAGAGTTTCTTTTCTGACATTTCCTGCATATGGAACTTCCTTCAATTAAATTGCTTCCCTGATAGCTAAAATCACTAAAAGTTTAAATGCAATGTTAAATGCCATCTTCTATCTCCTTGAATTCCATCTGTATTTAATCCTTTCTTTGATACACACTGTACCCAGTTTTTTTCTCTCACTGTAACTACTTGTGCACTAGTGGCAGCCCCAACTTACTTAGTGTGAAATGATTGCATATATATATATATATATATATATATATATATATATATATATATGTATCAACTGCAAGATAAAGTCTATCCAAAACTGATTAATTCCAGTAGATTTTAGAAAGAAGTTCATACATAATCTGTAGACCAACATTTTTAAATATTATTTTAAAAAATATATAATAACCTTAACAATCATTAACATACACACACATATATAAAGAGATAGATAAATAAATAGATAAAAATATAAAAGAAATAAAATATATATAAATGTATGCCAATTTACATTTAAAGAGATTTTTATTAATATACAGATATATGCATATATGTATATTTAAACACATACACAATTATTAATATCTATATCTATATATCTATATATATATATATATATAAAGTAAAAGATTTAAAATAATTTATGTTGAGACATACTTGATGATGTAAGTGAAAATCAATATCATGTCACATGTCTGAAAATGAAATATTGCGATTATTAAAGAAACAATTTTTCAACTTATTGAACTTCATCATCATCAAACATCAATTCCCCAATATTTAAATATCATTTTTCACTAATGGAACTGAGATTTCAAACCATGACTCTCCCTCTCTCTCTCTCTCTTCTGTTCCTTCCTTCTTTCTATCTATATATATACGTATTGAATATTTACAATGAGCCAATGATATTATACATATATAGTCATCCGCAGACAGATCTGTTTCACTGTATCACAGCTCATCAGTACGGTTAGACTCCGATTGCTTCTTAACCCAGGATTGAAACCCGACCAAATTGACGTCAGTCGGCGATTCTACCCCTGAGCCATGGGTGCACAGTTGAAGAAAGCAGACTTTTTTAGCAAGTATATTGTCATTATACATGCACAATAGCCAGAGTGCTCTAATTCATTAGTGAATGGGCGATGTGTACATGCCAGAGTAGCTACTGTTTTTCAAAGTCTCCCATTCTTCCAGAGTGCTCAATCAGGGTGTGAGAGCGTAAATATATATATATTGTGTGAGCGTATATATATATATATATATATATATATATATATATATATATATATTGTTTAAAATATTCTTAAGTATTTCAACATAAAAAATGAAAAAAAGGCTGGAGAGTACATCAGCTAAAATGTTGTGAGTTTTACCACCAAGATGACTATGCTCGTCTGAATAGCAATGCATATTATAATGATAATCCTTCATGCCAAATATTTCAACATAAATAATGAAAAAAGGCTGAAGAGTACAACAGTCAAAAAGATTTGAGTATAACAGCCAAGATGTGCATGCTGTTCTGAATAGCAAAGCATATAATCATGATAATCCATCATCTCACAAATTCCAACATAAATAATGAAAAAATGTAACCCCCCACACCAAATAAAAAAAAAACAGGAGAACAATGGCTGAAACATTTTTAGTTTCACAACCAAGATAAAAATACTGAAATCTGAATAACAAGCTTTCTAATAAATATTTATATTTCAGCATAATCTTCTTCCTTAAGACTGCTCTTAGATTATTTTCTGCAAACATTATCCATTGACAACTTCAGGTCAAAATTAATCTAAGAATTACATGTCAGGATCCAGATTTATTGATTTATCCTTGCACTCATCTCTGTCTCTGTGCATTTTTTAAAACAATAGCAGTATAGCCTGGCGTTGCTCGGGTGTAATGAAAGCTAATCCATGGTCCCGGAGCTCAGACTCTTTGGACGTTGGCACGAAAGACTAAAAAGCAATAGTTGTTTCCAGTTAAAGCGAAACCGTAGACCGAAAGAAAAATGAATGGATGCCAGTCAAATTTTGATTTCCTGTTATCGATATCAAATAAGTTTTTTTCGTTGAGAACTGCAACCTTGGGACTTCTGAATATCGTTTCTTATGTCTTTGTCTATGAGTGCATCAAATTTTATTAAAATCGGACCACTCCTTCTATAACCCGAATTTTTCGATTATCGATTTTCGATATTTATCGGGGGTACATCGACACAAAAACTATCTAAGAACACTCGCAGACGCTTATAGTACAACTGTGTAAATTTTCAAGAAAATCAGTTCAGCCGTTTCGGAGTCTATAGGTAACGGACACACACACACACACAAAGTTCCATTTATAAATAAGTTTAGATTTAGATTAGATTAGATTAGATTAGATTAGATTAGATTACTTCACCCCAAGAACAGTAATAATTCCACTAAGTTACAAAGAACTACCGAGAGTGAAAGAGAATGAGAAGTCTTTATAAGGAACTGGAAACCAATCATGACTAGGGAACACGGAATAAACCACTATGTTTTTTTAACAGTCAGTTTACCTGGAAAGAAGCAATGCACTTATTAATAAGACGATTAAGGTATGCAAGATTTTATTATTATAGCACCACTCTCGTAAGTTGAGATGGTCTTCTGGGTATAAACTAAGTTAAGCTTAGTATGGCTGAAGGCTACATAAACTACCAACCATAATTATTAGTCCACCCCAACACTAGCAATGTCACCTCTCATTGTCAATTTAAAAGAAAATATCTTTTAGGATCAGTTTTACCGTTATCTTTAGCTGGATAATTTTATTCTGCCGCCACATTAAACTGACCTTGTGCCAAATACTGCCACAGAAGATAAATATCAATACAGAACTTGGTTTACTGTTCAATTCTTTCTTACACACAGACATACACTACTGGCCATAATTATTAGGCCACCCCAGTGTTTTAAAAAAATATGTATTTCATATAATTTTTTAGTATTTATTGCCAAGTAAATAACTGCAAATGAAAATAGAATGGTTCTTTTATTAGTACTGCACCATAAGGTGAATATCAAATGAATTTATAAATATTTAATCATTACCCTTATTGTAGTTTCATCAATGAAAGAATGAAAAAAATTTAGAGTGATTCGGACGAGTTTATCTTTGATTCCTTGCCTTGTAAAATTTTGAAAAGTAATAATAACAAAAGAACCATTTTATTTTTATTCAGAATTACCCACTTGGCAATAAATACTAAAAATAGTATGAAATACATCATTTCTTTTAAAAACTGGGGTTGCCTAATAATTATGGCCGGTAGTGTACGTGGGATACAAAGTGAGAACTGAGTTCCCTACATGACTACACTCGACTTAGCTGGGGTATTAACCTTAACTCCATAGCATGCCCACAAAATCAAGACAATTTTTACTGTTTCAGAAATATTTCTCCACAAAATACATGAATGAGTCTCAAGAATATCACTAAAACTCGGTATGAGATATCATGTATATAATTCATGCTAAGAAATACCAGAAATCTCCGAGAAGTTAACTTTGCACTCACTGTCACACCAGTGTGTCAGAGAGGTCAGGTGTATCATGAGATTGGCCTGAAGGGTGAGCACAAGACCATCAGGTGCAGATTCCTATATCATGCGGGATGTTAGTGAGTGGCCGACCAAGCTGAGCTACAGATGTGCACATGTGGGACAACTGGATTACAAAAAGATATTTTGTGATACATTGGATATCGGCTCGGAACAAGAAATCGGGAAGCCGAGTTTGAATTCCAGTCGAATTCCTTGCATTCACTTACGCGTAAATTACCTTTGTGAAAGGTATCAATCCGTCTCTTCCCTCCAGTTATGGGTTAAATAATAGGACAGATTGGGTTCTGTAGCCTTAGTCGACAATCAGTCTACCGCAGAAAGCAATAGCAACCTACTGCGGGATAATTTTCTGCCCAGTCAGTCATGTCTCTTTTGAGACATGATCGCCCAAAGCGTGTATCACGTATGGCACTTAACTAACTGACTGATATAAGTCTTCCATCCTAGAGAGAAAAAATAAAAGTCTCTGATAGAATTGCGAGAATAGACACTCAGAGAAAATACCCCAAAGCCACATCCCTACTCACTAATATTAACTGACAAAGTCCAGAGTTGAATGAATAAAAAATTTGTATCTGAGAGATTTAGTCTTGTGATATTTCAGCGATTAACTTGTTTTAATCATTTCATCAAAAGCAAGGCAATAAAGCCACTAAGATAATGGGGAGTACTGAGTGTGAAAGAATAAGAAAAATGTATCTTTTAAAATATTGCCTATGATAACAAATGTTACCAATATGGCATTAGAGCATACAGCTAAATATATCATCCTTAAATCCAAAACTTTGACCATCAAGCTATAACTGAAACTGCCAAGTACTCAGCATGTCCTGTTCTGCTCACATTTAAGAATTTAATTGCACAACTTGTTTTCTCCCCACCATGGAAGAGATTTCTAGATGACTGTTTTATCTTTTGGAAATCAACAGGGGGGGGGGGGACATAAACAAACTACACAATATACTACAACACCTGCACCCCAAAATCAAGTTTTTTTTTAATCATTTCACTCCGAGCAAGGCGGAAACGCCACTGATGTGCAGGGGGCTACATAAATGTAAAAAGATTAATTAGAAAAGAGTGAGGAGTAAAAACTAGTTAGAAAGGAACAATAGAAAGCTGAGAAAGCAGGTGCGATGACAGATACATAGGTGGAGAGAAACGGAAGGTTATACAGGGGTGGGGAGAGAGCTAGTGTCCAGTGGTTAGTAGATGAGTATTGACTTTGCATTTAAATTTCTGGAGGTTGTAGCCGTCAGGAAAGCAAGAATACGGGAGCGAGTTCCACAGGCGGGAAGTGCGAGAGAAGAAGCTACAGGAGTAGAATTGTCGTCTGCATTTGGCTAACCTGACTGTGAATGGGTGGGACCCAGATGCCAGTCTGGTTGCACGAGTAAACACCTGTTGAGGAGGCATCATACGTTAGAATATAGTTATAAAGAATTACCGTTCCTAGACATAAAAAACGAAAACAATCACATCATCACAGACATTTACCACAAACCCGCAAACACCCAACAATACCTCCACTTCAAGAGTCACCATCCAAAAAGCTGTTTAAAATCCATCCCCTATTCCCTAGCACGACGAATTTGCACGATAGTAAATGACAAAACTCTCCGTAAAATACGCCTAGAAGAACTACGAAAAACATTACAAATAAGAGGATACACCACCTCACGAGTAGACAAGGGTTTCCAACTAGCAGAAAAAATACCATTAGAATCCATCCGGAATCATAAAAAAAAAAAACAAAAAAAAAAAACAAGAAAAACACGAAAAAGAAGAAATCATTCTAGCATACGTTTCCACTCACAACAAAAACAATCCAGAATTATTCCCAGAATTCAAAACCCACATGGAATTACTCAACAATAATGAAAAAAATAAAAGGAATCTTACAGACAACCAAAATAATTAACAGCAAACGCCAGCCCCAAAACTTAAAAGACATCCTAACCTCATCGAAATTCGAACAACAACACACAACACAGGGGGTCACAAAATGCAACAAAAAAGATGTGGAGTATGCAACATAATAATAGAAGGAAAACACTTCAAGTTCGAAAAAGCAACTACATTCGAAATAAAATCGGATCTGAGATGCAACTCGAAAAATGTAGTTTACACTCTAAAATGCGACAAATGCGCAATGAAAAACACACATACCGAAAAACATACAGACGCACACATCCATACACACACACACATACATACACACACACCAAGTTCAAAAGATAACCCCAAACAATAAAAAAAGAACCAGATGACCCATAAAAAAAAAATCTAAAACATAAAGACAAAAAAAAAACGCTCACACACGCACGCACATACATACACACACACCAAATTCAAAACACCGTCAAAGCAATAAAAACAATCTACTGACCGATGAAAAGGATTATAGATAAGCAAATGCGACTAGAAGTTAATTTTAACATACTAAAAAGGTAACCCCAGACCAAAATCATTTCAAATTGGGGTAAGCACTTGATTCATCTGTTTATTTATCTGTTTATCCATTTATACACGTGCTGATGTGAAAAAACACAGACCATTCAACGTGCTAACATTTGATTTATTTTATTTTATTTTACTGATTTTATTTATTTTCTTCTTTTTTCTACTTACTTATTTATAAAACAACTTGGCCATCAGAAACAAAAGGAACTCGATACGAAAGCCACAAATTTATTCGCCGGAAGAGAGTCAATTTTAGACTCGAAACACGTGTAGCATCACAAATACCATTATGGACACTTAATGTATCATAACATGTATAATAACAACAACAATAAATATACACTTTAAAGAAAACGTTCACGGCCTCTCACACTTTTTATGATATATATATATATTCTCCCTCACCATTAGCACGACTAGGAGTTTCATGCATAACGCAGTCTTCAGGTGTTGGATAGAGACAGTTTGTTCAGTCAGTCAGCTATGTGCCATACATGATACACACTTTGGGCAATCATGTCTCGAAAAAGACATGACTGACTGGGCAGAAGACTATCCCGCAGTAGGTTTCCATTGCTTTCTGCGGTAGACTGGTTGCCAGCCAAAGCTATAGAACCCACTCTATCCTATTATTTAACCCATAACTGGAGGGAAGGGACGGATTAATACCTTTCCCAGGGGTATTTGTGCGTAAGTGAATGCAAGGAATTCAACTGGAATTCGAACTCTGCTCCCCGATTTGTGGTTCCGTTACATAACTTAAATTCTAATAAAAATCTCTGGTAATGTTGGCACAGTCAATATATCATAGAGCTATTGCGTTTTTTTTATTTTTTAAATAAATTTATTTACTTATTTTAAAATAGATGACTTTTATTTATATCTAAAATAAATGAAGATTATTCTTATATTTTATTTTTGCAATAAATAGGGATTAATGTTATTTATTAAAAACATTATGTTAAAATAGACAAACCTAAGACTTTATGAAAAAATAAGGGATTATATGTATACTTAATAATATATACTCAATAGCTCTATTAGTAGAAAGAAACTCGTGGAGAGCGTGGCAGCAGAGAGTCCTCAGAAGAGAAGCCCCCGTCAAGCAAGTGTTTCGGCCCTTATTTCCTGACACTCTAGGTGGGTTAGGCCCCACCCGGTTCATGACTCCGGATGTCCCTCTGCTGCCCCTTTTTTTTTTTTCGGGACGAGCCACGGATAGGATCCGTGACCTTCTGGATATGCTCATTTTCACTCAAAGACCCCCGCACTAACCACTTAGCCAAAGGTACACCTGATATTTGTTGGAAAATTAAGCCTTATGAAGTTCACTTTTATTCCTCCTTGACCAGATCCAGCTTGAACACCTCTCTGCCGCTTCTGCCATTGCTTTCAGGGCTCTGGTTTTTTCCCTCCCTGCAACTGAGAGCTGTTTCATGAGGCTGTATGCAGA